>VWZZ01006387.1:138487-246682 GCA_013399095.1 Psophia crepitans | reverse complement strand
AAAAAAAAAAAAAGGAATGCATTCCAGAGGAGGAAAACATGCTGAATGCTACTTCTTATTTATGCTGTGAAAGCACCTTTGCATCCCAGGGCTGGACTCAGTGAGGCACCCCTGGGATTTAGGGCCTGATCCTGAATGACAGCAGCTGCTCTTTCCAGAATAGTGGATTGCAGTGTCCGCCGCCAGCTGACTGCGGTGCCACCTCCTGCGCCGTCCGGAGGTGAGGTCAGCCGGGGAGCATCCCGCCGGGTATGGTTTGGGGTTCACCAGTGCAGAGCCTCCCCGTTGCAGACATCTCCCTGGCATGCGGGATGACCAGGCACCCCTGTCCTTGTTTCCTTACCCTCTGAGGAAGGTTGAGATGGGAGCCATTGTCCCAGGCTGCCACCTCCCAGGCCATCGCAGGTTCTGACGCCGTGACCACACACACACCCTCACAGCCTGTTTCTGACTACAGATGCACTTTGCAGGAACAGGCAAAAGGGCTGACATTACTGCTCTTTCTACACATCTCCTGAAATCTGTCAGCTCTGCCCATTCCCACTCTTCCCCCACCCAGGGCAGCAGGCTCACCCTGACATCTGTCCTGAAAATCTCAACAGCATGGCCTTCTTCTGAGCACCTCTCCCGAGCCCCTCTGCTCTGCACTTTCTCTGCACAGCAAGAGGATATTTATTTTTAATCTTTTCTCTTCATTTGCAGCTTCTACCTGACATGGCTGAGAATGCAAGCGTGACAATTGTCTTCAGAGAGATTTTAGAACTCCAAGTGCAGAAAGTCCAATCTGCTGGATGAGGCTGATCTGGGAAACAACGTTAATTTTTCATGCAGTACTGAGTGGCAGAGCGGGGGCCCTGGGCACCCAGCGCGATGGGGAGCAGTGCCGAGAGTGGGTATGTCCTCGCAGCACTGCACAGAGTCGTGGTGGGGTCAAGACAGCTCTACCACGGTTGCAAAGAGCCGTGCAAGGGTAGCAGATGCTGTTTCCTGCTCCAGCCTGATTTGTGCAGGCTCAGCTCCAGGTGCCTCCTCTTCTTCATGCTTTCACATGCCACCCGCACCAAGCATGTCCACAGGAGAAGGGCCAACCACTTGCTTTCAGCGGTCAGGAGGAGGAGCAGGTGCCTTCAGCGCCACACTGTTGGTGAGCACAGCAGTCAAGCCATGCACACCTCCACTCTGCCTCACTCCTCTCCCATTTAGCTAATCAGGTCCTGGGACCACTCCGATCACATATCCCAAACCTTCCCACTGCCCGTCCCCGTCTTTCTGAGCACAAGCTCTTTGGGAAGAGACTCGATGTCTATACAGGGCCTCTTGCTCTAGTGTCCGAGCTCTGGCTGATCCTTAGGCGTAAGCACCACTATCCGTAATAATGCCCACTGAGAGGTAACACAAGTTTTTCTCCTTGTTTACTGTAATAAGTGCCACTAAAACTGAATCTATAGTAACAAATAAGAATGTTCCTTGGCTGACAAGTATCCACTTAATTCTTATTAGCTGGGAACAACGCTGGAATAGTAATCAGTATGTTAGAAATCCCACAATTTACCTTCACTTATGGAAAAATGACATATCTTGCCAACTGAACATACCAATCTAAAAATGCATCCATATTATTCACAGCATACTGCCTAGAAGTATAACGTCAGGGCTCTGGTCCAAGTTGCTGAGGCACAATAATTATATTTTTTATGCAGATTTTACATCTGATGGATTATAAAATATCATGTCTAGCCACAGTCTTTTAGAAGAATAGGAACACAGAGAAACAATAGCACTTTAACTAGGTCAAGATTGCTAATCAGAATGTAGCAGGCATTACTGTGTGCAAAACAAATAGGCATGAAAGATCTGTATTCCTTATCCTGCAAGCTGTGTATTTGTCTTCTGGAGAAGGCTTTTCTGTTCTTTTTTTTCTTTGTCTCTCTCTCTCTCTCTCTCTTTTTTAAGATCCTTTTCAACCATGAATAAATTAACAATCACATTATGTGAAATCTACAGAAATTTATGTCAACGTTTATTACCATGAAATGTGGAACAAAGCATAATGCAAACTGAGCTTTGGGAAATGCAACTGCTTAACTGATCCTATTCTGATGAGAAGGAAATATCAAATGCATTAGAAATGTTGACAGAATGATCAGGCATGTAAAAGAGGTCATCCAACACCACCCTCCACATTGTTTACCAGTTTCATAAGTCAGCTTAAAGTATTAAAAACACATACTGTCTTGCACAGGCAGCTCCTAAGCCTTAAAAATGTGTCTGCTGCTGTTTGATTTGCCTTTTAGAGATCAATAGCATAGCAGATTTCACCTAAGGAAAGACTACTGAGAGCAGTCTGGTCCTGGTTTTCTGCCTAGCGTCACTTCCAAAACGGCTGTGCGAAGGCTTGGTAGCTTCATTAGAGCACAAATCCATGCCCACACATGCTGTCTAAGCACCTATCTCCTCTGCAACAATCCGTATCAAAAGTTCAATCAATGGAGGAAGACAGCAACCATCCATCCAGCCTTAGGAAATAACGAAATATTTAGACTGTTTTCCTGCAACTCAATGCGTCACACAGGACATTCACGTCAACTGTTTGGCCTTGAGGTCTTCTGCAGGGTAAGTTACAGTTCACAGGAGATACAGTCATCACTTTTCAATTGGAAAAAGAATATCCCTTCAGCATATTACCCAGTCGTGCTTCCAGCATCAGACTATCAGCCAGGACAAGGAGGGCCTGCTTGAACGAGAACTGCCTTCCATCGCTGGTTCATCTAGGACTCTTAATGAGCAACTGGCAAAATGGCTTCTTGTTAGGAACGAGGAGTCCTGATCCTCTGCCAAAAACTTGGGCTGAAAAGTGACCAAATCCCGGCCCCTGGTAAGAGAACATCTCTAGCCAGGTTGCTAAACTCGCTTGATGGCTGGGTTTGACCTGTATTAGCCTCTTCTCCATACCTCTCCCCATCATGCACATTCAGTCTATGAAGTCTTTTTTTCAAAACCTTCAGCTTAAATGTGCAGTGTCAGGACAGGCCAAGTGCACTCCACCAAGAGTTTGACTTATATGAGCAGAACAGGCAAAAATTTAGAGGATTTTTGCGGCAAGCAACAACGATTTAAGAGCTTTGGAGATACTCCTATGAAGAGAAAGGACAAATAAAAGAGAAAATTATGAAAGTTTATATAATAAGACTCTAACAAGAAGAAGAACTGCAGATCAAGAGGGTATTTAGCAAACTTGAACAGCAGTAAATTCAATCCCAATGAAATGATAAACTTTTTCTTCCAATGTGGATCGAGTCTGAGGAACTACATGACAGATCCAGAGCTCAGCAGGATCTAGAGAGGCATTGGGCATTTTTTTGGAAATGAGAAAATGCTGACTTATGAAAGATGAAGATAAAATATCTAGAAAGGGATGTGAAATATTAAATATCAAGGTTCAAACCAATCTATGGATCATGGGGACTGGCTGCAGCTGTCAGTGGGCAGGGGAGGAAAAGGTAAGGGGGGGAGTGGTGGCCTATCAAGATGATTGTGCACCTTCCTCTGATATACTTGTCATTGCTATTGATGAGATGCTGCAAAGGTTTAGAGAGGACACATTTCTGGCCATATTTCACAGCTCCTATATTTTCAACACTTTAGAATTCTGGAAGAAAACTGTAAAAATGGAAGCAATTTGACCAGTATCTAAATGTTTACTACTAATTGTACTCCTGAGTGTCAGTTTTAGCCTGAAAACACAGACAGAACGACAGAACAAGAATGAACAGTAAAAATCAGTCTGAGGCAATGGAAGATCATTAGTAGGTTACAGGAACCACGAATACCTTATTGTCTTGGACTAACACGTGTTGCCACTCAGGTGACATTTTCATTATTTGATCTTTCTTTGAGTACCATCCTGATAATATTTTATGAGGAGGCTGAAAGAATCCAAACCTAAGAAAATGGCCAGAGAGGGCGAATGGAAAGGTTTGGAAACAAGCAACCAGTGAGAAGGTCAGTGTGGATAGAGGGGACCAGAAGCAGTCCGAGGTAAGAAAAAGGCATCTGCAAGCTAAAAACCCCCCACAACCCAACTATTCAGGTACTGAAAAGCTTACAAGTTTTACATGCTTAAAAAGCATGTTAGAAATTACAAGAGGAGCAGAAAGGATGAGTGAAAAATGATTGCACAAGTAGACAAGTAAAATGCATGGAGATGTCTCTGAAGAAAGGAAAAATACATTTTCTGCCTTTCTTCTCTCTGATTAGCAAAGAGAATATTCGATAGCACAAAGCATCTAGTAAAAACTTGGCTTTTTCAAAAAGATTTGCTTTGGAAAAAGGATATGACATTGCAGTAGGGTTCATGCGTCTTAGGAGCCGTTGATCCTGCACCAGGTGCCATCATCATACGGTTCAAAATGTAACACTGAACGGTGTTACACTGGTCACTGAAAAGGTAGGAAGAGTATGTGAAGACCAAGTCTGGTGCAGGGAAGAGATAAAAGTGGGACACAAAACGTGAGAGTCATGCCTTGGCCTGTCTGTGGGAGACAGGCTCAACGGCAGCGCTCTCAGACAGCCTCCGACGGACTGAGGAGATGCCCAAGGAGACAGTGCCAAGGCGGGACTTGCAAACCTCCCCAGTGAAGAGGTGACGCAGTTTGCACACTGCAGCCTTTCAGCTCCTTTGTCCTGCCCCTCTGAGGCAAAGCCCTGCTGCTGAGCACACACTGTGGTTTGTGGCTTGGAGCGGCAATGCCAGTGACTAAGACCGTCAGAGCAATCCCCTGCGGCGGGTGCTCATGTCTCTGCAGCCATCAAGTCTCCAAGGAGCCTCTGTACTGAATGCCCTTATCGCGACTACAGCTTTCTTCAAGGAGATCGTTGGTCCTAGACTCATCACTGAGTCTCATGAGGCACAGTGGGATGCTAGGCAGCTGACAATGATGCTCTTGAAGTTCTGGATAGGAGCCCGCCCCCGTCAGCTATGCATTACATCTCCTGTGGTGGTAAACCACGAAGGGTCACCACAATACTTTCAGGTATTTTTGGCCACTATGATAGTTTTCAGTGAATGGGACAGAAGTGGATTCATTACACTTGATGTTTCCTGTGTGCCTTATTTCCTATGTGCACCAATCACTTGTTGAGTGAACTGATCCAAACAGAAATAGCACTGAAAAATGAGCAGTTCTAGGCCTCTCAAAGATAATAGCCATTCTCAAAGTCATCTTTTCCTCCGCAGCAGCCTCAGGCCTGTCTCTAGACCCGATTGTTACCCCTGGGTTTGAAAATTCAAAATGAGAAAAGCACTCCGGTAATGACTAAGTGGAGTAGCGTTTCAACACACTGTGACAAGGGGACGCGCTCCTGCAAGACTGCACACAGGTACCACAACCACCACAAAAAGCAGTGCTCCTTTGGCTACACAGTGAAAATGGCTCAGCCAAGGACTCTAAGGATCCCTCAACTACAACAGAGATCTGCTGCATCAGTGCTTTTGTAGCCTACACCTCAATGATGCACCAGGTGCAGCCAGAAGCAGCACTGTTCAGCTGCTCTGCTAGCTTGGATCAGGGAGCCCAGGCACCTGGAGTAAGTCCTCACCAAGGTTTATGCAGTGGAAACCCTCTGCAGTGACATAGCTCCATAGCTGGGTCTCTTGAAACCCATCCCTGCAGACCACTAATACAGTAAAAAGAGGGTTCATTTGCAACTTGTCTATTTACCATGTTATTCACAGAAAGAAAATAAAAGTATTGTGGCAAGGGTCTTAGTGGAGAGTTCCTTAGAAGACCTTTATTATAAAATACATAGCTGTGAAGGAACCTCTGGACATTGTGTGGTCCATATCCTGCTGAAAGAAGAGCTACCTTCAAAGTTACATCAGGTTGCTCAGGACATTGTCCAGGCAAGTGTTGAACATATTCAAGGATGAGGACTCCACAACCTCTATGGGTTCCAATCCAGCTACCCTTTTTCTCCTTATGTCTAGTTAGCAACTTGTGTTACTTCTCATCCTTTTGTTGTTCACTTCTAAGACAGAGCTGGTATGTAACTGGAAAACTTTGAACGTAGATTGAATGGAGGAAATGTATAAATTTGACTTGTTTCCAAGTGAATTATATATATGATGAGGGAGGAGGAGATGAAAGCCATAAATGACAATGCACTTGAGAAATGTCGGTCTCTGTTTCTATGCAGATTCCTTCAGGGAAAGCATCAGATCAGTAGCTTTTAAAGGACATAATCAAAAAGTTGACTAAGCAAACGGATTCTGCATCAGATGAATCCGAGTTGCTAAATGATGTTTTTCCTTAAGCCCGGTCTGGAGTCCGTTGTGATATCCAAGTCTTTAAATGGACTTTGCTGGACTTTTGTCTTTCTCTCCTTGATTATAAGGTTCCAGTGCAAGGACTTTATCTCTATGTATTTTTCTGAAAAATACTCTTCATGTATTTAGACACTGTCAAACACATTAATAACGCACCCCGTTTGCCAGCGAAATTCCAAAGCACACCGATGCACATTCAGCATCTCTGAAAAATAGACATCTATTTAGGTGTCAAAATATGGATCCCAATATACTTTAGAAAATACTAGACTGGATAAAAAGTAATTTTCCATTTTGATAACTAATGTGAAACCTTTCACCTTTACAGCACCAGATAATGGTGACAGACATCACTACAGTCGAAGGGCTGCACAGCGAACTGCTGTATATGAAACTCTGGAGGTAGCAGACCGGTTCCTAGTGGACAAACAACCACATCATTCTTGGTACTAATTAGTTTCTTTCGCCCTTCTTACGCTCCCCTTTCTTTCACAAGCCTTAGCTAGGAAGCTCTGGGTCAAATGTGCTCAGAGGGCACTCACTAACTTTCCACTCTCAGAAAAACTGACCAAAAAGTCAGGGCTATCAAAGCACTTCAGTGAAACTTTGCTTGCATATTACTTAGACTAGACTTGCTTTGGTAGATACACATTTATTCTCATTTGTAGTGGGGGAATATGCATTTTATAGCCAATTAAATCTGCAAAAATTCAGAGAGATCTCTATTTAGAAAAAAAGGTCTGTCTTTGTTTGCACACAAACTTCTGTCTGTGGCGGTCTGCACTTAGGAGAAGCCTTTGGAAAGGCAGGCCATGAGATCTTGCTTGGGACATGGACCAAATCTGAGCAATCTCCAGGGCTGTTGTTGCTCTGGCAGGCATGGATGCGTTAAGTCTTTAGGTCATCACTCAGGCACCTTTCACATTCACTTTAAAAAACAGAGGTGGCAAAGTGTTTTGCCACACTCCCCAAGTGGAATTAAAATTCCGGGGACCCCATATAAGCTGGTATTTACCTGCATATATGTCCTTCACCGTGAATCTGTACTGAAGCCTGATGCAACAATGAGTTAAATTTTCTGTTGCTTAAACAGATACAGCTACGCCACTGACCTGTACCAGTGTTTTAGTAAGACCCAGCCCTGGAGCCTGAAATCTGGATTACGAACCAGTGTTTACTGGAAGTGCGAAGTGCAGCAGGAACTTTTGTTGGATGGCTATTGCAACAGACTCCTCACTTCTTAAAGTGCCTCTAGTGTTGCAGGCTTTCACTGAGGGAACACAATGGAGCTGGCAGGAAAGCAACAGCTCTTCACCATCCCGAAGAGCAAAAAAAAAACCCACCCAGCAGTCCTTAAGGATACAGCATGGCTAGGTAGCTGAGACCATGAATTAACAAGGGCTGACTTTTCCCTGCCTCTGTTTTCAAAGATATAAGCAACAAAATCTGGCAGGCTGAAAAGCCCCTGCTCAGAGGAGAGACAAAGAGGCAGGGCTGAAATTCATCATGTCAGTTTAAAAAGGCAGAGTTTTGCATTTACACAATATGCCCATTCTTGTTCTCCTTGACTCATGGAAAAATATTGAACATCAGACAAGAATGTAGGAATGTGTCTGGTGTCTGATCTCCACAAAAATCTCAACGCCGTTTGCATTCACGTAAGAAATAAAGAGCGGCTGTTCAGACTCCCTTGATGTGTTAAGAAAATAACAGTAGTGATAGCAATATCATTATAATAACAGCAGTAATATAATTTTAAAAACTGGCTGTGTGACTAGTACAAATAAAGCAGGAACCCAGGCATTCCTAGCCCTCAATCCCAAACACAGCTCGGCAGAGCTTTCTAGACCGTTGGCCTGTTGCAAGCGTCGCAAAGACTTCGCTCCACCAACTGCATCTGAAGCCACTGTTTGTTTTCCCAGATAGCAGAGGTTAAAGCTTTTTATTGCTTTTTTGACTTTAGATGCCATAATAGTTGCAGTGCCTATATTACCATCTATGGCAGACAGTCTGCGTGTCTGCCAACTGTCAAGCAGCCTATTCATCTCCAGTTGCCTTTTGCCTACTTTCTGCAGCAGAAGAATTTCCCTCTGCTTGATTTCATGCGCTGGAGTCCTGTTCCTGCTGATGTTTCTGCTGCTTGTTTTTAAACGCAGCCTGGCTTCAAGCCTGGGGGGCATGGGAGTCCGCAGCCCTGAAGAACCTGTGGCTTCTATGTTGCGTGCAGCTCTCCAGCTGGCCAGCTATGACCCTGGGTCTGAGCAACATCATACAACTTGTCTTTTGTGACTGGGGGTTGCTGGATAAACCCAACAGTTGACTGGAGTAAGAGGTGAGAAATGGGGTCACCATGGCTGGTACTGATAGGCTACTCTAGGATCCCCCAAAACACCTTCTTCCTGCTTGTCCCACAGCAGAGCTGTGGAACCTGGCTAACTCTGCCTAAAACCCTCTCTTCTTTCTCCAAATTTTCTAATCCATCCAAGGCACATGGTGTGTGCTATGAGAATATTGGTACAGAATCACAGAATATTAGAGGTTGGAAGGGACCTCGAAAGATCATCTAGTCCAACCCCCCCCGCCAAGGCAGGGCCACCTAGAGCACATCACTCAGGAAAGTGTCCAGTTGGGTTTTGAAGGTCTCCATAGAAGGAGACTCCACAACCTCTCTGGGCAGCCTGTCCCAGTGCTCTGTCACCCTCACGATGAAAAAGTTTTTTCTTATATTAACATGGTACACGTCATGTTTGGCCACTTCTGGCCCAGGTGTTCCTGGAAATCCCCTCAAGTACTTACCAGCATCTTGAAGCACTAACCTATCTCTAAACCACTCAATACTGTGCTATTTTACCATTTTACCAAAAACTGTTCAGCAAGTAGGACTGTGTAGGAAGATTGGATGGGCAGGTCCCCTGGCCATAAAGTCCAGACCCTCTGATCAGAGCCCCATGCTATATCATCCTTTGCCTAAACAAATCATGCTCCCATTGAAGAGAACCCTTCAAATCAAGACAGACAATGCTGGTAACTGCTCGTTGCCTCTTTTTGCTCCCCGGTACGTTAGTGATCTCAAAACCTGCAGACCTGCATATTTCCTGACCCACGACATGAGCTAGTGACTCATAGAAGGTGGAGGGAGGATAAGCAGCTCTGCCAGACCGTGTGATCGGGGTAAAACAGATCCCTCAGTTGCATGAGGCTTATCAAATCGGTATGTTCATTTTAATTTTCCCTAGGTGTAACCCAGCCCATGGCCTCCTCACCCAGGCTGTGAAAAGCCTCTTGAATTTTCACTTTAAATCCTAACCCATTAGGATCTGTCTCATCATTCACAATTACCAAGCCTTGAGTCAGGGGTTGCTCTTCCTGCCATTATTGATCTATGAAACTGCCAACAGAAAAGAAACAGCACCTTAAAATAACCGTCCTCACACACCCCAGCCAGGAAATCCACAGCCAAAGGCATCTGCCCACCTCCTTGCTCCCCGAGGAGCCCAGGTCTAGAGCTCCTGAAGTCAACAGAAAGACTGTTGTAGACATCAGTGTGTCTTGGATCAGGCCCCAGCTACCCAAGAAAAGAGATGGGCTTTGCAGCCCATCCAGATGGTTAACAGCTTTAACATACAACCACTGCCTTATTAAACCTACAGTAAATTAAAACAACACTTAAGACACTCAACTGAAAGTGCTATTGACTGTGGTAATTAAATTGAAATACCCAATTAACCACACCAGAATAGGAAATGAACAATCATAGGGCACCACTTTGTAGTGTCTGAGCCAATCAGATGTTGTCTATGCCTTAATTTGGGCTAAAATAATTTTTAAAGGGAGTTTATGATTATTTAGAGATGTGTTTATACAGCGCTTGCATATATATATATATATACACAGACACATATTATACTATTATATTTAAGTCTTCTGTCTGAGCTCTTAGTCTTACGTTGGCAGAGCCTTTTAATTCCAGGTCAGCCACCATCTTCCAAGATAAACTTGCACATTATTAAAACATCTAAATCAGAAGGATTACAAATGTCCCTCAGCGGACCTTTTATTTTTTTCTTTATTAAGAACATTTACATGAAGGTGTCTGGAGTTTCAAAGCCATTTCAGACAGGCCTAAGCGAATGCTTGTCAAAGAAAAAAAAAAAAAAGCACCTTTTTTTGTCTCTGTTTAGCCTGTGTGGTCAGGTCTCTGCCTGCTGCTCTAACCACAGCCACCCCAAAGCAAAAGTTTACCTTTAATTAAGACATCTAAGCATTAGGATTCTTAGGCTCTGAACCTCTCTCCCTTTCCTCCCCCTCCTTTTTTCAGTCAGGAGTGGAAACTTTATCCCACCTACAGAGGTACACTTCGGGCAAATGTTGATGGACAGCACTGTTAAACCTTTACTTCTTCACTCCAGGTGAGTCTCTCGGTGGAAGGTGCTCAGTGACAGAGCCCCGCCAGAAACACCGTGGTTTCAGGGCTGCCTCAGCTCGGAGAGGACCCAGGCATGGCCACCGCGCCCTACTCTCCCGTAGATGTGCATGAGGCCCTGGCTCTGGTTTGGCCTTTGTTTGGTGGGGAATTTGCTCTCCACAAATCATGAAACTGCAGCTTTGTAATAGCAGCACTCAGAATGACAAAAGGCCAAATTGGGTTACAGTCACTCAGCCCTACTGAGTTATTTGGGTAGTGGCAGGAAGAGTTATTTTTAATTACTTCACAACCCAGCCTCATAGACACTCACCAGATAGTGTCTACGAGCCTGCAAGCCTTAATCTTCAGCTCAGGATCCAGCAGATCCTGAGAATGCAGAGATGTGGCAGGGTGGAAGACTTCTTCCAGATTTGGGGTTTTGAGTAGGGAATACGTTTCCTTCCATTTCTTCAGCCATCCCACTCATTTTGGCATTGACCCTAGCTTGCCCTGGGGCAGTGACCTAGTCCCATTCCTGCCTGGTGCTCCTAATAGTTCCAGTGTTGTGACACCCAATGGACAAAGCTGAGGCAGGTGGCTCTCCTTGATGAAGCTGGACCCTGCATCCCTGTGGGACCATGTTCAGAGGGTCTGAACTGCTGTCCTCTACCCAGGCTGCCGAGCTGGGGAAGGCAGAGGTGACCCTACAGCGTTTTTGTAGTGTTTCGGAGAGGTCATGCAGGTACCATTTCTGTAGGTCTTCATTTTGCTTTGGTCATCCTTCCATTTTTGCCACATCCATATGCTTTCTGGACCAAACTGATCACTTATTGTTTCTCTCCTCATAAGTGGAATAGCAGCCCCTGTGGCCCTCTGCCACTGTTTATGCTGGCAGAGACCAGTGAATATTGGCAGGCAAACTTGGATGGAATTCACAGAGTGAGAGGGCAGGGAGGGAAGAAAGGGCACACTGTGGCCCTCAGTGCCTTCCCTTGCCTTGCAAAAAGCATGCCCATGGCTAGAGGGAAAGGAGGTTGCAGATGGGGTGAGAGCTCTCCTTGCTGGTCAGAAGACGAGGCTGAGGTAGGTTTTGAAGTGCTTAGATCTGAAAGGTACCTTAGATCTTGTTAGGTATCTGTAAGGCCACTCTCTGTGGAAGATGTTCAGCTGGCCCCAGCAGCTTTCTTCTATTTATCCGACAACACTTCTGAATATATTGTGCTGCCCACCCTACCTTGAGAAGGAGAGGTCATGCAGCCGTGTACAAGACGTGTGCCAGAACAGAGATGCCTCAGGTTTCAAAATGCATGGACAAGCTCGAGCAGCAGGGTGAAGCCGCACTGCTTTGGCCATCCCTCCTTCACCCTACTGCAGAGAGAGGCAGGAGAAACGAGGCCACTGTTGACCAAGGTGGCCCACCTTTATGCCTGTGAGATGCCCAATTAAACCAACTCTGACTGAAGTCAACAGAAAACTCATACTGGGCCCCGAGGCCAGCCCTTGCTGCATCAGAGCCTGAAAGAAGAGCCTGGCCCAGACTGCCTGGCTACTATTCAAAATGGCTCTTAGTTATAAAGAACAAATTGTAAGTTCTCATGTAATGTCCCTGGCAGAATCCAAACTTGTAAAAGAGAAGCCTGTAAACATCATTCCCACTCAGGAACTGTGCAGTGTTATTTTCTGACCCCGATGCACTTTGACATACCGCAGAACTACGCAGGTTGAATTGAATCTCACCCTGCAGGTCCTGAATGACAAATTTCAAAAGGTTTCTCTTCTTTTCTTTCCCTCTCTGCCTAATACAAAGAAACGTCTCATTTTACTCATGTAGATCTAAACTGATGACATCGAGCTTAGAAATGACTTCAGGTAAGTACAACGGGGAGATTATGAGCCAAAGCAGTTTGTGAGCTCCAATTCTGCGTTTACTTGCCGGGAAACTATCAGTGAGGAGCGGGTCCTTGAGCCCCTCACCCCTCCGCCGAGCGCCGGGGTGTGCGTGAGGGATTTGCTTACACACCAGAGGAACAAAGTCATGTCATGGAAATTCTGCAGAAGCCTTTGCTGAATTTTACTTTTGCATTTCCCAGCTCTTAGTTGAAAGGCAGCACGATTTCTCCCAACCTGAATTCTCTTCTGCCGGCGGGTTATTTATTAAACGGCGATGGTAGGCTGGAGCTGTTTTCACTTAAGAACAGTTCGTTCAAAGCCTGACGGAGAAGCAGGGTTGCCATAGCTACCTGAGCAAGCCCTCAGCACAGCACAGTTCCTTCCTACAACCCAAGAGTTTAGGTCAACTTGCGAGTTTGTCAGACAAAGCTCAATGATTTGCTATTTCGTGCAAGTGAATCGCATTTGTCAAGCGAGAAGGTGGTGTGCAAACCACCAACAGGATTACCCCACAAGTTATTTATTTATTTATTTATTTATTTATTTGTTGCTTGTCCAAGAAGCCCGTGGGGTTCACACCAGCTGGAAATTCTGCTGGGTATCTGGACAGCTGGGGAGGACTTTGGAGTAAAACCGCATTTAGATCTTGGCACTGGTTTCAGCCGTGCAATCCAGCCCATCATTAACAGCTTCTGTACAGCACTGCTCTTCCTCTAGGGGCTGTAAAAATGAACAAAACCTTTGTTCAACCTAAACTTCCTTTCCTTGTCTGCTGTTCCTGCAGACTTTCCATTCTAGTGGTCCTATTGTTTCACTTGGAAATGTCAGAGAGCTGCACAGCATGCCCATTTTATAAGGAATATGTTCCATTTTAGGAGGCCAAAATCGTACACTGTGTTGTTCCACAATTAATTTACTTGAAACTTGCTTGGGCTCACTGTGGCTTGTCTGAAATGGCCTTCTTTCTTTCTGTCTTTTTTTTTTTCTTTTTCTTTTTTTAGGCCCCCGCATCTGTATTTAGACTGGTAGCTATGGCAGGCACTAGCTTTGCACCTGAACAAATAGGATTGCTGAGGACAAGATTAGCTCCTTTGTGCCGGCCAATTTGGACACTGGGCATCTCAATGAACGGGCACTTTGCTTTTGAACATCCCTTACTGGAAGTGGCAAAAAAAAGAGTAAATACCCTGATTGTATCATCTGTTAAGTGGGTCATTCCTACAAAGAGGACTGGAAAATCTGCCTTCCTACTCACAGTTTCCTTCAGTTCTCCTTGTTGTAGCATTGGAGAGAGCAAAAGGGAGAAGAATGTGTGAAGGGACTTAATTCTCCTGAGAACCTGCTGAAGTTGGGCAATCCACAAACTGGCAGTCTTACATCACCACAGTGCCTATTTTTCCATCTTGCTCCGTCCCTTTCCGCTCTCGGCCTCTCCCCCCAGCAGCCTTTTATCACCGTTTCAGGCATTTTTATCATCAGCACACCTCCAATTTAATTAGGAAGCAGGTGATGTGACCACAGCAAAAAGTGGCCACATGCACTGGCCACCTCTGTCATTAATAGTTTAAGTTTTGTGAGCCCATATTGGTGGGTCTTGCTAATGGGCTGCGATGTGGGATGGATAATGTTGCTGACCTGCAACCAGAGACTCTGAAGGATTTTGGCCTCTAAATCCTACTCAAAACCAATGGGGATTAAGTGTCAAACCCAAGCAGCTGTCTAAACTCCCCTGGAAGATCTGAGGCCGAGTTACAACGTGCCCAATCAAGCAGCCCTGCTTGCCACCCCTTTCTGACTGACATGGTTGACATGCATTTTAGAAGGCATGAGTTCATGCAGGCATGGTGAAATTCAAGTAGCAGATAGCAAAGAGGAACAGGGGACAGAAAATAAAAGTGTAAATGATGAAGCAGGGAGGTAAGGAGGAGAAGGAAACATGACAGGAGTAGAAAAGCAGAGAGAAAAGAGAAGATGATGGGAAGGCTGGACAAGGAAGGAAAAGGAACAATATAAAGGACATGGAAAAAGAAGGGAATGACCCATCTGAGAGAGGGAGGAAGGGAAGAGTGACAGCACATGATTTAGTCAGAGGAATGCTGGAGAACAGAAAACATTGAAGGAAGAGATGTGCATCAAGATCCTGGGGAACTAAAGAAGAATGAAAGTCAATGAAGCAAAGGAATAAGGGATGGCAGGCCCAGAGAGGTGGTTTCTCTGTATTGTGGAGGCAGGTCTTTGCTGCCGTCAAGTTTTAAGGGGCAGGTCATACGTGAAGTAGTTTGTCATTAATGAATCTTTGCAGGACACACCGATGTTATGATCTACTTCTAAGTATCATGGTTATATTAAAATAACATGTTCCTGGCTGGATGATTGGCACATTTGGTTTCCAGAGACAATAAATATGGAAGAGCACCATGCCATTGGAGCTTTGGTTGCTTGAGGTCTTTGCATTCCACCCCCCTCTCCCTGTCAACACTGTGCCAGTTCCAGTCAGATTTGACAACACTGGCAGGAGTCTCTGAGAAGCAAAGCTCTAACCCATTGCGTGAAAACTAGCGGCTGGGAAGAGGAAAACATCTGACCTGGGGCGCAGACAAGGGAGGTGCTGGATGAACCCAGCAGTATTTGCTCAGCAGAGGCTGGCAGAGTTACAAATTGACCCAGCTGGCATCTAATGGCTTTTGCCTGGTGAGGATATAGGACACAGGAGAAGGAGCTGGGTGCATTGTGATTGGTAAGAAAAGGGGATGAAAAGGGACAATGACTCAAATCTGTAAGAAACGCAACTTCTTTTTCTGTTTCTTTACCTTCTCAGTTTTCAGAGGTAAATTACCCTGGATGATTTAGGCCATAAAAGCTTTTGAGTCATCTTCACTATTTAGCTGTGGAAGATGAGACAGTTCAGTTCAAATCACTCATCCGAAGACACGTTAAATAATTAACAGGATACGGTCTGCAAGGCTATTTACCATCCCACGGGGCTGCCAGTGCTCTGACCTTGTGCCAGCCTGATTTCATAAACGAGGCTCCGCAGGACTGCACGCTGACAAAACTTCTGAAAATCAGGAACTGTAATTCAATATCAGCCTGATCAGTATGTGCGGTGGAGCAGGTAGTTCGTGCCGGTTCTTTTGGGCCTCGAGTAAATAGAGTGAGTTGAACAATAGGCAAAACTGCGGAGGGGAGAAGGGGAACGCAGAATACGCCAGTGCCAAAGCCTGAATACATTCATACGCGGTAGTAAACTAAGGTCACCGCCTTTGTTAAGAAGATCTCGGCAAATTGCATCTGCTGTAGAGGTCAGGCAATTATGTTCGCAAGGAAACACAAACTTGCACATTATTTAACGTTTCCAGCCTCTGTAGCGCTGTCCTACGTCAATTTAAATACACAACATCCCCGATGAGTAACAGATACTGCTGAGCACGCTGCTTTCTCACCAGCTCAGTTCTAACAGCGGTAGAAACATTTACAGCAAAGTCGTGTTTTCGCTGAGGAGAGCGACCTCTCTGAAATGGAAAAATGTTGAGAATGACTCAAAATAAAATCGAGTGCTTTATTTTGCCACTTTCCAAGTTTTCTGCTTTATGCTATTTTTTATTTAACTTTGATTCAGGTTTATTGTTCCTTTTTTGTATTCATCATTTCATTTCGTGTTTTCCCGTGCTCTCAGCACAGGTCAGCCTCTCTGTTCTCTGACTGTCCAAATGTCCTTTATGAGGATATTTGTCAAACAGTGAAAAGATAAACTAGCAGATAATCACTAAATGTTATGGGCTGACATTAGCAGCAAACTAAAATGCCAGGTCATTCAGAATCTTGCAAAACTAAACACTTTTCCAGGAAACAAGAAAAATCTATATTTTTTTTTCTACTTTTATCTTGATTCAGCTGAACTGCTAACTATAGCGTGCAGCTTTTGGCTGAAAATGATCTTGGCATCAGAAAACCAGAAAGTGGTGAATGTGGCACCAGGTTTTAAAAAGGTTCTAGGGAAAATGCTTATGCCAGGCAAAATGTATATATAAAGAATTTCTAAAGAATAGCTTTAGGTGACACCTGGACAAATAGGATATACTGGAGAAGTCCAGCTCAGCTTTTGCAACGGAAAAATGTACTTCACAACTGCAGTAAGTTTTTTTGAAGGAGATAACAAGCATGTGAACAAGCTATGTTGACATGGCTTAACTGGAAAGCTTGTGCCCAAAGGCGCTCAGCAAGATCACTTGTTAGAGAAGCTTAAAGAAACTGAGCTGTTGTGGGGTAAGCGGGAAGCTCTTCGCATTGGTTAAAAGGCAGAATGGAAAGGTAAGAGTAAATTATCAGTTTTCACACATGAAGGGAGATTATCAGAGCAGGTGAATCTCTGCTCTGGTGCCAGAGCAGGTGAAATTCAATGTAGACAAATATAAAATCCATTACATAGGAAACAATTCTTATGCTACCTACAGTGGTGAGCCCTAAACTCAGTCTTAGTCTTTGGGGATGACATCCTGAGGTCAGGATACTCAGTGCTATAAACACCATCTCAGCGCTCAGAAGTGCAAGTGCTCTGCTAGCAAGCCAAGTGCCAGCAAAGGAACAGAGAGCAAAGCAAAGACACGTCATGCTGGCGCTGTTTAAATCCCTGTCTCAAAAACAACATAGTAGAAGGAAAAATATACAGAGAAGGGCAAAAAGGACAGTCAAAAGGAAAGAAAAAAAACCACCTTCCATAGAGGAACAAGTTAAATAGACTAAAATTTTTCAGCCCAGGAAAAGAAAAATTGAGGGGAGAATATGATGCAAATGTATAAAACATGTTGCGTGGAGTAGGTGAACAGAGATTGATGGATCTTCAGTTGGAGGGCATCATGTAAAACGAGCACACGGCGAGGTAAAAGCAGACAAGGAGGTCCTTGTATGAGGCACAGCTATGGAGCTATTTTTAGTAAGATATCATATGTGCTGAAAGTTTAAGTGGGTTCAGAAAGCAACTGGATAAATTCATTGAGGAAAAATCCATTCAAGCTATTAAATGCAAATACACCGTTTACTGATGCTTAGCCAAAGATGGCTGGAGGCTGGGAGAGCATCCTGGGGAAGGCGAACGTCTGCTTACCTGCCCATTATGCTCTCCCACTAATGGCCACTAAGAGTGCCCACATACAGAACCGGACAATCCTTTGGTCTTAGCTGGTCCAAACTTTTTATTTGTGCCTGCTTGGAGATTGAAATCAGAACATTTTCATGTATGTGTGAAATGAAATGAAAAATGGCTTCTTTCTTTTTTTTTCTGCTAGCCCTGATCGTCTCAAACTGCTCTGAGTTTGGGCACGAGCGTTTAGAAAATACATTTGGAAGGAATACAAGAAATTCTTTTAAGGTCTCACGTCTTTTGGCTTGCAAATGTCATTTGTTACATATATGTTCATGTAAGAGCCAGGAAAATGGAGCTTTCGAGTGGTAGAGATCACTGGGTGCTGGTGTAATATAACCAGCACTAATGAATGCTAATGAAGGGATCTGTTTCTGCAGACATGGGTGATTCTGTTCCGTACTGTTTAAAAGGAAGCTTCCAAATTCCTCTCTCATCACTAAGCCCAAATTTATCCACCACGGCGGAGTTGCTAGAAAATGTAAGCGTCGGTCTGTCAGAAGCGTCTCCCTACACAGCTCTGAGGCTGACTCCATGGCGCTGCAGTCTTCACTCCAGAGATCAGCTCAGCCATGACTTTCAGAACAAGCTGGAATGTTATTTCCCTTGGGTGAAATCCGTTGAAACTGATGGATGTGTTGTTATTGGAAATCCCAGTGGGGCTGAGATTTTACTTCCAGTGCTTAATTTTTGAGAACACCAAATGATTTAGCTGCAGTTGTGTAATCCTGAACTGGAAGCAGGGAATGGATGATCTAAGAACAGGTTTGTCATCTCCAGCCATGAAATACTGACAGGTTAAAGCTTTCATTTAAACACAACGCATGGAGGAAAACATATTATTGTTCTGCACTAAAAATGAGCAAGTGGACTGACCCAGGAGGGGACGGGTGGTCCAGGCTGACCCAGTCCTTGGACCTGACATCGTTTTTCTAGTCTCGGTCCCTCTGTTTGCCTCATATTTTCACCCTTCATGTTCCCCGTTTCTCCTGATAAAGCTAACAATGCCGCAGTTGTTTTGCTCGCCGCCGTTGCTGAGGGCTCTATTTTTAATCGCAATTAATGTGGGGGCCAAAACAAAGCAAAACTTATCTCTCGCCCGCATTGTTTGTGAAGGGGCTGTTTAGTCTGAGGTCACGGGGCATGCCTCGCCAGGCAGCTTCACAGCCTCCTCCGAAGTCAAGCAACGCTCAGGGCCTGTGCGAGTCCTGTCAACGACAACTGCCTTGCAGGTTTGCTCTGTGCGCTAGGGTTTTTTTGTCATTTGAGGCCTTCTAAATATTCTCTGCATGTGGGTGCATGGCACAGCATGGATGAATGCTGGGGAGATAGTAGTTTCTTGGGCTGTCCGTCACTGCCGTGACCATCTTGCACCTTTTGGGCAAGAGTCCATTTGTGAGTAAAGATGCCTTACATAGACCTCCACAGCTCCTCTCCTGACCATGAGTTATTTTGGCCAGAATCAGGCCATCTTGACCACTGTGGATTTAATGTACCTGGCCAAGAAGGATGTTGATGGGTTATCTAAAGCAACAACCAGTTCATGATGGTGCCTGAAAACAACCGCTGATGCTCCTTCGGCACCAAAGGCTTATGAATATGCCCCAAAGCATCCTAGTGTATAGAGAGAAGCAGAAATTTTGGCAATGTTACAGCTTATAAGGGACTTCATCTTTCTGTAACTCAGTACAGAGTTCCTTTCAGTTAATATGTTCGAGCCTTCCTCATCTACCTGAAACATTTTGAATGTACTACAAGAAATGGTCTATCGACAGCCAAGGGCCTTCGTAGCCCTTCAGAGTTCGCCATGCAGGGAGGCAGCTTTGGTACTGCACCACCTGAGTGGGCAGCTGCAGCAAGCCCTGTGGCGACCTCAGGAGAATAATGTCATTTTCTTTGGATAATTTTTAGGTTTGATTCCTAAACTGCTTATTTATCTAATTTACAGGAATTGGTTACATTCCAATTTTGCACACAAAGAAATAGTAAAACCATCTTAATTTCAAAAGACCTTGCTTATCAAATGCATTTTTCATAGACAAGATATTTGTTGAGCATTAGAGTATCAAGGCAGATTTCTGTGCCTGTGCCAACAGCCACTTTCCCCTGAAGAACTGAATGTATTTGAAATATTTTGAACCCCCACTTTCTGCTTCACTTGCTAAATAATTTCACATTTCTTCCAAAAGCTGATCTTCTTTCATCAGATAGCAATCTATATTATTGCAGCCTCTTGGAACAGAGGAATACTACTGACAGAATGAATATTTAGGTACAGAAGTATTTTTATTTTTTGCTTATTTTACTGCAGGAAAATGCTAAATTTGCACATTTCTAACTAGCATATGTGTAGATGCACTTTTTGCCTAAGCTGTCCAAACCAAGTTATGTTCTATGAGCATGCTTAACTAGTCCTCAGGGTTATTTTTTTCCTACTTGCTTTTAACATACCAACAGCCAACAATTCAACCGGTCAGCTTCAGCAAACTTCCATGCATTCGGCTTTCCATGCGTTCAGGCAACCTTATGCCCATCACCAGCAGATTCTGAAGGCATACAAAAATATACATGGGAAATTTTATTGAAGGATGCCTCTATTACTAACTGCTGGCAGCTGCCCTATTAAGAAACAACATTATCAGCCTCGGAAATACTGAAGCTGGTTACTAAAACAGTTAGGGACTAAGCTGTCTACTTAGTCTGAGTATATATTTTATCTGAGCAAACGAAGTGAATAAGCATGTGTGCAAATGATCAGACATGCTGATTTGTGTGTGATTACCCTAGTCAAATGTTTAATTTGCATAACTGAATGCAAATTAGGTACAGAACTGCAGGCTAATGTGAAGCATGCCATTTGGCGCCTGATAGTTTTAAAAATCAGACTCAAAACCTCCATGCTTAGTGTAACTAAATCAGAGCAGTGGAATTCAGCACAGCAGATATCTATCATTTGATTCTGCTTATAATTATTTGCCAATAAGGGAGGATGACATGTAAACAAGCAGCAGAACTACAAGTCTGCTTCATTTTCTCTCTTTCCAAGAGAAACTGCTATTCTGAGCTTCCAGCATATTCTTTCTCGCCTTATATTTTAAAGAAAAATCTCTGACAAAGAAAAATCTACAACTGTACAAGAACATGCAAGGGCTCCCCTAGAATAGCTGTTTGGTAGGTTTTTGGAAGTGGAAGTTTTCCACTGTACATGGTCCTCAAATTATTTTTAGCTTTGTTTGTTTACAGTCTGGAATGACATATTCGATGTGATTTGATGTTTCCTAGTATTCTTGATCCACTCTTTTCCAAGGGAAGCAGTGGAAAGTCGACGACGTAGTAAACTGAATGCAAGACCTCGCACGAGGAAAATATTTATAGAGAACAATCTGACATGGATTGGGAGTTGAACTGGATGATCTAATGGGCATTACATTGCTGGAGTCTAATGATTCATCGTAGCAAAAAGGCAAAATGGCAATTGTAATGCTATTTAAGAGCACAGCAAGTAGGGTTTGTTGGTGTATTTGAAATGTAACATAGAAGAAAGCACATAAACACTGCTCAGGATGTCTTTTTATAATGTCTATGGGTTGGTTATAAACCCAAACATTTAATAATATAGGCTTGGGAGCAGAAAAATAGCCAGCAGAGCAAAATGTGGCTGAAGAAATCCCAAACTCCAGACTTTGTGTCCCAATTTGCTGCCTTACATTTGAAGATAAAGTCCAGATGAGACTGCTGCTGAACATGGAACTACGGCCTGTTTAAAGTGGGAACTATGAAAGAAAGGCACCCAAAGCTCCTAAAGCCTAGGAGGCAAAAGATAGTTAAAAACCACAACAGCCCTAACACCCCAAATGGTGTGATTTTGCGTGCCCAGTTTATGATTTATGAGTGACTGAGGTTGGCAACACTGAGGAGCTGACTCATGAATGCTCTGCTTTCTCCATCAAGGCAAAAAGAAGCTGAGGGAAATGTCAGAGCTGCCCTTTGGTTGTCCTCCCCACGGCGGGCAGAGCCCTCTGCAACCCGGCAGCGTGGTGCATAGGCGACCAGGACTGGAGCAGCCCCGCAGAGGGCACAGGTCCTGCAGCCCACCCTTGGCCTTAAAGGACTGCCAATGCGCCGTCTGTGTGGAAACCGAAGGTCTGTGCATGCGCCTTGTCCAGTTAAGGCTGGGCTGGGCAACCGCTAGAGGAGAGAACATGAAGGAACTCTGGACAAAAGCATTCTCACCTCTGCTGGACTATCTCAAGTCCCGTGTGCAGATCTTCTGAGATAAAAGCCAAACCCTGAAGTTAGAAATGAGCTTTATTTATCCAAACATACTAGAAATATCATTTACTACCACCCTGCATAATGTAAAAACCTAGAGGAGAGGCAAATATTGATCATGCGTGATGGACTGGTAGAAGAAAGGGTTTCTAGCGAGCGGTATGAGCCTTACACTCACATATTCACCGTGCGTATGCATTTCTGGGAACACAGAAATGCTTCGCTCCAGGTGAAACAGAGCTAACATCAAGGACAAGGATTGCTTTCAAAGGCAATAGAGCAAGCAAGTCTGTTCCTGAAAAACCAAGATATTAACAACTGTGAGAGAGATGCAGATATGTCAGGGAGCAGCTGAAATTAATGGAATCGCACTTCATTATAATTCAGCTAAGAATCTGACTCTGTCAATACAAGTTCACTGGTAGATTCATAAAGATCAATATATTTCTACATATATATCTCATTTGACCTGTAGACTGGTTTGTCTGAACTCAGCTTCCCGCCATCAAAGCCCACTCCAGTTCTGCCCATGTGGCTGCAGGGCTTTCGACCCATCTGTGGTACCTCATGCAGCAGCGCACAAGACTAACCAAGTCAGTCCTCACCCTCCTCTTTCATAAAACAGACTGAGATAGAAAAATTCAGTTCCTTCAGTTTTTTTAGGCCCTGTAGAGATATGTTGGTTCTCCTCCAGTAGAATATATCCAGATGAGTTCCGAGTCATAATTCATCTCCCGCAGCTTGACATGTTGGCATGTGTCAGCTCAGTCATGGCAGCTCTGCGTGTGGGGGTTTGTGTGTGTGCATGTGTGTTCATAGTCCCTCGAATATGGGAAATAATTCAAGGAATCATAATTCAGTGACAGCAGGTTATGCAAAGCCACATTTCCACGTATCTGTCAGGAACTGGCTGTGCACGGGGACAGTTACCTCTGGCCATCAGAAGAGCCCAGTTACTGAAGCTGTCGTAACCTAATCGAGAGTCCGAGCTCCACGTACGTACAGGCTGCGGAAGAGGTGTTGGTTGATATAGGTCAGATTTCCCTGCCTTTCCTTGATGACTACTTTATTCCCTTTTCAGTGATACTACACAGGTCTTCAGCAGTTGCCAAATTTCAAGCGCTGATTGTAACCTCACTTAGAGGAAAAAAAACCCAACAAATCCTTTTGGCCAGGAACTGCTAACTGAAAGAGCTCTATGATTTCAGTGTACTTTGTTGGGATTTATAATCTCTAGGGAAAAACACAATCAGCATTTGCAATGCAATGTGAGTATACAAAGAAGCAAGTAGAAATAGGAATATTCGCCCAGCCAAGAATTCTTGCGGGTGAGATCTGCTGATGCGTTGGCGGCTGCACAGGCTTGCAGGTGAGGGGCTTGCAGAAGAGCATGTAGGGTACAGGCAGCCCGGGAGGCTTAGTAAGAGCAGGGTACCCATCTTGGCCTGTTCAAGTCTTAGGTTGTGTCTCTGTAGGGAAACTATTCTGATTTAAACGATAGCCACCCCTGAAAAAGTTCCTGCCTCTATTCTCCCACTCTTCCTCGTGCACTGGCATTTTTCTGGCCTCAGATGAGCTGGGCTGGAGATCTGAGCCAGCTGACAGCTCTCTGCTGATTCCTGTTGGGTTAGTTTTCTGCTGATTTTGCTTTCTGAACAGGTTTGCTGGTGGGGGCAGAAAATTGTTGGTGCCAGCAGAAGGGGAGCAGTGGGGGGCACAGGCAGGGGAAGGGAAAGCAACAGAGCCGTCCCTGGCTGCAGCAGCTAAGCATTAAGTTCATTTAGTGGCATCAAAGTACGACACTGTTAGCATTCTTGTCCCAGAAAGGAAGAACTATCAATACAACTTTAATTCTTAGGGCTTCAAATCTGGTTTTTCTAGTAAATACTTTGTTCGATGATAAGCTGCTTCACTTGGCTTACTGCAACTAGTGCTGGCAGATGATGCTGCAACGGGACAGCTTTCTGAACCTTTCTTTTCCCTGAATCTTCACAAATGCAAACTGTCCCTGGTCACATTAGTGTAAGCCCTCTGGGAACAGGGTGTTGTCGGGGAAAGACCATCAGCCAGTTCCACATGTTCCACAGTTCCACCATATGGGTGCCTTGGCCCTGGGCAGGTGCGCCCAGGGCTTTGTTGACCCTCTGAGATAAGCTGAGCACAGCCCAGACCACCACAGAGAAGGACAAGGAGGGGAAGGAGGACATGGGGAAGGAAAGAGATTGAGCCACGGAACTGCGATGGGAACTCATGCATCCTGACTGCTGGCAACGCACCCTGGCCAATGCGTCCTACGGCTTCAGTGCAGACTGTGCATTCCCTCAAGCACAAAAGAGCTGCACTGTGGATCTGTCACCTCATGGCAACAGTGACCCCAGAAGGCTATTTGGACAGAGTCTGACCCCCTGAGTCCAAACACTCCTTTACACAGGTCCAAACAGCACAGAAAGTGGGCCAGAACTAACCAAAACCAACCAGGCGGTAACCATCATTCACCCCTTCCTCAGGCTAAACCAAGGTAAATGCTTTCTGATTGAATTTCCAGATGTCTAATACAGAATAAATACCAAAAACCAGCTTCAGAAACATAAGGCTGCAAGTGACGCAAGGCATGTGGAGTTCAGGTTTACGCTGCTCTCTTCCCCGTGCTGCCACGCTGTCCTGGTCTCACCCCGATGTGTACACGGTCACTCTGGGGGTGCCAGGACTAATCCACTAGTGCTGCACCGTGTGCATGGAGTGGTTTCAACAGGGTGAACTAAGAGAACATAAATCATCCCTGACACAGCAGCTAATTAGGCCAGAGAGGGCCAAACAGCCTCAGCGATGAACCACAAGAACGGCATAGTCTTATTTTGACACTCCAGGCTTGTGAGGTCTCCTCAGCTTCTGAAAGGCTCCTTAGCTCAACGGATTTTACATGGAGCAAATGGCACATCAGCGCCCACATTTCCAGCAGATATAAAAACAGAGAATTGAAAGGTCCTAAATCTCTGGTCTGCACGTTTATTCTCCCTCCATTCTCCCTCTCTCAGACTTTAATACTATTTTTTGTTATCATATGGTAATTTGCTGACCTCTCGCTTCTTCCCAACAGCCGCAGCTTACAAACTTTTCTAACATGATTCCAATGAAAGTTTAATGAGATCTTTGCTTTAAATAACCTAATGAAATAAGGGTACCAATTAATCCCTTTGGGCCAAAGTCAGTTCCTCTTTATTTCTGTTCTCTAAAAGAGGCTGTAAAAGTCCCTCCTGCAGAGGGTGGTCCTGTGAAACTTTGTGGAGATTAACCCGTGAGGTTCAACTGCAGCTGTGTGATGGGGAGCTGGAAATTTTCAGTCAAAAATGCTTTTCCATTGCAGAAATGCTGATTTGTCAAAACCAATATATTTTGTGGAAAGTATTTCCAAAGAAAAAAGCATCACAGAATTTCAGTGCTACAAGAAACCAAAAAAGTCTTCTGAAGTAAAACTCAGCCAAATGTTAAAATATCAAAATTCCCCATGACATGGAAATTCTGAGTTTCAGCTGGTTTAGCAGAAACTTTCAACTCCGCGAATAGGTTGACTCCCCAAGTACTTCCCAACAGGTCCTCAACAGCGTCCACTTTAGGCAGCTGCACAGAATTCCCAAAGCCAGAAGGGGACCTTAATGTAAAAACTGGCTACACCCACGTGCAAAGCGAGACGCAGCGTGACACTCCATGATTTCAACATTCCTCGAGGAGATGTCGCAATACTCGCTATGCGTGCTCGTGAGGACTCCGGCACGGGCTACGCCTCCGCTGCAGATCGTGGGTCAAGCGCTGGGATGTGCGGCTGGGAATGGCTGGGCTGCAGTGGCCCAGACCTCTGGGCAGGCTCTTTCATTCTACCGAGCTGCTGATCAGTGTGGGATCTCCCTGCCACTGCAGTTGGTCGGCTTTTGCTCACCGAATCAGCTCATTTAGCGTTCATGTATCTCAACACTGTGCTGCAATCTGCAGTGTAGACAGAGCATTATTTCTAATCTAAATTTATCCAGCTTCAGTTTTCAGCCACTGGATCCTGTTATGTCTCCGTCTATCCATTCTAAAAACCTTCTATTATTAGAAATAAGCTACAGAGTTGAACAGATCACATCCATCATTGCTTTATGATCCTCCCACTGTTTTTCTCACTTCTGAACCACAGTCTCCCTTCTCTGCCTTCGGGTCTCCTTTTCTCAGCCTCTGTTTCGCGGCGGGGAAGCAAGCGCAACGCTGCGAGCGTGGCGCTGCCGGGGGATGGGGGTCTTGCTGGGAGAGGGTGATCAGAGGGCAGAAAGTACTGGCAAGTGCATCTCTTGTGCTGCTGGTGGTGCGTCACTAGAGGCACGCCTGCGTCACGTCCATGTTTCACGTGGTGGTGCCTGAAAGATTATTCTGGCTTTGGCTTGATTTCTCACCTGATGATAAGTATTTAGCTTCTGTCATGCCCTGCTTCATTCTAATTTTATACATTTTGTATGTTTATATGCCAATAAAACTACCATCTCTTCTCCCCCAAACTGTCCTCCCGACCTTTAAGTAAAGCACGCTACACGGAACAGGCTCCGTCATCCGCCTGGCTGTCAAATCACAGCTGGTTTTGGAGAGAGCTCAGGTACGGATGTCATCGTGCGAGATCAGGTTCATCTGCAGGGACGAGGAGAATCCTTTGTCTGCGAAAAGCAGTTCGCAAAGTCCAGTGCAAGTCCCCGGCACAGTCCTGACGTCGGTGCTCTGCCCACACCGACACTGAACATTCCTCTGCCGCTCTCGCCGAGCTGCCAGAGCGGGATGCAAAGCTAGGATTTATAGAGTTAAGAATTACACAAGGTTATACGGCTATATAAAATGCAATTAAGATGCAAAGAATATTTTATAGCCTGACTGCATCAGTGTCATAGAATTTCATAGCTGACTCTGTGTTTTTCCATTTCCTAGAGCACTCTTTAAAAGCTGAAGGAAATGTATTAAAAGCCAACGAGATTAAATTATACATAGTTCCTATTACTTTGCTCTTATAAAAGGACCTCACATGGACACCTCAACCTGAAACACTGGAATGATGAGGTTATTTTTGCCATAAGCCAAACATATGTCCTTTAGGTTATGTAAGAAATATTTGTGGTCCCTGCTGGTGTTGTCAGAATGTACATCATATATTAGATTCCCGAATACACAGAAATACCCTGCTATTAAAGCTAAACAAAAGGGATTTAACGGGTTGGACTAATGAATTTCAGGAACTGATTATCCATGGCAGTATGATACTGGCTGACACGTTAAAAACAGTGAAATAATGTAGGACCTTGCCTAAATAAGATTTATACACTGTGCCAGCTAGCTGGTAAAAAATAGCAATAACCTTTTAAAACATTAATTTAGGCTTTTATTAGAATACAAAGAACCTCCAGTTTTTGAAAGCAGGCATTGTCTCCCCTTTTAATTTCAACAGCACTATGGCTTGAATACAACACAGCAGGGTGTGTGTTTTCTAAAGTTGGGTTATTATCAGAGTGCTCAATGCAGTTTGCCAATAAGCCTTTATTTGGCAAAGCTTAAAACTGCTGACAAATGAGATTCTTCCTACAGCAGTAAAACAAGGCACAGTTAAATATGCCTAATTACAAAAACACACCGAGAACCGCTGTGAAGTATGTACATCGCCGAAAAATCTAACGATCTCTGCATCACAACCGAGGGGCTGGCATCCCAACGCCGCCTAACCACACGGCTTAAAAATACATAAACCCCAAAGATCTGGGGACAAGCTCCTGCCTGGCTTATGCTGGACGCAATCCCACCGCAGCTAACAGACCCCGTCCTGCCTTGGTTCAGACTGCGGCGACGCGCTGCCGTCAGCCACGCGGCTGCTGCTCCTGCAGTCGCACTGGCTTTAGGAGCCGTCTAACCACAGCGAAAGGAGTGCCCCGTAAGATCAGAAGCAAGTTTAAGCGTGCGGAGGGAGAAATCTGAAAATAAATTTCTTATCTTGAACCATAAGTTCAATGACTTGATTGTTTGCCTACAAAATCATGGCAGTGCTTATTCTTCTGGACCTCCGCTGCTTTCTCTTCATAGGTGTGAACTGATACAGAGATGAGGGTAATTAAAACCTTGAAACTAAAGGAGGAAAAAGAAGCTGTTCAAAGTGAGGTAGTCCATCATAGCTTTCTCCAAGGAAAGACTGGGTCACTAGCAGACTTGTTTTCTTTTCTCTAATAGCGTAGGATAACGTGCACTTTGAATTCAGATGTGAATCTCACTCCAAGACAATTATACACAGCACTGATGAACTCTATTGTAACTCCAAGGGAATTACTAGTGTTTTGTGGGAGATTAATTTGCCCAGCTGGGCTAAAGGTTGTTTCTAATGTACCTTTTTATTAATGTACCTTTCATCCAGCAGCATTTCAGTAGCTGTATGTGAACAACATTCTCTCATGAGACAATATAAGCAATGAAGAATCACAGTAAACATGACTGAGAAACAGAAAATGATTAACAATTGCATTTTGACGGAGGAGCAGAGTCCATTTAGTTGACACGGTATAAAACTTCAGAGCAGCAAACTCTCTTGACCTCAATTTCAGGGCATTTAATAGTATTCCAGGCAAAACTCAAGACAAACAGGAATAAATCAATACAGCTAAATGCAACACTGCAGTTTCATGTCTATGCTGACATATTTTAAAGATTTCGTACTTACTAGAAGTATTTTTAAAAACACATTAGGAAACACAAAGAGAAGTAGCCCATTACAGCAAAGGCGAGCACCCAGTAAGAATGCCATAGTCCCAAATAAAATGTGCCGTAGTATGACGGAGTGTCTTATTTGTTTTTGTGTCTCGTCACTTCCTTTGGCCACGCTGAGTGTCCCTGAACGGGGAGTTACAGCAGGCGCCACACTGCGTCTCAGTCACTTAGACTTGAGGCTATATCCAAGACAGAACTTAATGGTTTTGTGTTTATTCTCACTACTTTCAGGATCAAATTGTCTTAGTTTCCAGCAGACGTTTTTGGAGCATTACACCCCTAAACTCAAATTTTAGTTTTAAAATCAAACTTGGTACTTTCCCAGTGCTTCTGTGCTAGCTGAGGTCTGATTTTGCACATTTGCACCTAAATAACATTAGCAATCATGTCAGAAATGCCTGAAATGCCTAAGGAACCCCAACTCCCCTTTTCAAAAGCATTTAAATCATAAGGGAGCACCACTTTAATAGAGAATCAATTCACTTAGGTTCCCAAGTGCACCGAGTCACTTCTGAAAATAAGCTCCAGCCTCTAAGGTCATGCAAGCGCTTTTGAAAACTTCACATGCCAGCTCAAATTCACCTTAATTGTATTGATAATAGAGTTCAGGCTGAAACAGGATTCCTGGGAATGATGTGTATCCAAAAAGAAAAAAAAAGATCCCAGTTTTATTGTGAGATCCCAGGTTAGGCTTGCAGAGCTGGCAGTGTGAAGAGAGGAGCTTTCATTGATCCTGTGTGATCTGTAGATAACTGAGGCACAACAACAGAGCCCCAGATGCCTATCGTTCTGAAAAGGGCAGTTAAAAGGATAGGGAGAACTGTGCACAATATATTAGTCTGGAAATTCATAGCTGCCCTTAGAGGAATCAGTATTAGGCGTGTGGGAAGTGCACTGTTCGGGTCACTCACAGCTACACTCATACCTAAAGCTAAACTCCTGTTTACGACGTGCTCGTAAACGGCTGCGATGTGAGCGTGTGGAGCAGCATACTGCGGTCCCCAACGCCAGAGCAGCGGGGAAGCTGCAGGAAATCCAGAAGGAAGGCAGTGGCAAAAGAGATGAGGCAGATGGACCGATGTGTGAGAAAGGATTCAGAGGTAGAATCACAGAATCACAGAATCATTAAGGTTGGAAGTGACCTCAAGGATCATCCAGTCCAACCGTCCCCCCCCCACCTATTACCCACTAAACCACGTCCCTAAGTACCACATCCAACCTTTCTTTAAACACCCCCAGGGACAGTGACTCCACCACCTCCCTGGGCAACCCGTTCCAATGCCCGACCACCCTTTCCGAGAAGAAATTTTTCCTCATCTCCAACCTGAACCTTCCCTGGCGCAACTTGCAGCCATTCCCCCTTGTCCTGTCACTAGTTATCTGCACGACGAGGCCGACCCCCAGCTCGCCACAACTCCCTTTCAGGTAGTTGTAGAGGGCAATAAGGTCTGCCCTGAGCCTCCTCTTCTCCAGACTAAACAAGCCCAGTTACTTCAGCCGCTCCTCATATGACCTGTGCTCCAGCCCCTTCACCAGTTTCGTTGCCCTTCTCTGGACACGCTCCAGGGCCTCGATGTCTTTCTTGTGGTGAGGGGCCCAAAACTGTGTTCAGCCCGCCTGAGCACTGAATTGAAGTGCCCAGCTAATACGAATGCCTGGGGAACAGAGCTATTATTTACAGGGGCGTTTTAACCAGGGAACATCAGGGATGGATTTAAAAACTTTGATGCATGTAAGGCATACATCACTGGGCAAGTTAGCCTGTGTCGGCAGAGCCACGGTAACTCTTTACCTGCGCACTTTTAAAAGCCCAAAAGCTTGTTTGCCCTAGTCTGCCCTAAATATGTTAGAGCTAAGCTGCATTTGTTGCATGCTAGGAGAGGGCACGTAGACACCACCAGATCTGAGCTCAGCTGGAGTAACTTCTTCCTGAGGCCAAGTGCTAAGGAAAAAAGAAAAAAATAAGCCATCTGGATATCAGCAAAAAAATTCCTGGCTTGAGATCCACTGGCTGTTATTGTTGTGTCTCGGGGAAGAAGTGGAAGGCTTATGGCTTGGGTTGTTTAAAAGTAAACCGATAAAATACAAGACAGTGTACAAGACAAGGCATAACTCTGAACCAGAAAGGAGATTAGTTAGATGTCCCAGTGATCTGGACAGCTTGCTTTATCTCTTCTTTCTGTAACTTTCAGGTGACCTTCTGTGGAGTACTGGGTGAAAGGGTTTAAACAGAACAAAAGCCCCTCGATTTCCCTTTTGTTCTAGGATCCAGTTTATCAGACCGTTTTTTGAAGCTCTCTAATGTTAGAATAAATGTTTTCCCACTTGCTGTCTGAAATTGGGAGTGACAAAATACCCCAAGAAAAGATGTTCTCATAGCATTTCCAGCTGGGACAAGACACAAAGGTTGCCAAAAATCTCGTGAGAAAGTTTATTATCAAGAGATTTCCAACCTCATCTTTCAAAGCTCTGCTCAGCGCTACCACATCGACAAAACTGACGCCAAGCTCTGCTTCTCCTGAAAGCTGTCCTTCACTCCCTGCTGCAGGTTTAGGCATGACCACACCATCTGCAAGAAGTGAGGCTGCTGGGCAGTGTCAGTGCGGGTACTGGAAGGGGGATCTCTTCCCCGGAAGGCAGCGGGGGGCTCACTGTGGGGAGCAGGCAGGTTGGGAGACCCCTCAGTCCTGCTCTGCCTTCCCAGCGTGGCTGCAGCATGTCCCCCGACTTTCTGACTGCGGGAGTGTCCGTACAACTGTTTTATGTCCCATGAGGTGAACCCTTGTGAAGCAAACCTCTTTCTTTCCTCCCACTTCCCACACACATCTCGGAGCGGTCCCAGAGCACACACGCTCATCCTTCCAAGTGAAATGAACTCAAAAGTTGTGCTTGAGAGGCACACCCAGCGTGTTCAACCACTGGCAGGCTGTTTAGCCTGTGCAACTGCACTTGGTCTAAAGCAAAACACTCCATAACACACATAGGTGTAGACAGAGGGTCCTTGGCACCCACAGAGCCCTCCCATCCCACCACATTGCTGGCGAATCCTTGCTAATAGCCTGACCGCTTGCACTTCTACTCGTGTGAGCAGCTCAGTGATGCTACCCCTCTCTGTCTTCCTTCACGGACTTCAGTGAGTGCAGTGCTTCCCCACCAGATACGGTCCTCAAAATCTCCTCCACGGCAAGTGAAGAAAAAAATAAATCCAGAAAAATATCACAGACGGGGTGCAATTAGTACTGAAATGCCTCAGGAGCCGGGGGGTGTCTCAGCTCCATGATATGACTTACACATATATATATATATTTCCAAAAGGAAAGTATTATCTCCCAAATGTTCTCATGTTCAATAGCTCTTTCTTTTTTTTTTCCCCAACATGAAATGGAAAGGGTTTTGGACTTCAGGGGTTTCTTCTCACACTCCTTTCATAGAGATAATATGGAAACAAAAAAAAAGAACAAAGAGGAAAAAAATAGACGATGAAGAAATTTCATTTATCATCTTCAGATTTTCCACTTTTTATCTTTTCATCCAAATCAGAAAATGTAAACATCAAACTTTCTGATAAGATTTTCACTCCTGCAAAAGACCTTTTCCCCAAAAGATGAGCATATACATTTAAAAAAAAAATAAATCAGCTATCTACAGCGCACAGCCAAAGCCTTGGCCTTGGGCTACACAGGTTTTAGTTTACAAGCATGAGAAGTTTAAATACAAGACTGTAAATGTTCTTTGATACTGGACTGATTGGAAAAATCCCAAAAGCCTTGAAGCAGAGAGGAAAGATGTATATTTAGAATTAGCAAGGAAAACAGCAATTAAATAAAGTAAACAATAATTAAAATATTGCAATATAAAGACAAGGATGTTGAAAACTTGCATCAACTGAAGATCATACGAAAAGAGTGCTTTTTTTGGCTCAGGCCACAATGCCCAAGATATCATTTAAGTTAGACAGGACAATGTGGAAGAACGCGGTTTTATACCCACGTTACTCTATCTTCATGACCGCGCAGTGATTTAGTTATAACTGATTTCAGTGGAAATGTACTGGTTTAAAGCTTGGGGAAGGGTGAATCAGAACCTTTTGGGGTTTACTGCCTGATAAAAAGAATCTGACTTTTAAAAAGTGTGGTGGGCCGGATCCTTGGCTCCGTGGGGTTATTCTGACATACACCGCCTGCAGACCCTGCCCAACACGTTTTGTATCACTTGAATGTAATTAGAGGCTGAAAAAGTCACGATCCATGTGACTGAGACAAACAGAAAAGTTATCCATAGAAAAATCTGAGAAAAACCCAAACCCCCCTGATTCTATTTGAACTTACAAGTTTGGCAACAAGAAAATAGACACTCTCCGCTCGGGGCCAGGCAGCCCTTGATTGCAGGTGTTAAATCACCCAGGGCAGGGCTGCCCCACGCTCCCCCCCGGCAAACCCTGCTCTTTGATCCCTCCCTCATCTCAATGGGAGTTCCCCCTTCCTCGGGTCTGGGCGGACCACGGGAACTGGAAATGTTCTCTCTGAAGATGAAATCGGCCTCGCAGTTCCCATATCTCGTCTCCCCCCTCTCCACATGAGTGAATTGGAGAGTGGAGAACAAGGGTTTCCCCCATTTTTCCAGAGGTGACACAGGGCACCTGTCCAAGCGCACGGTGAGCGATGTGCCCTGGACAGGCAGTGGGAAGGAGATGTCTGCATTACCTGTGAGGTACAAACCAGGCCAGATGGTCACATAAATTGGCACGGTCCTGCTGTGGGCTTTGTTGTAGGTCATACAAACCGTTTATCACTGCTTTTCCCTGAGATTATACCTGCATTCCAAAGGTTTGGATCTAAACTTTGATTTGATGGATTCTCCTAGTGTGTAAATATACATTGCCATGCTCACCGAGCAGCAGCCTTTCTTAGGAAAGTATCTTGCAATGTTCTACGGCAACTTCATTGTAGCCTTTGAAAGAGCCCAAACCCACCTCCCCCAAGGACTTGTGCAGATCCTTATGGAGATTAAACTCACACCTTTGTAGTACCCATTCACGCTATACTGAAAGTCAAATGAAGACCGCCTTTACAGTATATCTATTTGAGGAAATTTAGAGCAGTGAGTACATTTGGTCCTGCAATAAGTTTTCAGAGATGACACGTGGGCACAGCAAGCCCAAGTGGGAGTCAGGAATAAGAAAGGGAAAAAAAAACAACCAAAAACACCACAATAACATGTTTCAAGCTTTTACAGGGATCAGCAAGTCAACACCACAGGCTCAGTCCCTAAAATCAAGGTGCTCAATGGACACGGATCAGAAACCCGTAACGGTCACTGGGCAGCAGTCTGGATGACGTAGGTGTCCATGGCAAAGGTAAGGCCTGTCCATTTCAGACATAGGACTTGGTGTAGCATTGATCAAGTCTATGGAATGGGCTCTCTGAAGACCAACACTTTGTTCCTTTCACAAGATAAGTGTGAGGCATCAGCTAAAAAAAAAACACACAAAAAAACAAAACAAACCCCCCCATCTCCAAAAATGTAAAAACTCTGCAACAGCTAAGTGCTCAAGGAAGGAGACAGCCACCTATGGTATGGGCTGTTGCCATTGCTTAATGGGCTCAGATTATTAGAGAGACAGTATAGCATGAAAGAGAAGGAAACAGAGAAGGAGAGAGGGGAAGAAAAAACCAAAACAAGCTACTTTTACATACATACTTGGAGATTTTGAAATTATGCCCATTATTGTGCTGATAATTTGGAGCCAAATGCAGGTGTATAATTACAGCCACCAGCCGCCTTCCACCCAGCTGGCCCACGAGAGGGGAAAGAACTCAGGAATATGAGCATCAGCTTTCACCTGTGGTCTTAAAACAAGTTTGGTGCCTGTCCCTTGGCCCAAGAAGACCAAATGCTGCCCTGACTCCCCTCTCAGACCAGTTTTTATTTCTTATCTTTTAATTCTCAGTCCTCTAAACCATAAAGAAGAACAGAATCAGAGCCTCGTATCTCTGTGTGTGGCACCTTCTGCAGCAATTGATTCAGTGACTTAATCCTGCTGTGACACTGCAAGGCGAATAAATGTGGGCACGCGTCAAAGGATTCAGCACGAAGTACCTGCGGGCACGCTCGCTCACGGCTCTCTCCCCGAAGGTTGCTCGGGTGGTTTGTTTGCACCTTTTCCTGTAATACCTCCAGTAACCACCGGCGTGGAAAGGATGTTTTGGCAAATGAATGTTCTCCTGAATTAGTAGGCTAATTTCTAGGCAGTAGGAAGTGTTCTGATGAGCATTTAATCGTCACCACAGCACTAGACAATGACAGCAGCAAAAAAAAAAAAAAAAAAAAAAAAAAAGCCAAATAAACTACGCGGCCAGAGACCCTGGAGTATTTTAGAAGTGAGTTGAAAACCCACTGGGCCAGATCCTCCTCTCTCATTCACATTCGCACAGCAAACCACATCCTGTCATTGAGAACGTGGTGAAAGCGAAAGTTCGCCCGAAGAAGAGCCCGTGCGATCACCAACAGCTCTGAGCAGGGACCTTATGCAGCTCCTGCCTCAGCTGGAGGACCAAGAAATAAAGTGCTCTTAGGAGCACAAGGCAGGTTACAAGTTGCTACCTTGAGAGCAAAGCTGCCTTCAGGTAGCATAGCTTGAATGTGGGAGAAGAGAAGAAATGCTTTTTATGAGACCTCCACTGACAGAAACGTTTTTTTGATACTTCGAACCCACCCCCAGCAGGGAATAACACAAAAACAGCAATGCAAACCACAGGCAAAGGGATCGGTCTGCAAACGGCGTAAAGTGATAGGGTTTGAGAACCAGGCTGGCTGATGCTTTGGAGATACCTGGGCCTTTCATTTCATCGTACTGAGAAATTTATAACCAATTATCACATAGGTTAGTACGGAAATTCTTCTGCTTTCCTCTTCCTCCTCCAGCAAATCAGACCTGGACCGCGCACAAAGGGTTTGTATACGCAGGAAACTAAGCCAAATTACAGATGTGAATTTAAAGTAGATTAGTTAAGCACATTAAATCCTTATATGGAAGGCTTCATTCAGAAATAAAGTAACTGTAATTTGCTTTGGGAATGAATCAAGCAAACTAAAGGCTCCTTTAGGTCTGAATAAAAGCATCCACCCAGGGGTTTAATAGGTTTTACCTCAAGCACTTTAAATTCACATTTTGATGATTTCACTCTATCTTCCATGCAGATAAGCCCAAGCAGTACCACTTTAAGGGAGGTTTTGTTTCAGGTGCCAGCTAAACCTCTGCAGTCACTCCTAAACCGAAATACGGGTGTCTATACAGAGCTTTGCACTAGATTTGCTAAATTGGTTTACAAAATAAAACTAATTCAGCTTCTGTGTGGAGATAAGGCCTAAACAGCTGAAAGAATGGGAATTATAGATAAATGAGGAGGGATGCCATGAAAGCTCCATTGATTCCTGGCTGTGCTTCTGTTCTAAATCCCATTCTCTCCTAGTCTGCTGCCTCTGCCGAAGACCGTTGGATCTTTCTTTTTTTCTTTAAAACTTCAGCTGAGTTTCAACTTGCTTCACCAGACTGACAATGAAGACTTAATCCTTCTTGGAATTTGCAAGATGTGAAAGGCTGTGAGTTAGCCCGGCTTGACAGGACTCTGATTGGGAAATTGCAAGTGCTGTTTGCTGGTACAGGTTGCTCCCATTCATCGGAGCCGTGCCCACCTTCAGCTGGGACTCTGCAGAGCCAAGGCTGTTAAAAAACGGGGTGACAGTGCGTGGGGCAACAGTCCCCCCTCTGCATACAGAGCCAATCTTATTTTGGTTTCTGGCTGGATGCAGATTTCTTTATGGCCATGGCCAGACTTCACTCCATGGCTTGCACACTCACTGCTCAGGAAAATATTCCAGATTGACACCACAGGCTTTTGGTTTGCTTTTAATCAATAGAATGAAAACGCCAGGAAAAAGCGATCTGATCCCATTCCGATCGTGGTCGGTAGAGATGGAGTCCTCCCTGCGAATGACACCACGGCTGGTAAAGCATTTAGAAGATGCTAACGGCTAACGACAGTGACAAACATCGTTTAGGAGGACATAATTTGCAATCAACTAAGGCAAATATTTATACATGCCATTATCACTTCCTGATGGGATTATTGCAATCCGTTATTTGCAGGCCTCCATGCTACTGTGCTTCCTGCAGGGATTTGAATTTTTGCAGAACTGTGACTCCAAAATGCGCATCCCAGCCAAGAGTCATTACTCACATTACAGGCAAAGCTCCACTGACTTCCTCTGCAGCACCGAACTGACTTGAAAGACTTTTTGCTTATATGCAGAATAAAATGGTGATCAACCCAGCGTACCTATAGTGCAAAACCGGTTTGGGTCTGAATTCCAAAGCTCTGCCATGAATTGTTTCCCTTTCACAGAGCATCTGAGGGTTTCCTCACAAGGAAAAGGTAATAAGGGCCAAAATCGATGTTGGTAACACAAAAGTGACTGTACTAGTTATGGCTGTAAAAAGTGGCCAGAGCCTTTTTGAGGGACTTGATTAACTGAGCAGTAATTACACTCTGAAAATCAGTGAGTAATTTCACGGTTGTGGCGCTTAGAGACCGGCCTCCGTTCTCTGTTGCTTTAGGGCAGATAAATGCTAACCCCGCGACTTTCCGCGGATGTCAGGGGTTGCAGCTCAGCACACTGCGAGATCATGCTGCTCCCCGAGGTGCAGTGGCGTGCAGTTTCAGAGCCAAGAGGCTTTGACTCACAGCCACCCGGCACATGGTAGCAGGAGTTTGAAGACTTTGCCACCAGCTTTTCTTTTTCCTCAGCCACAAACTACCGTCTCCACCACAAAGCTGGCAGACGGGACCGCAGGAGGGGTGTTCAGCCTGAAGGACAGATGAAAGCTGGGCTTGCCCGGCCGCTGAACGGTGCACCGCAGAGGCTGAGCCAGAGGCTCTGTCCTGGCAGTGCCGAGCTCAGGCTGGTAATCCCGGGACAGGAGTCAGCAGAGAGCTGTAAGTGGGAGATGCTTTAAGTTTTGCAGCAAACTTCATCAGGGTTTTGTCTGTCAGCACCTTGATTTTTGCAAACCTCAGCCTACAGGAATAGCTGATGTTGGGCAAGACAGCCTCCTTGGCACAGGCCCACCAAGCCCTGCTGTACCACCCCACCAGCTCCCACAAGAGGCTTTGACAAGGCACACTGCAAGCTAAACACAGAGGGGCGAATTTTCAGGCAACCTCCAGAGACAAATACGAAGCTGTCATCAGCTCAGTGCTTAAGCAGATGATTCTGAACACCTTAAAAAGAAGACACTATTTTTGCAACAGTGGCAGGGGAATAGTAGGATAAGGAGATCACCTTTAAACTGTAAAACATACATGACAAACACAACAATTTTCGGAACATCCTCACTGGCATTAGCTGAACTGGGATGAAAACAACATCACTCATCATAACAAATTTTGACTGACAGTCCCAAACCCCATCACTCCTAAAGAACACATAATTTTGAGGCTGACTAATCATTAGAGCACAACAATGTGATAAACAAAGTTCTTCAGTGTAGTTGCTGCTGCCAGCTCTGCACCGCGGAGCAGCTTTGCATAGCGTGTGGGTCTTAGGATGAAACTGAGTCCTTCTGACAACTTTACTCCTCGGCAAGACGGAGCTCCTTACACAAGCTCATCTGAGCAGGAGACAGCACATACTCCAGGTCCAGTCCACAGGGTGGTACAAACCCCCCCCAGCAATTACTGAGTATCACAGACCTCACCACCGTCTGCTCCATGGGCAGGATGCCATTCTTCAGCCTAATCTTGGAAGGGCGTTTAACGTACGTGTTGGCATGCATGTTTAACAAACAGAATCAAACTCCCTTCCAAGCTCTCAACCACCGACATTTCTCTTCTTGTGGAAGAGCCTGGCAGAACAAACGGTGTGCGACCAAGGAAGAGTCCCCTTTGCACAACACACTACTCAAAGGTGGTCAAACATGGTGACAATGAATCTATAACTGCTAAGAAGTGAGCGGAGGCAAAGATGCAGCCTAACCAATTTGCAGTCAGTAGTGACGTTTTAAAGTTTTCCAAGTCTAGCTCAGGTCCATGTCTTTCTTCAAAAGAAAACAGGGAGACAGACCAAGACACCCAAGGGCTAATGTTACTTGGAAAGAAAGATGGAGCTGGAATCAAGCTGACTCTAGCAGCATGGAGAGCTGCATAACCGCCTCTGTTTTCTACATAGACAGAAAAGGTCAGATTTCTAGCTACTAATCAGTAGCTAGAAAGCAGCCTCAGGATTTGGTCTTGGCATCATTTCTAGAAAAGGTTAAGAAGTCAAAGTTTATTATTGTGACATTCTCAAATAATTAACTTATGAACAAGACTTGATTTTTTATCAAGTGTAAACTTAAAAGGCATCATCTCGTACACTCAGCAATCCAGAAGTCACAGAAAAGTCTGGGAAATAGTTTCCACTGCCTTGGTGTATCAATCTGAGACCATAAGAAACTGAGGGAAGGGAAAGAAGCAAGGTCTCTCCTGATACCTGAAGAAATAACAAAGTGCTGGAAGCCACATAAGGTAAATCTCCCTCCAGAAGTTGGAGACATTTTGCAGATGCCCTTCTCCCAGGAGGTGGCAGGCGCTAGGGAGAAGAGATTCCTCTTTAAGGCTGAAATTCGTGAATAAGACTTCAAACCTCTCAGCCCAAAGAAGTGCAATTTTGCTTCGTATTTACATGAGCTAAGTAGCCTGAGATGGAGAATACATGGTGGCAAGTCTTATCTTAGACAGCAGGGAAGAAGCCAGTGGCTGTAAGAGGGGTTTGTCATGTGTCTGATAGGCTGCACTGCTGGCATGTGGTTGCGTTTGAGTCCTTTCAGCAACGCTAAAAGATTCTAGGAGCAGCTTGGAAGTGGGACTCTGATATCCAGTGTTTCACCAAAGTCAGTATTTCCTCCCTGTTTCGGTAACACAGCCTGGTTTAGCTACTTCTGCATACAGCCCTGATGTGTATTGTATGCATCTTTTCTAAGGCAGAATTCAGCTGCTGGACTTGGGTAAATGAGATCTGAATGTCTCTTCGTAAGCCTGTTTCACCCACGACTATCTGGCACAACGATGACAAGGAGCTCTTTAATCATTACTTCTGGTTGCTGTCATTGCTGCAGTCAGTGACTCAAATTTTCTCCTAGGTGAAACCTGACAGCAAAGAAAGTTGGAGAATGATTTTTGTGCGGAAAGCAGCAGGGGGGCATAGAGTAAGGTTGTGTATCACATAACATTAAATCATCTCCTGGTGGCAGACAGTGACTCTGTCTCATGTAATAACAGTCCGTTTGGCCTTAAATCTCGATGAAGCAGTCAGCTGTGCTGACAGAAAAACAAAAAACCAAGAGGGCAGGTGGGGCAAAGAAAAAGTTCCTCTGACTGCCTGAAAATTAAACCCATGTTTCACGAAGGCAACACGAACAGTTAACACACAAGCATCGCTTCCTTCTCCTTGTTGCTCTTGACCTGGTAGCCAAAAAACACAGAGCACATGTGGCGAATTTGATCTCTAGATAACTGCACTCAGTAGAATTGTAACAGTGCATTAGCATGAAAAATAACATACTGCACAGCTGCGTGAAACTGGATCTGGTGCTTGTCACATATATTTTAATAGAAGATGCCTAGAAGGTGATCTCAGAACAAACATGTCACAAGGCAAAAGACAGAAAGGAGAAAAAACACCCCCAAATCTCTATATGTTCTTAAAGGGGTTTTGACATACAAAGTGTAGGTTTACAAGAGTTGAAATAAAATTGTTTCAAGCTAGAAATCTCCATAATCCTTTTTATACAGTACCTCAGGCACTAAGGGCTTTCGCAGATGGGCTCTGGTGAATCTTGCTGGGGTGGTGCAATAGAAGAGTCTCTCTGGCACCCCATCCCTTCCCTCTACCAGCTGACGGAGGGGCATGTGGGTCGGTGCCTCGGCCACCCACCGCACAGCCTGGTATCATGGGCTGAGCTCACCCTTGTCGAGGCACTGGGGGCAGGAGGTGGGAGAAGATGCTCCCTTCAGCTGCCTTGGCTCCCGGGCAGGACAACCTTCCCAGGGCGGTGGGGTGCGTGGCTGGGGTGGCAACAACTTACCGTCCCAGCAAGATTCAGCAGAGGCTATCAACAGCCTTAGAGAAACAAGCCCACTGGACTGCCTTGGTTTACACCAGATTTAAGCAGCAGCCTTAAATGTGCAGCATTTTCTGTGAGTCCCTAATCAAAGCCGTCTATATACGAACCTTTATTTCAAATTCTTGCTAAGTGATCCCTCCCTTGTAAAAGAAAGAGGGATGGTAGCTACATGTAAATAATAAATATTGCTATGGCTGCTTATCTTTGGAAGGTTTCAAACCTAACCTCCTCCAAGGTCTTCCCAGCAAATATTTTAAAGCTGTGTCTTCCCCGCAAAACCTTGCATTCCTGAACTGTTTATTGTCCATGCGCTGATAACCTTGACAGTCCATTTTTACAAGGTCTCAGCTAAAACTTGGAGGGAGGTTGGTGATCTGTGTGAGCTTTCCAAAACTGTTGTCTTCCACACTTGTCCATTTTCCAGCGTAACAAATCACTGACTCTTTAAAAATCCCTTGTCATTAGTATTTTGGCATGTTTCACTTCAAGAAGAAGACAAGCCAAGAAAACTCAGTGATGATGTTATTAAGCTAGACAGGGAGAACCTGAGGATTTCAGCTCCTCTGCAGTATTAGGAGAGGTTTTATTTTATTGAATGCCATGAGTGCATTAGGATGAATACCTCTGTTTGCATCCTAGAAAGCTCCCTTAACTACCAGACTATTGGGTAAAACAAAGGCTTTATCTGGCAACTTTAACTCAAGCCGCAGTAAATATTTTTCATGGATAGAAAACTAAGCGTAAATGACAGATTTAGCTCAGGGGAGTTATGGTCAGGGCTGAACTGCACTGACAGAGCTCTGCTGGGAAGCCTGAATGTTGCCTGCATATAGCCAATATAATCAGCCCTGTGACCTTCTCGGTTCCTCACATTTGACAAAGGGAAGAAAGTATTGCATGAAAAGCAAATCTCTAAAAACAAACCCAGTACGCTCTTCCTAGGGTACGTGTCACCAGGTACCTCTATTTGGTTGGATAACAGCCACCCCAGATGGTTTCTCCCACGGATGCACACTCAGACACTGGGGTGATAGGTGACCTCTTTAAAAAAAAAAAAGTGCTTGATCATCTTCCCTTGCTTAGGGAGATGGAGGGGAGAGGAACTTCTCCCCATGGCCAGAACCCCCTTGCAGAGGAGAGAAGGCCTCCCAGGCCCCCAAACTTTTTTTTTTTCCAACAGGGAGAGGCTGCAGCCACCAATATTTCCATGAGAAGAGCAAAACCACCTCCAGAGTGGTATTTGCAAGGGGCGATGACGAATCAGCAATAGGTGACGTGGAGGAAGGAAGGAGGCAGCGTCCCCTGCCTGTACCTGCAGTTGTCCCTCTTTGAAGAGGTCCACCCACCCATCAGGCTGTCAACACGATTAGGGCTGTCACAATGGCTGCATGTGAGCTGCTGAGCAGCGTGCAAGCCCTGCCAAACCTATGCCCCTCTGGGGCACGAAGCCTCTGAAAGCTGGACCAAGCCCATACATCAGAGTGGAAAGGCCCCATCCTGTGCGGTGCAGAGAGGAGCTGGGTAGCCTCGAGGGCGATTTTGCTCTTTGGAAATTGGACTTTCATGAGGGATTTGGAAGGAAAACCTACACTTTCCAAAATGCTCCAGGAGAGGGACTGGAGTTGGGCTGTAGGGCTGGCGGGATTCATGGCCTCGGATAGTCCAGGAGAGCTGGGTCTGTCCGGGATGCCAGTGAAGCAGGAGAATGAAAGGGGAGAAGGCAGGGAGTCCATCATCCTCCAGCAGAACTGTGCCGAAATCAAAGCCTCTGCGAGGCTGCTCGGATTCGCTGAGTCAGTGAATTCCATCAGAAAAGCAGTTTCCTGCATTTTCTTCTGACCCTTCCCAGTGCTGAGCTCCCTCACCCAAGATGAAAGTCCCACTCAGTCCCAGAGCAGGGCATATAGTGCAGAAAAACCAAGCAGGGGGACAGTGTGGGAAGAAAAGGCCATGGGCATTGTGGAAAGAGTCGGCACGGAGGCAAAGCCAAAGAGAAGAGAGGAGTGGTACTCCTGGAAGATCAGACCCCTGAAGGCCTTGCTACTGGTTCACATGCTCATCCCTTCCTTACACAAGGAATGTGGCTGATGCCAACGACCGCCCCAAGTTGTCCAAGTGAGCAAAATTTATCACAAAATGAACCGCAAAGTCTCATCCCATGCACGGCCATGAGCGTGGCTGTGCAGGGAAACCCACACTCTGCTTAACGAGTGAAGCATGTGAACCTCAGTGAGAGCTGGAGGACCAGTTCCCCCGCTCTTGTGGAAACTCACAGCCATACAACACGAGAGCGCTAATCTGTGGGGTAGATCCTCCTGGCTTTTACTGCAGTTATAAACAAGATATCTTAGAAACAAACCTCAACTACTGCAAAGTAACAGGTTTCTTACAAGTTAGAGACTTTATATCATTGCCTTGTCTTGTGTCCCATCCTGTCCCCCCTATCTACATGTATTGATTTCTTTCTAGAAGGCAGCAGAGAATCCTTGTTAGATGTGTATGTGATGGCCGGCATGCTGGGACTGAGCTCATTTGGAAGACAGGGGTGATTTCAAAATCAGGCTTCCCATTAAGCAATAGCGTTGATGAAGGACAAGGTGTGGGAGAAGGGGTCGGATATGTTTTTGCTGAACATGCCAACTAAAACTACATTTGCTGAGGAGCTCCGGGGCTCAAAGCCTGAACTCAGCTCTGCTACAGTTCATTCCTGCTCCAGTTTAACAGACGAAGGGGTCAGGAGCCCAGCAAGAGCAGGTTCTGCTGTAGGCCTTCACACTGACTTCAGCGGGAGAAGGGATCGTGCCTTTCTCAGCATCTATCCCCATCACAAACTGCATGAGCAGGCAGTGCCAACCCCAAGGAGATGCCTGGTTTTCGTAGTTCTTCCTCCCATCGGTGCCCAGTGCCCCATCCCTGCATCGCAGGGGCCGCCTGCCTGCCTGCAGGCAGCACAGGCAGCGTCAGCCCTCGTTGCTGTGGGGTAAGTGTTACTGCACCCGAAGCAGGGCTCAACAAAGTCATCTCAGAAAATCTCATTAAGCTCGGCTCAGTTTATTTTACAAATGAGGAACTGACTGTGGAGACCTTCAGATCCCTCAGATAGCATAAATCAGCTCCTGACTCGAACAAGCTGCAGGTCTGGCTCCCAGATTTTTATGAGGCTCAGCACAAAAGGCAGCGGAGCTGGGGCAGAAATTGGGCGAGGGATGCCACGGTACTGTGGGCTTGCAAATGCTGGGACTGGCAAGCTGCTGCCGACTGCCAGGCTGCTCACCAGCGCGACCGTGCAGAGCAACACGACTGCTGGGACCCACGGCAGGTCTGCTAAGCCCATGGAGATCAGCGTGGACGTTGCCCTTCAGCAGCTTGCTCACCCCGCGGGTTATCAGGCAGCTTCCCCAGCCCTCCCAAACAGTCCTCGCTCGTGCGGTGCCCACATAGCGCTTTCCTGCCACGGACAGAAATAGCTTTTATTTACATGAAATAGGATTGCAACAATTTCTGAGACAAAATAAAGGATAAGCAAAAGACAGCACCCAACTCCGAAGTAAATTAAGTCATCCCAGCTGCTTCTTGCTCACGGTAGTTTAAATTGGGGCTGCATTTTAGAGTTACTCTGTAATTAGTAATAAATTTGAAAGTGACCCAGAAAAATGGAGAAGTTAATCTCTTCTGTTAAAGTGTGGGAGGAGGGTATCGAGTTCTGGGATTTTCACGTCTTCTTTTTCTTCTCGTCACCTTACTTAATTCAAAAGTGATAGCTTCAAAACACAGCGATGAAAAAGCTATGTTGTTCTGGTGTCTTCTAAAATAAATTTCACATGAAATACAGTATGTGTTAAAGGCATTTGGATTCCCAGGGAATGTGGGTATACATTTCACTTGTCCTGTTACAACTTCCTATGAATTTACTCAGCTGGCTTCAATAAAAAAAAAAAAAAAAGAGAAAGAAAAAAAAAGAAAGGAAAAATCTGTGGGAATCTTTCTGTGTGTACATTACGAAGCTACTAGGCCTTTACACTGATAATTTAACACCAGCTAAGCACATGTGCACAGATGGGAAAATCTGAGTAATTTGGTTTCATTTGCTTTCCAGCTCCTCGCTGCGGAGACGGACGCTGAGCCCTGCCTGAAGGCTGAACCCCCAGGTCCCTCTGCAGCGCTGGCAGCCTCTGCCCAGGGGCTCCGCAGAAGGGAAAGCCAGGCTAAGGGTGCGAGCAGCGCTTTACGCTCTTGCAGCAGGACCCCTGTAGCTAAGGAACCCATCGGTCGGAAGCTGCTGCGGAGGTTTGTTTCCTGTAAAGGGGCCGGCCAGATGCCTGGTGGAGGGGCACAACTGAGAGCCACTTCCCCGGCAGTGCCCGCCAGCAGCCTTCTGCTCTTGCTCTCCGCTGAGCTTTCCAGCGAGGGAGCTGTCGGTGCTCGCTGTGACAGGGAGCATCCCTGCTCCCGGTGCTCGGGGAGGGAGCTAGCGCGTGTGCAAGGGCAGTAAGGCCCCTTTTGAGACCCAGCCAAGCAGCCTGAATTTAACGTTACAAAAGCTGCTGAGCGCTGTAGAAGCTGAGGTCCCATTTGCAAAAGGACCTTTCAGCTTTGACTCATAAACTAATAATTTGTGCAGGGCTAATTTAGCAAAGCCAGCTGTCTGCATGGCCCCTGAGTCAATGGCTGCAGCTCTGGAGCAGCACTGGTGTGAGTGCCATGCAACCAGCCCTTGCTCAGGGGTGCTGGGTGCTGCTCAGGGTAGTCCAGGGTGCTCAGCTACCCTGGAGTTCACTTTACACTATTCTATGGACAGGGAGCTGGTGGTCCTGGTGCATGGTCTGGGCTGGGTTTAGTCTGAATAGCTGAAGGGGTGACAGTGGCCAGCTTTGCTCGTTGGTACTGCTCTCCAACCATTTCTGCTAAGTCAGACAGACATCATGAATGATAACCCTCAAGCACATAGGGTCAGGCTTCAAAAAGATGTGGGAACCTGCAATACAAATGTGGAACCACTGGGTTGTACCAGAGCACCCGAAGAGGTGCTTTACTCTTCCAGTCTGATCTCTGTGTCTCACTGGCTTCAACAGATTTGGTCTTTACAAAAGCTCTGCAGCAGCTGGCACCTAGATCCCTTAGGTGTCAACATGATTTGGCTGAAGACCTCTGAATCCTAGTTGCTCTCTACACCTTTGGGAAACATATGAGGAGAGGCTTGATTTGTTCAGCCTGGAGAAGAGGAGACTGGGGGCAGACCTCATGGCGGCCTACAGCTTCCTCATGAGGGGGAGCAAAGGGGCAGGCACTGATCTCCTCCTTCTGGTGACCAGCTGTAGAACCTGAGTGAATGGCATGAAGCTGTGACAGGGGAGGGTTAGGTTGGACATCAGGAGAAGGGTCTTCCCCAAGAGGGTGGTGGGGCACTGGAACAGGCTCCCCAGGGCAGTGGTCACTGCACCGAGCTTGGCTGAGTTCAAGCAGCGTCTGGCCAATGCTCCCAGTCATCTCCTCTGATTGGGCTGGTCCTGTGTGGGGCCAGGAGTTGGACTTGATGATCCTTATGGGTCCCTTCCAACTCAGGATATTCTGTGATTCTATGATTCCATGAAACTAAACCTCATTGCAGATCTAGACTGGAGGAGGTTAAATCTCGTGGAAGGGGAGTCCAACTGGCTGTGGAGCCGATGTGGCTAGGACACACCAGCTTCTCTGGCTGGTGGCAGGCGGGAGTGCTGTGGTTAGCACCACGTTGAATGGCAGCAGATTCTCCACTCCTAATAAGGAGGTGCAGCTGGGTTAATTGGAGGCAGCTTTCAGCACTGAACAATGCTTGAACGTGCTCCATGGTTGCTGCAGCGAGACAGCACAACTGCTCTGCCCCACGCCATACGCTGTGTGGGAGACAGGGGTTATTAATATTAATGTTAGGAAAAGTGGTCAGCCCTATTACAGGACTGGGTCACCGGCGTTTCTGTGGCGACTGCCACCTTGCCAGCACACTCAGGACCACAGACCTCCAGAGATGAAACTGGGAGGCAGTTATGCTGTGAGCCAACAGACCGAGTGTCTTCTCGCAGTGGCAGCAGCATCACGTGGGAACCTACCGCACATGCCATCCTGGCAGTACACTGGCGACGTTCTGCAATGACCTCGAGTAACGTGTTTGCTAAGGGTGAAAGCACATCTGTAAAATGTACTGCCTCTGGTTCTGTGCTGTGGTCCAAAACAAGCTACTGAGCAGCTGGAGCTCTTGAAGGATCACATAACTAGGTACTAAGCTCTCCTTTAATAATTCTTCAGGCCTTAAAAAACTATTTATAGATCTCCCATTTACCGAATGTATGATTTCACTGCATAGCGTGGCATCCGTTTGGTTGCATTACCATTCTCAGCCAACCCTTTTGACATCTACAGACGTTTTTCAGACCTAAACATTTATAGAGGGACTCTTCTAAGCTTGGGCAGTGGGGAAGGTCGTTCCACTTCCTCTGATATTATTGTAACGCTCATGAAATATCTACTCTTTTTGGCACTTGCCCTCCATTTTGGGAGTGTAGATCCTGAGATCCTCTAAGCTGAAATTTTGGAGATGGCACCATTGCTTCTTGAAAAAAACCCAACCCAAACTTGTGAGCCTCAATTACATTTTTCTAACATCTTTGAGTTATGTGCAAGGCTTATGCTGGCTTTTTGAATTCAGTAACATGTACATGAGGAAGAAGACCTCACATGCCCAGAAGGAAATTACTCCTAAATCTTCAGATCTGCTAATTTCTACGAGGAAGTTTCTTCTCCCTTTTTAAACATGGAACTACTCAACAGATTAGCATCAGCCCTTTTCTCAAAAATAATATAAAGAAATCAGAAAGAATATTTACTGTCCATAAAACAACTTTCTGGAAAAAAAAAAAGTATGCATTTTTCAGCCCTGTTGAACATCTTATGGAAATAACAGGAATTGGTCTTTCATACATCTCTGTCTTTCTGAAGTCCTTCCAGTGTTTTAGCTGTTATTTGCTGAATTGAAAACATAGGCTTTGACCAAAGGCTGGGTGGTGTCATTTGTCTGGCTGCAGATGTCACAGCAGGGGCCAGATTTTCACTACGTTACCACAACACAGTTGAAACTGCATCTAATTAGTGGGTACCAAATACTGCTGCCCGTCTTCTCTTAAAAACCCAGCAAACTTCTGTAGCCTTTTCTTCAGGCCGCTGTGAGCACCTTCTCCTGCAGCAGCTTCCCTGGCACCCTCCTCTTTCGGGGGTGCAGCCTTCCTCATCCCCCTCTTGCCACATCCTCTGCACCTCCTTCCCATCGCTGCTAGTTCTCACAAAAGTCCCATTCCCAAAAGACAAGCTCTCCTCTCAAAAGACTTCTTCCCAACACCAGACTTCCACTTTGGGCCAATAAAAGCTTGGTTCATGCTAAGCAGGAGTAGGAGTCCTCAGACTAATCATTGCCAGCCGCAGAGCCAACACAACCCGAAGCTGCTTTCACGAGATCCTATGGAAGCACAGCCGTTGGAGGATGTGTCCTCAATGTCCTGAGCACATAGCTGATGGTTTCCTGAAGAGGAGACCATTCCGTCCCAGGCTTACCGACATAGCAGGGCTGGGGGCGACTCTGAAGGTGTAAGTTAAAGAACAGCAGATGCTGGCAGAGGCTGCTGAAGGGGTTCTTCTGGGTAAACCTGAAATTTCATGGTAACCACAAGAGGACTGAATCTTTCTCTGAACACCTCCGCATCAAAATCCAAAGATATTTCAAATGGCTCCATGAAGGGAAAATGAGTAACTTCATATATCCCTAATCAGAACCTGCTTTCATGTTAGTACTAAGCAAAAAAAGGTGTAAGGTTTCCAAATGACACCACCACAGCAGTAATTGAAGATAACTGTATGTACAGCCTTACAGTAATGCATACAGCACTACAGCAAACACAGCTACCTCACGGTGTAATATCGGCATATGTTCCCTCAAAAATCTGTGATCCAAAAATCTGCCTCCCAGGGCTGTTGCAAGCCTTAATTTAACCCTTGAAAAGCCTCAGAGGAAAGAGACTTTACAGTGTTTTCACCCCTTTAGACACAAAAGTGGGAAAAAAGCCCCCAAACCACCAGCTGTGTAAATCAACCAAATAGTAGTCAAGTCATCACCTCACATTTTCACTTGGAGATGAAACCGTTTGGATTTGTATCTGCCGTGCATGTGCAAAGCAAGCAACACTATGCATGCACACTGCCCCTTCAGGGAATTCATAAATCCTCGAAACACTCTACAACGCTCATGAACAGCCCCGTGCCCGTGGTATTACAAATTGTCACAGCAAAGAGATGCATCAGCCACCTTCATCAGAAATAGAACTCAGTAAGAGTGCACAATGGGCGTTTGGTTATTTAGTTTATCTGTCTGCCATTGACTAATTTTCTGTCCCTGAATAAGAAACATATAACTATTTTTAGGTCAAACATTGACAATTGGGGCTACCTTATATTATGGGTGGGAAGACGACAGATCAGTTTTTAAACAGAGAAAATAAGAAACTCATGTTTCAGTAATGCTGTGATTTAAAGCCAAGAGAAGCCAAGAAATTCAAAGATATTGGCTAACTCCCACAGAACTCCTTGAAAATCCAACTTTCAGCCCCAAGTGAATTTCTTCAGCGAGTTATAAGTCCCTAAACTTGGCTTTTAAATGTTACTTGCTGACACAACCTTAATGACAATGCTGCAAAACCTGTATGTACATAATAATAATGTGAAACTAAATGTTTCCAGTGTTCAGAACTTTTAAGGACTCCAGCAGATACCTGCACCTGAAACAAAATACTTAGGGAAGATTTAACTTGGACATGGTCACTAAAGGTAGCATATGCAGCACTGGTTCTGTCTGAGTATCAAATAAAAAATCAAAGGTCAAAACACACAAAGCAAGAACTCAATTCTGATGAGATAAGAATGAATATTTGTCCATCTGCAGTGCTCCGTCAGTTTAATGTTAGTGCTCAGAGCAAGGACCATGCACCATGACTCTTGGGCTCTTTGTCTCAGTCTCATGCAGGTCTGTTCCTCGTGCTGGAAATTGCTATAAATGCTCTGAAAGCCCTGCCTGAAGAGTCCTAGGTGCGAGGCATTACTGGGATAGACTGACATTTTTAAAAAGCTTAAGAGATTTCCTCCAAACAAGGAGACTGTCAGGCCAGGATTTTCTCCGTGTCTGAATAGCACTGAAAAACCTGCAGCCGGCTACACCAAGACCCTAGCCCTGTCAGGGCTGGGAGTTGCATGGTCATGCAACCGGGGAGAGACACTGCACCCCAGCGCTGATGATTTTCTGAACGCTCTCAGACCCCTGGGACTTCACTGGGGTCCTGTTTCCCAAATACTTCTGAAAATGAGGCTTCTTTTTAATTGAACTGTAGCATTTCTCATGCCAAAAACATCTGGGAAAGGCAAGAGCTGACAAAAAAGCACCAACTCTTTTTTTTTTTTTTCACTCTCTTGTACATTGTTTGAAAAAGGTTTAAGCTAAAATAAACTTCTCTGAAGCAACGTGCGGTTCACAGACAATGGCAGCAGCTGCAGATAGCAAAGGTTCATTCCTGTTTATTGTATTCATTAAAACTGAAGGGAGAACTGTGGCAGCACCAACTTAATGGTCATCTGAACATAATTATTAAGAGAGCATTGTTCTTTGGAGAGATGCAAAGTGTCAGACGGAACTTCACACCCTTGTCATAAAAACTCCACTTACTTCCTACCATTAATTGGATAAAATGGGCATTGTAGGATCGGAGGTGGAGGGAAATGGGTTAATGAGCGTGCGTAGGAGGCAACTGACACTGGAAACTCAGTTGTCTACAGAGAGTGGGCAGAGGAAACAAAATCAGATGTGAGCAAATTTCTGGAAGGGAATCGGGTCGACAAAACTCATGAGACAGCACTTTGTGCTCTGATCATCCTTGAACAGTACGAAAAGCAAAACTCTGGCCAGTTTGCACATGTGTTTCAAACAACAAGTCGAGAGAGAAACAAAACCAGCCATGAATCAAGGGACTGTATCGACAGCCACAAAGCAAACTCCTTTTGGAACCCAGCCACATCCTTGCATCCTACAGCGTGCGCCGTGCAGGCGTTCACATGGCGCCTTTTGCTGCCACGAATCTCCTTCCACCTGGCTAAAAGCTGGGGCACTTTCTTTCCGTTAGCCCCGGTGAGCCCCCCCAGGGCTCTCCGTCAGCCTGTCTTTTCTTTAGTTGTCTTTCTCCTCTTCAAATCGATGTTGACTGCCTTGCAATGGCTGTCTGATATTAAATGTGGACGTAGTTCTCGCCGCTCCCTGCAAGCAGGCTCAATGCCAAAATCAGCACGGGGGTTGGACTCCATCCCCTCCATGTGCAGGCTGTGGGCAGAGCTGCTCTTCAGGCGCTTTGGGGTCGGTGTGCGAGCTCCCGTGGCTGTGCCTGAAATCTGGGTGCCCTTCCATGGGCAGGTGTGGATGGTAAATAATTTCTGAGTCTATAGATCACCCCTCAGCCTTTCCCCCAGCCAGCAACTCTCAGTGGGCAGGGTAGACATATCTATGGGGCTGCACTGTGGGAATGCATGTCCAGACCCAGTGCAGCACCATTAATCTGTGTGGACCATCACATCCCACCCCCATGGTTCAGGATCTGTACATGAACCATAAAGTCCATTCCATGCCCACACCGGCTCAAGCGCAGATCTGCAGCACATTACGTGCCAGAGCGTTGTATGGGGCTACAAGCTCGATCAGGAATTCTGCTCCCTTCTCAGCCAGGACCCCCACTGATTTCTGTGAATGTTTTATGCTTCAGGGAAGGAACTGTTGAGTTGTTCCTGGGCTGTAAAACTTATTTTCCTTAGCCGCTAAAAAAAAATGGCCTTCAGACTTGAGCTGGCCAACAACAACTCCCATTCCATAGATATCCCTAATGTTCCTTGGTGTATAACATCAAAGGCAAATTATTGGACCCTTTGGAAAAACACATTCTACCTTTCAGCAGAAAGAACAGTGATTCTTTATGGGGCTGTACTCCTCTTCTCTGAGGCTGACTTTCTCTTGTACAAAGCTGTGAGTCTTTTCCTGTAAGTACCAGATTTTTTGGTACAAGGATAATTGGTCTCACTTTTCACTCTTTATTAGCTGGTAATTTTTGTTGTTGTTTAAAATTACTCCTGCTAGTCCTCATGCACTACCAGTTTGCATATCTGAGTCAAAGATATCCCAAACCCACTTCTCAGGCTGATGTCTCACTGGAATGATGTTTATATGACTGCTGCCCACCTCCCTGGCTGACTGCCTTCTCATTTCTTTCAGAGAAAGAAAAAGTTTCAGAGCAGCTGGATAATTTCAGCTCATTAGGGAGTGGGAGTCTCATAGGTAAAAATTGAAGCTCTAGGATGGTTTCCAAGTCCCTTTGAATGACCATCACTGCCCGTCCTGACACCACACTGAGATAAAAACTAGCCATGCACCATTTTCCCCTGTGCTGCTGATCCCGCAGCTCCATCGCAAGGGCAATAGGCTGTCTCCAAATAGGTGCCCCATCAGACGGCAAGAGGGCCAGGACTGCAGGATGGCTCCTTAGGTGCTTTGGAAAATCTGACCAAATATAGCTTTTGAGCCTACATTTGATTTGGTTTTATAAAGTCCAGCAGTTCAGATTGCACAGACGAAACTTTGCTCCAGCAAACCGAGGGAGGAGGATGCCTTCCTCCACTCAGCCAGAGTTGCAGGGAACCTAGCCGTAGTTGCTACTTTTGGCCTTCTCCCTAGATCTCAGGAAGTCATTAATGTTATACAACTAATTAACCGTGCTACAAATGCTGGGTGATCCCTAATTCCTTGCTGCCTTTTGCTTACTGGGTTGGGTGTTGACAGTACTTGGAGCAAGAGACCTGCACATAGAGCGTAAAACTAAACCAAAAGCTCTGGTTAAGGTTCAGATTTGAGGAAATTTTAGATTGCAGTCCAAAATGCTGTGCTTTGAGCTGCTCTGTAGCCTGTGTGTCTCACAGCACAGGGGAATAAGAGTTCCTTTGCTATAATTCTTCCATACATAAAGAAGTGGGAAACTCACCCCTCAGCCCTTTTGAAAGCACACTCCGTGCTCAACACGCCAATTAGCGCTTCTGAAGGCAACAATAATGCTGGCAAATTGTCAGCCAGACTCAGAGAAGGGCATCCTCCACAAAACAATTTCAAGGTGACCAAAGCTTGCTGGAGTTGATGTGTACCCACCCTCCCAGCCAAATGCCATTCTCAGATTGCAGGTAATGGTCTCTGTCAAAATTAATGCAAGTCCTTCACTGACATCCAAAAATCTCTCAATGGCATCATGAAAAGCAGAAATTTATCTTGTGTATTTTACACCATTTAAACTGTCTTGCCCACAAGGTAACTAAATGCAGAGTTGAATAGGAACTTACTGCCAAAAGAAGCGGATTTGAAAAATGAATGGACAAGTTCACAGAGGATTGGTTCAGTGGTGACCACATCTGGCCTCGCTACGTTGGTGACCAGTGTGAACTGGCAATGTTTATCAGGTGAATGATTGTCTAATTCCCTGCACTCTGGTCTAAATATCCACTCCTGGTCATTACTAGGCACAGGGACCAGGTTAGATGGACCTCTTGCTTGCTGCCTCTAGGGACATCCCCGTGTGCAGTGAAGTGAGCTCTCCTGGATGTTGTCTTAGTCAGAGTTTGTGACTTCTCACCAGAAAAAAAAGTGCAAAGAAAAATCTGAATTTAGGGTTCACTTTCAGCACAGGTAGCGAGGGGAACGGTCTTCAAACTAGCATCTGAACTCCCTCTAGTAAAAATAGTAACATTTTGGTTTTAATTATTTATTTTATCAACATGTCATAGCCAAGAGGCTTCTGGGTACTTCAAAAACTGAATTAAAATTTCAATAATGTATTAATAAACTGAGTAAAAGAGATAGAAAATTATTCAGTAACTCGGGCATTCCTTCTATTGACTACAGTAAAAAAGGACTACATTTTAAAGAATAGTTTCAAGAAAAATGTTATTTCATTCTCTTTTCTAAAGGGAATGTGTGGATTACTGAGGATTTTTGTGCCTTTATCATCCAGTTTATTCAGATAGCATTGCTTTTTTAATCCAATTTGAATACAGTGTGTTTTTCTTTCAGAATAAACCTGTTTACATTACATTTAAAATCTCAACATCTTTTATGCGAGACTTAAGCAATCTATTTCTATAATTTGAAATTAAACACAAATAGTATGCCGGCAGTGCATGCTGTTATTGAAGTAAATAAGAAAGTAAAACAACAGGCTTCGGGGAAGTCACTTGCTGAGCACCTGGGACAAAAGTTTGCTGAAGTGATAAACCAGCTCTTGACAGCTGCAACTTGTTCTGCAGGTGCAGAAAGCTCCTCTTCTTCCTCTCAGTTCCTTCAGCTCAGTCCAGTTCAATAACTACTCCACTCAATGCTAAGACACTACTCAAGAATAAAATAAAAAAAAAAACCAAAACCAAAAAAAACCCCCAAGTTTCCCTCTCTAGTTCAGGACTAAAAACTATGTACATGATGTTTTGAAGCACTAGTTCAAAACTGAAGGACAAGATGGCTTGAAATAGTCTGTTCAACCCCATTCTTAAATATGATTTTCCTATTGTTTGATACATCAAGTAGTTTTTAAAAAATAGATGAGTTTTGACATACCTATTCTTGAATTATCTATCATATTCTCTTAATAACAGGCAAAAAAAATATCATGGTGTTCTGAATTTATTTTTGTATTTTGACTCCATGCACATGCAATCTGATAAAAATTACCCCCCCAAAATAAATTAATAATAATAATAATAATAATAATAATAATAATAATAATAATAATAATAATAATAATAATAATAATAATAGAATATATATGTGGTAAAGTATGCTATGGCTTCAATGCGTGTGCATTATATCTCCTCTAAAATGTTAAACCCACCTCAATTTTAATGTAAAATCCATTTTTAGCTGCAAATCAATGTATTTTAGTTGTTATAAAACAATAAGTTGAACCTTTCCTTTGGAAAATATCTAAATTATACAGCTCAAACCAAGATGTAAAAGGATTATTTAAATTAAAGTTATTTACTTGCTGATTTAAATCACAATTGTGACCAGTACTTTAACTCATTCTGCCTTATATGTATACATTAATAATGTATGGACATGTATACATTAATAATGGCAACAAAGGCCAAATTTCTCGTGCAGCCAACAAATATTTAAGATTAAATTTATAAAAAACCTAACAAACTGAGCTCAGAATTGTAGTGTTTTACTTTCTACCACTGGCTATGAAAGAAATCTTTGAAGGAATTAATTTATGTTAATACTGGAAAATATATGAAGAATAAAAATTATATGGTTGATTCTATATTAAAGTTTAAAAAAATGAAATTGCAGAAGAGGGAAAATAATGCTTTCAAATGTATTTGAGGAAGGCGGAGATGCTGGGGTAAGGGAAAAAAGCTCTACACAGACTTTGCTTCTGTTGCACAGTATTGAGAATCAATTCACACAGGAAGAAGAAAAGGTGAGGATTTAAAAAATTATTTCCTCACCAAAGAAATGTGTGCATGAGAATTTAAAGCTGCTACATCTTTTCCTTTCGCTGTTTCATAAATCACTTGGCTCTGATGTCACAAGTACTTCTTGCTTCCTTACATTTTCCAGCACTTTTTTTTTTCACTGCAGCTGCAAAATCTGTAACTCCAAAGTCATCGAGGCGCTGCACTTCGAGGGGTGAGGGGGAGGAGGGATGGGGGGAATCCATTTGCTCTGAAGCCCTGTGCTCCAGAGGATGTCGTCCCGGTTCCTCGTTGGCCTATCTCTTAAGCCTGTTAAAGGGTACTAAAAGAACTGTCAAAACTTCCAGTGCTGTGCAGCAGCACTTACTCCAAATCCCATGAAAGTAACTGGTCTGGTGTGATAAAACAAGTTACAAACAAAAATGCTCTTAGTTAAATTGAGCTGAGGTTGATGACGCTTCATGTTGGCTTCTTTCCAGGCCACAAACATACCACCCTTTCCTGCAAGCACTGGTGATTATAAAGACGACTCTTAAATCACTGAATTTGATCTTCTGGTTTATCATTGCCCAGATTCTCCTACACTGACCCCAAAGATTTCAGCTCATTGGTGTCCTCAGGAGAGACCGGCATGTGCCCCAGGTGGAGGACAGAAGAAGTTCAGATGCTGCTGGTAGTGACTCCTGAAGTGACACCCTCCCTTCTGCCTGTAAGATTCAAAAAGCCACTTGTACCTTCTCAGGCTTGAGCATCAAGTCTGAGTATTAAATTATCATTTTCCATCTCCTCATCTCTGCTGTAATGTCACATACACATCACGGTCACCAGTTTGCGAGGTGGTCCCTACAGCACTGTAGGGAGTTAATTTTCTTCATAATAGCTAGTATGAAGTTATGTTTTGCATTTGTGCTGAAAAGAGTATTGCCAACACAGGGATGTTTCGGTTACTGCCGAGCAGTGCTTACACCAAGCCAAGGGCTTTTCTGCTTCTCACCTCACCCCACCAGCTGGGGGTGCACAAGGGGTTGGGAGGGGACACAGCCAGGACAGCTGACCCAGACTGGCCAAAGGGATGTTCCCCACCATATAACATCATGCTCCAGATATAACTGGGGAAAATACCTGGGAGGTGGGATCACTGCTTGTAAACAGACTGGGCATGGGGTTGTTTTTTTCCCCTCAGGTGGTGAGCAATTGCATTTGTGCATGACTCTCTATTATCATTATCATCATCATTATCATCATCATCATCTTTTGTTATCCTATCAAACTGTCTTTGTCTTAACCCACAAGGTAGTTTTTTTCCATTCTTGTCCCCATCCCACTGAGGTGGAAGGGGATGAGCAAGTGGCTGCGTGGTGCCCAGTTACCAGCTGGTACAACAAGCACTCAGGAGGTACACCCATCTAGCAGAGAGATAGGGCTCAGGGTTAGAAATGAAACATGGCATCAAGAACAAGTAGTGTCTAGCAGTGAGATGGGAAAATCCATCACAAGGGGAAAGATACCCATTGCATGCGTTAAAAGTGGGAAAATATGTCCTCTTCCAAACACGTACTCAGAATTGCCCAGCAGAAATTCAGGAGAGGAAATGCATGGGCGACTGGAAGCATTCACAAGGCAAAGCAGAAAGCCCCTAAATTCACAATTTTTTCTCCTTTTTCTGCTCAAATGATGGGCAGAAACCAAATGCTTCGCAGCATACTTTGTAAATGCAAGACTCAACTCTGGTTTACAGAGTCAGGATTTAGTAGGTTGTCTTTGCTCCTCACGCCTCCCCATGGCGCCTCCAGCTTGGACACCAGTAGACTATGCTAACCAGAGGCTGACTGGAAGATAAGGTGAAGATGCAGCATTGCCTGTGTTACAACACCCAGCACAGCACGACGATGAGTTCAGTGCATTTTGGGAATTCAAAGACTCAGTTTCTTGTGGAATCGTGCTAGGGATTGGAGCTAAATGCTACGGGCTTCAGGATTAAATCCCAAGTGCTGACAACATCAGCACCCAGCCTCACTCAGGAGCGTTCAGCAGAGGAGAGCACAGATCCTTGGAAAGTGGTGGGACCACCACCGCTCTCCTCTAGTAGCATGTAGACCTCTTTCAGCCTCCGTTAAAAAGCAAATGCAACCACACGCTCTCCATATCGTAGTACTGTGTTGTTCCTCCTCCCATTAAACAACACTTTAGGCAATAAATGTTCATCGCTGCCTGGTTGGTGGGTGACCAGGCTTCCCCAGCGATGAGCAGGCAGCAAGGCACACTTGGGGATGCGGCAGGCCACACCTCAGCACAGCGGGGCTTTGGGTCGTAAACTGAAACTTAATGAGCTAATTAAGGAGGCTCTTTCTTTCGTTCCATGGAAATTAGAAGGCACCTCTGCTTTCTGAAAACTGGAAGTATGTTCATGGAAGGGACAGTGCCGGTATCCCTGTATTAAATAGCATATTGGTCATAAAACAAAGAAATCAATGCGTCTTCCACCTTTTTATATGGGAAGCAGAAGTTTCTGAAAAGTGCAGTTAGAGTTGTGGGGAGGGAAGGAGGGCGGTTTTACCACTGATGTCACTGCCAGCATAAGCCTTTTATGGTCATGACTTAATAGTTGTCTCTCTGCTTCAAAATCAACAAAGGGCAGAGAAAAAAGGCCCGCTTCCTCCTTGGGAAATGGCGTACGTTCAGGGAGGAAGCTGTCTTCCTGTTTTCTCCATAATTGCAGCTTTGCATGGTTTTAGCAAGTTCCACAACTTTAAGCCTCTTCCATATGGAACTTGTTCCTCTAAACATCTGGCTCCTTTTTTATTGCAGTGATAAAACAGATTTATTTTCTACAAACCATACAAAATATTACTTTCTCAGTGTATGACCTACTGTGCCTTTAAAAGTAAAAAATATACAAAGAGATCAATAGACTGGCATGTTTTTCTTTTACTAGTGACAAAATCCTTTTTGAAAGACAACTCAAGGATTAATTCTGAAACTGGAAAGGAAGAAAGTCTGGACATCTACATTTATTATCTTCATGTTTCTTGATGCAAACCAACAATACACACTCTGATCTATAATGAACTATAAATCCAGCCGAAGCACATTTCTTAAAGCCAGGTCAGATCTCTCACACTGGTTCTTAGCCTACACGCATCATCTCGTAACTCTCACTGGAAGAGAACGAAATGCTTTGATTAGTTTAGAAGTCATCTTTCTAATTTTCTTGGATGATATTAGAAAAGAATGGCTCATGCCAAGAAATTCAGAGGGCTATTCGGTAACCAAGCGAAGAGCACTCGTTGATTATCTAATGGCAGTCTGGCTGCAATGTCAGATTTCAGTGGGCAGGGCACTCAAGCAATAGCCAGGAAAAAAGCCATTATAAATCAACAGATCGTCTTGGCTTCCCATTCCATTAGCTGTTATTTTTAGACGTACCGCATGCATGGCTAAGCAACAATGCTGCGGAGTGCTCTTCCAGAAGTTTTCATCGTTTTCTCTCTTCAGTATTTCACCTGCTGCTGCCTGAAACGACACAAGCGTTCGCTGCATGCAGCAAGCCTAGAAAAGAGCTGTAAACAATATCGTGAAGGATCTGACCAACACTTGCTATAGGGATGTAGTCCGACAGTGGCTTCTTTAGAGAAGTGGAAAAAAATGAGTCATTTTCTAGATGCCTTGACAAACCCTGAACTGAGCAAAGCCTGGCTTCGTGCACCAAAAAATGGTGATGCTTTACACCTCTGCGTGCAGATTTATACTGGTACCAGTTCCAGGCTTTCCCTGCCTGCGAAGCCTACCTGCCGCTGTGGGAAGGGACCAACGAGGGGAAAAGTGACTAGACGTGGGTCATTTATTTGGGAGAAGAGTTGAGGTGAGAAGCAGTGATGAAAAGCGTGGTCAGAAAAGGGGAAAAGGCTGTGTAAGTCATGCAAGCTGTGTGAGTGGTGCTGTCTGGAGGTCCTTGTGGTGCATCCCTGTGCCAGACCAACACAGCCCGAATCAGGACAATCAACCCAATTGGCTGTCCTCACCATACCATGCATGCCAGACCTGCTCCTGTGGTCAGAGGGACCAGGACTGCGGTGCCTCTCATCAGCAGGACAGCACCTGGATGGGGTGGATCAAGCATCCTGGTACCACCCTGTCAGTGCCCTTTCCAGGTCCATCTGCAGTAGCATCCACCACCTCGTTACAGAAAGTTTGCTGCCATGTGTCAAGGACAGAAAACACAGCCCTTCATTTGAGTGAAGACTATCCTTGAACATGCAAGGGTTAAATCTGCACCTTGTGGGTCTACAGTCAAAGCCAAATCCGCACCACCCAGACTAGAGACTGGAAGCTGAAGTGAAATCAGCTGCTCTGTGCCATTGCTCAGCCCAAGAAAGGAGGAGCAGTAACCCTAAACCAGCTCAGGAAGGGCTAAATCCCACGTGAGTGGCACAGGTCCTATCGCTGCAGCTGAACCAAGGCTCTGCCTTCACACCAGGTGAGAGCCTGTGTGGTGCGGGGCCTGATGGTGGCACAGCCACAAGCCACTGGTGTTTCTCAGGCCTGCCTGCTCTCACTGCCCTGCTGAAGGGAGGACACAGGGCAGGGACTTGGCTTTGCTCCTTTGCCATCACGTGCCAAGGAGGATCCCTGATGGCAGATACGGACCTGCAGCCACTTATGTCCTGCCTGGAGGGGTCATAGTCTCCCTCCTGTGTTTCTGACCCATAATTAACTCCAAGTCTAGCCCAACATGGAGAAGTTTTCCTGTGAATACTTGCTACTTTTTTGGTGCCTAATAGTGCCTGTGTAATGCAGCAGGATAATGTGAAAAGTAATTCACTTGAAGTAAACAGCAGTCCTTTCTCCTTAAAATGGCATTTCCTACCTTCTCCATATAGTGAGCTTTCTTGCAAAACAAATGTATGTAGCGCATGAAAGACTTACTGAAAAACATTAGATATGCTCTTACTAAATACATCCATTTTTAAAACTACCTCAAATTTGCCTAATTTCTGAGTACAGTCCAGGAAGCTGCTGGTGGAAAATTACCAGACATGGAGAGACGTCATTACAAAGTTTACACCTATATTTGCCATCATCACTTTAGATGTCAATCCTACTTTTTCTGATGTCCACCGTACTTTCTGATAAAGGTAAAGGCAGGACACTCAGAAAAAAACCCTCTACACCTTAGTGGTTTTGAATTACCAATGCTTAAACCCTTGTTTCCATGTGACATTGTGAATGAGTAAAAGCACTCATAAAATTACTCTCTGGAGTGTAATATCCTGTAATTTCTTTGAACATGGTCCCAAACCACCAGAGGACTGAAACTGTAGGTACCACAGGACAGGCTGCCTTCGGAGGATGATGGGTCTCATTGGAGGTTTGCAGAAACAGGCTATACAAGTACCTGATTCAGAAGATGACAATCCTGCCTTGAGATAAGATGGGAGAGTTGGAACTGGGCCTCCTCTTGAAGTCTTTTCCAACCCCATCTTCTATTATTCTAGGTGAGCAGCTCTATTTGGGTTGATAAAACCCACATGTCACAACTAAAGCATATGCTCAAGTGTTTTGCCAGGGTGATGCACAAGTGCAAAGCAGATACAATATCTCTCACGGCTTTAGGATATACACTTCGTTTTTCTAACATTCAGACTCTCCCACAGCAGTAAGAAGGCACAAACTCACAGAAGCACGGCTGCTGGGAGAGCAGCTTCCTTGTGCTTGGCAGCTCTTGCTGGAGAGACAACGCGCTGAGAGAGACTTCCATCTGTTGTACAGGGCACACAGTTTACTCGTAATCTGAGTTGGAAACCTTCACTGTGATCAGAGAGGAATCACATGGGTTAACGTGTGTTTCGGTTTAGACTGTACAATTTTAGCCATCAGCTGCACTGGAGAGGTAGCATCCATGTTCCTGACCCGCTCTCAAAGGCAGATGTGCACGCTCCATTTCATTAACAAGAAGTACAGCTTTAACTCCTTAATCTCCCCTTCTCAAACCAGGGAATCTCCTGAAGTCATACAGGTCATTTCCTACCTGACATGAAGCTTAGATCCCAACAGAAAGCCCAGGTCCTCTTTTTTCTTTTCCTTTGCCCTCAAAGCCCAGCACTGCCTTGAGTCGCAGGGTGGTTTATGCATTTCAGAAGCAAAACTACATAAGTCATCCTGAGAATAAACCTAAGAAGAAATGACTCAGCTTTAGTGTTCCAGTGCACCGTCTTTGCTAGCTACAACTGCAAAAGACCTGACCTAACAGGCAAAAAGTGATCCTCCAACACATTAGTAGCATTGCCATAGAAAAACAAAAAATCAAACAAAAATAAAAAAAACAAATGGAGAGCTATATTTTTGTGTGAAGGTGTTACCTTAGGTGAGGCAGCTGCTAATAATTACGGACAAGGTAGGTGGCATTTCCAGTTCAATCCCAGTTTGCACAGGGTGAATGTGAGTAGGTCTTTAAGGTTCCTTATGTTCTCAGAGGGGTGTCACGCTGATTAACTCATTAACAGTAGGAGACAGCTTTGTATTCCTTGGATAAAATGGCTGGGGAAGTGGGAGCATGCCATTATCATCATATGCTCAGGAAGTAACAGGCCTCAGCTGGTGTCAGTGGTGGGGATTAGATGGTGTATGTAGAGCACCTGGTATACAAACCATGTCAGAAGCCTGAGGAGCCATATGCTGTAGATCACCTCACTGTATTTGAGATGGCTATTTTAATTCATGTCCAGTGAAATGCAGTTAGGAAACTCAGTTTAAGAGGCTGGATCCTGAGTCGTTGCTGCAAATGCAAAAGGAAAGTCAAATGCCTGTGAAATGAAGCCCTGCACTTCACTAGTGCTTCATGTTTCCATAGTACCAGCCACGTGAACTGGGTTTTAAAGCCAAGTGGAATGGCTGCCCAAGACCCTAATTTCTGAACATGTAAGAGAGTTTGGATGGGCCACGTGAGCAGCTGGTGGGGTAATGTCAAGTTGACCAAGTAACTGAGAGGTTACTGCATGGAAGAGGTCCCTGAGACCTGTCACAGCCTTTCCCTGCCCTAGGGAAAGAGGACCAGCTCTTTCTGCAAAGCAGATCATGGGAGAAGAGAAAGGCCAGCATCCCCTCAGATACGGTCACAGCCTGACTGTGACACAGTGAAGAGCAGGAGTCAGCTTTGAGGACACCAGCTCCAAAGAATCCTTGAGAAGGCTAAAGAAAGGGTGGCAGTGGTGAGGCTTGTGTTAAGCTCTGTCATCTTGGCATCCTGCCTTTGCTCCTTCCCAGTTCCCTTTCCCATAACTAAATAGCCCTGCGGCTTGTGCCAACATCTAGCACGTGATTCAACCTCCATCCTTGCCCCAGGACTACAGTCCTTCAGACAGTGGGGAGAGAAGCACCTCCTGAGGGCAATTCAACCTGCCCAAAGACCAGGACCGGCACTTTCTGAATGTGCTTGTCTCTTTCCACTGTCTGCAGACATAGTCTAGATAAGCAGCTGAGACAAATGGCCCGTGCTAATCACTAAAATGAAGTAAATCCCTCTTCCCAGCGATGCTGAGGGGAAATCAGGCTTCACTGAAGTTCATGGGGTTGCAATGGACAAGGATTGCTTTCATCCCTGTCTGCTGGGCCGCACTTCATTACTGTTCAAGTACAGAGAACTTGACTTAAATCAAGCAAGATGTATTCTGTGCTGTTGCAGGCAATGACTGACTGTAGTTTTACAAACTTCTTTCCCTAGCAGACCAAAGGTTTTTATTCAAAGTGCTAAATCCCTCCTCAAATTAGCTGCTTGGGTGAGAAAAAGATGGCTCTTTCTTTCCAGACACTCCAGGATTTTGTGAATGTAGGCAAATTAAAGCACCTTAAAAATAAAGCCTGCAGAGTCTAAGGGAAGTCTGGAGGGCAGTCTAAGTGCAACATGCTGAAAAGTTTTGTTGTTGTTGTTTTTTTTTTCCTCTCAATCATTTCACTAGTTAATCTTCCTGGGAACAGCCTGATATTTACTCATCCCATGAGAGAACGGAGTTGTCAGGAATCCAAATGATACCAAGGGATAAGGTTTAAGGAACTCTACCATTAGTCATCAAATGGGAGGAAGTGGCACAGCTCTTGGGCAACAGACTGTGCTTTTCTCCTCTTGTAGATTTTATCTCAATTTCTCCACATTAAATGGGGAAATGCTATGAATTGTCTGTGGGGGAAAAACATTACAAGGTCAGAGAATGATCCCCCATCGCTATGGCCTAGAGGAAAGTCTGTGGCCATCATGGCTGTATGGCATCAAACAAAATGACAATGTTCTATTGGAAAAATAATACATGGAAAGCATCAGATGCCACATTTTCCATACTAGCTTCCCCTGACATTCTCATGGCTCCCAGCATTCCTCCATGCTGTGGCGTGCAGGCTCACCAGCACAGATGGAACACAAGACTTATGAGGAGCAGCTGAGGGAACTGAGGTTGTTAAGTCTGGAGAAGAGGAGGCTGAGGGGAGACCTGATCGCTCTCTACAACTACCTGAAAGGAAGTTGCGGTGAGGTGGGTGTTGGTCACTTCTCTCAAGTAACAAATGATAGCACAAGAGGAAATGGCCTCAAATTGCTCCAGGGGAGGTTTAGGTTGGATATTAGGAAAAATTTCTTCACCAAAAGAGTGGTCGGGCATTGGAACAGGCTGCCCAGGGAGGTGGTGGAGTCACCGTCCCTGTAGGTGTTCAAAAAGCGTGTAGATGTGTCACTTTGGGACACGGTTTAGTAGACAGGGTGGTGTTGGGTTGACGGTTGGACTTGATAGTCCTAGAGGTCTTTTCCAACCTTAAAGATTCTACGCTTCTATGATCTCCATCAGTCTGAACACCACTGTCCTGCACTCTTAACCAAGGGGAGGAAGTACTGTGGCTTTTTCCATTTCCCTACAAGCCATGCTTTGCTTTCTTTTCACAGAATCACAGAATCACAGAATCACAAGGGTTGGAAGGAACCTCGAAAGATCATCTAGTCCAACCCCCCCCGCCAAGGCAGGGCCACCTAGAGCACATCACTCAGGAACACGTCCAGTCGGGTTTTGAATGTCTCCAGAGAAGGAGACTCCACAACCTCTCTGGGCAGCCTGTTCCAGTGCTCTGTCACCCTCACAGTGAAAAAGTTTTTCCTTACATTAACTCGGAACCTCCTATGCTCCAATTTGCACCCGTTGCCCCTTGTCCTATCGCTTAGTGAGGCCGAGAAGAGCCTGGCTCCATCTTCCCGACACTCACCCTTAACATATTTATAAACATTGATGAGGTCACCCCTCAGCCTCCTCTTCTCCAAGCTAAAGAGACCCAGCTCCTTCAGCCTTTCCTTTTCATCTTGCCAGGTATATTAAACTTCTGTTAAGGTGCGGGATTAGAAGGCACAAGATGTGAGTTCATCTCCTTGCTCTGCGCTAACTCTTTGTGCAAATTTATGGACAACCCATATACCCATCTCTCTACTAAGAAATTAAATACCCCTGGGGTTGTTCTCTGGTGTTCACTGCCACTAATACACCACAGACCACATCCAAACCATTACACTCTTCTAACTTGAAAATCAGGGTCTGAATACACATTCAAATTGTCTTTTGGGAATGGTGAAGTGTGCCAGTGAAATGTTTGAGTTGGTTTGAGATAGAAATCAACCATGAGCCATTCAAACAGGATAGGCAATTACATCCCACTACCTTGGGACGTGATTGTGTCACCACTTTTCGTGGTGCTGGATCTCCGGCTCTCTGCACTCCATCTGTCAATAAAGCATCATAGCAGTTCTTTTCCTCTGTCATGGAGTTAAGATGTCATAACACATCACATCCACGACAAAAATAATCACAAATAGGAAAGATCAATATAAGCATAACCTTGTGAAATGCTGCATTATTCCAACATGCCTCTGATTTATTCTATCCAGGCTGTTACGCATCTTGCAGTCTTGGCCCCAGAGACGCAAAGCACTGATAGTGTGCAGCCCTTCAGAAACTGCTCAAATAAAAGTAAGTGTGGGCCCTGACACAGTACTTTGCCTCTCAATATCTCAGAGTATTTCATACCCTTATCCAGGATATATAGAGCCCTGTTCCATAAATCATAGAATCACAGAATGGTTTGGGTTGGAAGGGACCTTAAAAGATCATCTTGTTCCAAACCCCCCTGCCATGGGCAGGGATGCCACCCACTAGGTCAGGTTGTCCAGGGCCTCATCCAACTTGGTCTTGAACACTTCCAGGGATGGGACATCCACAGCTTCTCTGGGCAACCTGTGCCAGTGCCTCACCACCCTCACAGGGAAGAATTTCTTCCCAATATCTAATCTAAATCTACCCTCTTTTACTTTAAACCCATTACTCCTCATCCTATCACTCCCTGCCCTTGTAACCAATCCCTCTCCAGCTTTCCTGTAGGCCCCTTTAGGTACTGGAAGGCCACAATTAGGTCTCTCCAAAGCCTTCTCTTCTCTAGGCTGAACACCCCCCGTTCTCTCAGCCTTTCTTCATGGGAGAGGTGCTCGAGCTCTCTGATCATCTTTGTGGTCCTCCTCTGGACTTGCTCTAACAGGTTCACATCTTTCTTGCACTGGGGACCTCAGAGCTGGATGCAGTACTCCAGGTGGGGTCTCATAAGGGCAGAGTAGAGGGGGACAATCACCTCCCTTGACCTGCTGGTCACGCCTCTTTTGATGCAGGTCAGGACACAGTTGGCCTTCAGGGCTGCAAGCGCACACTGGTGGTTGATGTCAAACTTTTTGTTCACCAGAACCCCCAAGTATCTCTCCACACGGCTGCTCTCAAGGGGTTCTTCTCCCAGTCTGTACTTATGTCTGGGATTGCCCTGACCCAGGTGCAACACCTTGCACTTGGACTTGTTGAACCTCATTCAGTTCACATGGGCCCACTTCTCAAGGCTGTCCAGGTCCCTCTGAACGGCATCCCTTCCTTCTTTAGTGTCAACAGCACCACTCAGCTGTTGGTCCCAATGGAAGTCAAGTGACATGCTACACATCACGAATAGACAACTCGGAGTTCGGGCAGGCTCTAACATACACAGCATGCTGAGATGGATGAACACAACACTATTCAGATATAGAAAAAGGCAATGTTTGGTCAGCTGAATTGCTCCCAGGACTCTACTGATTGTATTGCCTGGGCCTCCATTGAGTAAAGGAGGAGTTTAGATACTACAGCGTTGTGTTTACAATCTGGAGTGGGATCCTACTGCATGTGTCAGCTGAGCTGTGGTAACTCATCTTGCACATACTGGAAGAGTCCAGCAAAGTAACTTCTCCTAGTTTAGCTGTAATTAACTGGGTCCGAAACAAGTCTTTTACGTTGGTTCCAGGCTAAGAGCATGTATGCACATGGAGAACTCCACACCACAGCTAAGGTGCTGTAGCTTCAATCACGGTAATTTGGGCCTAAATCTAACCACAGCATCTTTCAAACTTGATCCAAGCAGACACTGCTATGCATAATGGGTAAAATTTTTGCCTAAGTGCTGTGGAAAATAAATGGAACTTGCACTTATATGTTTCTTACTCACCAAGATTTATCCTGCTTATTACCATTTCTTTGCCTTCCACAGAATTATTATTAATTCACCATAGCATATGTCAGAGAAAAATCAGGAGCGCTGTCTTCCCCTGGTAGTTCTCAGCTACTAAATCATTGGTTTTAAACTCAGAAAGGTAAGAGGCAGAGAAAATAACCCCTCTGTGAAAAATAATCTACTTGAGGATACCCATATTTCATAATCCTATTGTATTTGTAAGTGAACCTCCAGTAAATCAAGATAAAACATATTTAAGTCATGAATGTAGTTCAATTTGAGAGACAGAAGTCTGTACAAAGACTGGGGCAACTCAGGCAGCTCAGTCACTCTTATTGCAAACTCTTGTTGCATGTATATTTGCTGCTTTTCCATAGGTCTTTGCTGAAGTCAAAGACTATTTTTGGACATGCATATATGGCTGTGTGAAGTGAGGCCACTCCAAACCAAGTGGATGGAAGCCAGCTCTAGCCCAGAATTACACTTCAGCTAATGCATCCTGCTGATCTGCTGACAGCAAGGAGGAAATAAACAGGAGGTGAAAAAGAGAAGACCCACAGAGCAAGGAGGCATTGGAGAAGGAATCCAACCTCTGAGACTGGTCGCACATGCAAGGAGCCCTGAGTCTGTCCTCAAGCCACACAAACCACCTGGACAGAGGTTGTCAGCTCATACACACCTATGTTTGTCTAGAGCTCTAAGAAAGGCCAACAAGAAGTTGGGAATGAAGCAGCAACACGTCATGAGTATGCGCGGGAAATACAGCACACTGCTTTTCTGTAGCACAGCCGTGGAGATCCAGCTATCAAAGGCACGGAGCTTACCACCAGCCCTCCTGTCTGGTCCCACCTGAAGGCAACCAAGATACACAATATCTCCTCAAAGTTCTGATTGCTTTTCAAGAAGCCCTGTGCCCTATCATCGCTCCTGAGAGGTCACTTCTGCAGTGCCCAGCCAAGAGGGCTGACCCGCCGACAGAAGTTGCACTGCTTCAGCTGGGAGGGAACACAGATAACCATTCCAAAATTGCATTATAGAGAGGGTTACACCATGGTAAGTAGCTTAAGCCGGGACATATGTGCAAGCTGACATGTGTGGTGAACAAGTAGTTGAACACCAGAGAAAGCCCACTCAGAGTCAAAGCATTTGAATGGAGATACTCAAAACCCGCCTGGACAGGATCCTGTGCAACCCGCTCTGGGTGATCCTGCTTTAGCAGAGAGGTTGGACTAGACGATCTCCAGAGGTCCCTTCCAACCCCTGCCAGTCTGTGAGTCTGTGGACCTTGGGAAATGTCTCACTGTCACTGAAACTGGTATAAGCTCTGCACACAAAATCAGGCCAAGCTTCCCTTGGGAGCCGGAGAGGGGAAACTGTTGGCACACTGACAAGCAAGAGGTCCACAACACAAGGAACTGTTGTCTTCCCAGGTTCATGCACACACTGGTACTCAGATTCTTGAGCAGGGGGGTGGACAGGAAGCCCACATCAAGCTCTGTGGCACCTTGGGAAGTCCAACATGGGGGCACGGTGGGGTTGTCACCTTGTTAACCTCACACAGGAAAGTAAAATAAGTTAGTGTGGCTGCCAAAACTGTACAAAGGCATCCTTCTCTCATGAATCCACACCACAGTGTGATCATCTTCCTCTGCTCATCACTGCAGACCACCCTGACCAAAATCACGCTCTGCACTCCACAGGTCTATTCAGAAAGGAGCCCACTCATTACACGCCATCAGGGCACAACAGACAACAAATAGCTACTATCACTGAGCGCTTTGTGGTGGTACTTGGCACTGTCTTTCCCAACCTCCTTATCTTCTTTTCCTCTACTTAAGGCAACCAGCTCAACCTCATGGTGATGACAACATCACACTCAGGCATGAAGTTAGGGTTACAGTCTTCTGTCATGGTCGCTGCTTGTCCCATCACGCAAAGTGGAATCTGCGTGAACATCAGCAAGTGCTTGGAACAGGTTTTCTGTGCACAGCTTGGCATTCACACAGCTGTGGAGAATGAATTTCTGTGGTCCCTTGCAGGGAAGCAGTGTTCTTCCAAAACAAACAAAAACCTCAAACCAAATGAAACCAAAAAGATGGGGTTTTTTTCCCCCTAAGTAAATCCAGAACTGGAAACTTGCATTGCCATAAAAGAAGTGCTGACTGGTTCCCAAGCAGGTAACAAAAATGTTTACCCTCTGGTAAATCGGATCATTTTGATTGTAGACTAATACAGCACAGCATGAATTTGTTCTCAAGGTCAGGTCCTTCCTCCCACTTCTGCTCAGCTGGGGCAGGTGTAGCATTGCCTTAGACCCCTCCAAACTTTCCTGACAGGCCCCTAACATTTCAGAGCTATCCGAATGCAATGCAAAGGCACATACTTCCCCACGCTGACGCCTGGCTGGCGAGCGGCACGTTAAATTAGGCAGAATCACCGAGCCGAGAGGCGCAGTCCTGCAGAGCACAGCTCTGTCGCCAGAGCACAGCCATCCCCCAGCAGCCCCATGCTGGGGACACACCAGCTCTCTCACCTGCACGGGAAGACCAGATTCAGCCGCCCAGTTTGCAGATGGCACCCCTTGGAGCAGGCTGCGGGGGACCCGTGGGCTCTCAGTCCCACGTCCCATCCTGCCCGTGTACGGCCCGGGCACTGCTGTGCATAGCCCGGGCGCTGCTGCAGCCGGTCACCGCGAGCGGTCGGAGGCAGCATGCATTGTAAGGGCTGTCAGCACCGCAACCAGTTCCAGTGACTCTTTTTGATTTACATTTTCTACATCCTTTCTGAGAAACCTCAATTGTCTATTCAATCCCTTAGCGCTGGAGCAAAAGCATTCAGCTGTGCAACCCAGTATAGCAGGCGCAAATTTGATACCCATTAAAGCTGAGGAGTTACCAGGCATAAAAACCCATATGGGGACAGTATAATCCCTGGTATAATTCCATTCATTTTCGTGTACCAGTGATGAATCTGACACAGCACTCGGGATTTCCATGTCACACCAGCTTCCCACATCCCTCTAGCGCCTTCAGTAGCAGCAATTCCAGCTTGCATTTATATAGGTGTGAGCAGAACTAGGCTTATTCTGCTGATGTTCTCTGATAGAATAGAATAGAATAGAATAGAATAGAATAGAATAGAATAGAGTAGAGTAGAGTAGAGTAGAGTAGAGTAGAGTAGAGTAGAGTAGAGTAGAGTAGAATAGAATAGAATAGAAGCATTAAGGTTGGAAGAGACCTCAAGATGTTCCCCTGCATGCTCTGGTTATGAGCAGGGACCACAGCTTTGCTCTCTCTGTATAAAGCTTTCCATACTGAATAGATCTCTTTACAACCACACTGTATTTAATTCTTCTTAATTCCAGAATATGATAGGAGCTGGGTTTAGGGGCAGGCGCACAGGGCAACAGCATGAAATGCTGCGCCGCAGCAAGATTCAAGTAGGGCACCACTCAGCCTTGGAGCACAAGTCAAGCACCACTTCTGCAAAGAGCAGAGATGTGCTTCAAAGGACTGGCACGCAGAAGGTCCAAAGGTGACAACACGGGCCTGACCGTCTGTGATGTCCTTACCGCTGGGTGCAGCTGTGCGTGTGTGCCTCTTGTGAAGTTTTATTGTCCGGATAACAAATTAGACACTGGGATGTATGAAGGCACAAGCATTATACCCTCGCTTTATAGGCCTGGCACTAATGTATGCATTTGGGTTTAAAGCGCTTTCTTGCAAGTTAAAACCCAGCCCTGCTAAGAACTGGTGTAATTCAATACTTCCTTTGAAAACCTCCCATAGGAAGATTAGAACAATCTTAGTGATTACAGTCTATCTGGGGTCTACAGATGCCAGTAATCTATGGAAATTGTGAACTCAAAGGATTTATGTCGAAATGTGATTTAAAATCCACTACCAAATCTCCATCGTGGTGGGGTTTTTTTAACGATTTCTTTCCCTCTTTCTCCTCTCTCCCTCCTCCCCCCCCCCGCCCCGAATTTCTGTAAGTGGCTGTAATGTCTGTCTCAAAGGCAAACAGGTGCAAGCCAAACGAGCTCCTGCCTCCTTTGTTGCAGCCGCTGCCCGCGGCATGCGAGCGCCGTCCTCCACGGGAGTTGCAGCAATTGCCCCAGACGGAGGCTCCGCTCTGGAGCCCGTCTGCAGCCCTCTCCCTGGTGGGAGGCAGCTGTGGACGGGTTCCAGTTTATTCTGCTTAAAGATCTATCACGGACTCCCACGTGAATGGGAACGTAAAGAGAAGTCACAAATCAAACCTGAACCGTGCAGCCCACTTCGGCAGACACGTTTTGTGCCATGTGTTTTGCAGGTTCATTTCGTTGGAATAGTAAATTGGTCTGAAATTAGGGCCAGATTTCAGAAGGCAGCCCCGAAGACGTGTCGGCTGAGCACGCGTGCACGTGAACTCAGCCGAAGGGACAGGTCGCTCCCAGCCTGCAAAGAGGCAGGGTGAAGGGACACCAGTGTGCAGGACACAGGGATAGGATGTCTCGTGGATTCTGTGCGTGGGGTGCTCGTGTACAGCTCCTCAGGCAACTCCTCAGCGCCCGTCGGCAGGACTCTGACCTTGACACCAGCTCTTCTCTGTGTGGACACAGTTTTTCCTTCCCAGTGTTGGCTAACCCACACGCAGATCCTCACACACTTAGGTGGACACACACCCACAAATCTTTAGTATAAGCTTTTCAATTACAGGGCTTTCAAACAACAACAACAATAGCCTTGTCTTCCCAGCCTGTTCAAATAAACTGTTGCAGATTAAGGGCCCGAGTTTTTGTCAAGTTTAAACAAATACATAGAGCACAGGAGCTCTGCAGTATCGCATTCCCGTGACAGCCGGCTCCCAGCAGCTCTCCCAGGCGGAGCGATGCACTGATGGGATTGCTGGCCCACCAGCTCCCCTCTCACCAGCTCAGAAGATGCAGATCCATCAGGTCCTTAATCCAAACCAGGGTTTTGGTTTTACAGCTCTGGAATAAGGAGGGTTTGCTTACCCCAAACCTGGCTTCAATTTTATCTCATTTCCATAAATAGCACTAGGAACCTTTGGCAATGTTTTGCCACATTATCCAGCGGAGGACAGGCAAAGACTCAAGGCCAGGGCTATATAAGGGTATCTGAACAGTGTTTCTCCTACCTCTTTGCACCTAAAAGCCTCTCAAGTCTCCTGCCCAGATGTTCTATCCTCTTCTGCTTCTCAGTCCATATTTTCGAACTGTCGTTCCCTTGTGTTTCACCTCATTTCCTCCCAGTTTCCACCTCCATTTTGTCACTCAATCATGTGGGCCTCTGTAGCCTCTCATTTGCTTGTGGTAAATCTGGCATCTTTATTAAATCCAGACTGTTTCACTCAGGGGGTACATTTACAGGTAAATCTCCTTATAGGCAGCCACCTCTGACTCAATAGTACATTTAATCCCACAGATGTCAAGCGAAAGGTGATAAATCATCCACCTCTGATCAAACAAATCCTGCCTCTTTTCGTTCAACCGTGGTACTTCTCCCACATTATTGAGGACGGCGTGTTGGCTTGGGCCGTGATAGCTCCGGACTGAACTTTTCAACACTTAAATATCAGCTCCCTTGTCAGCAACATCTAAACTTCTGCTTGTTTGTTTAATTTGTGCTGAATCGGGGCCTGAAGAAAGTTATTTTTTCTTTATTTGGGTTTTTTTTTGGGGGGGAGGGTTTGGGGGAGTTTGGGGGTTTTGTTTTGTTTTGTTTTTTTTTGGTTTCCTGATGCTGGGACAAGGAAAACAAATCCAAAAAGCAAGCTTGGATCGAAATCCTGCTGCAGAGGTAGGAAAGGGTTAAAGGCAGCCCGTCTCCATCCCAGGGAGTGAATCAGGAGGCTGCTCTGCCCAGGCAGCCCCTGCCTCTACACAAAGCCCCATTGAGCCGGGACAGGATCGGGGCAGGAGGGGTTTGCCGAGCAGTTGTAACTCCACAAGCCCGCTCCTTTCACTGCGGAGACCCAGCAAGGCCCGCTGGCAGCTCCCGCCGAGTTCGCAGGCTCTGCCAGCCAACTGCTCCCTGTTTGTTCCTTTTTCTTAAAACAAGGCACACAGGGAAAATAAATACAAAAAGCCCCTGGTATGTGTGTAGCATTAAGCTGCAAGAGCCGCTGCTCCAGTCCAAGGATTTTAAAAACCTACGGTTCCTTCTACCGCACTAATTTGGCCACGTTGCACCTGCAAAGTATTTTTTATTCCAGCATCCTTCTTAAACACAGATGTACATGCTGAGCCGGGAGCCTTCTGAAGTGCTCTGTGTTGACTTAACTCTTTCCCTCTGGACCCCAGTGACTTCAATAAGATCATTTATGCCCAGGCTGAGCGCCTTGAAAACCCCTGCCCTCAGGTGCACGGCCCACGTGCTCCAACTTGTGTGCCTAAATTTCAGCTACCTATACCTACCCTTTGGCATCCAAATATAGTCTGATCCGTACAGCCCCTATGTCCCTTGGCTTCAGGAAGGCTGCTCACTACCGATAAAAAATCAGGCCACTTGTTCTGCTGTGCTCAGGCATGGATTTAGGCCCCAGATGCTCAAAAACTACAGCTTAAATTTAGACATCTGCATCTGTACCACTGGCAAAGTGTTTTTATTTTTGGAAGCACTGAGCCCCAGCAGCTTCCATTAATTTTTGTAAGAGCTGCTGGGAGCAGAGAGTCTTGGAAACCTCTTCTGGGGAAGCTGTGCTAACATTAGACTCTTGTTTTCAGAAGCGTTGGCTTGAAAAGAAATGACACACAATCAGGAGGAAGGAAAATGTTTGCTTAGCCTTCCTATTTAATAAAGTCGTTCCATGAGCAATGGATCTGGTAAACTCCAGTTTCTTGAGGGTTGGTGCCCAGTGTCCTCAAAATCCCACCAGCAAACAGCAGTTTGCTCAACTCCCTCTCGCGTTCCCAGCCTGTTTGGTGGGACAAACTGCTGTGGCCAGATCCTGCTGGCTGGCTGGGTGGTTGGCTGCTGCCACTGAAAACTGAGTGACAGCTGCCTTTCCTGCAGTGCCAGCTTAATTTCTTCCTCTTTCTTCTAACCAGACTAATTTTCATGGAAACTGCAGGAACTTACGTGTTGCAGACCTTTAACCTTCTATCAAATTTGGCTGAAAAATTGCCCAGAACTTATTACGGACAAGAAACACTACTCCATGAGATTTGTTTCCTTAGGAACCTCGGCAAAAAGGAAAAATTAATCAGATACTTGTGGATATCTGAAAAAAATCAGGCTAGAGAACTGAGTTATAACCAATAAAAAAAAATAATCTACAAAAGATAAGACCAAAAAGGTTTGCAAAGCTGTGAGACCTAAAGGCAACTAGAAGTTTAAATGCAGGCACAAACCTGAAAAACTCATACAATAGACAATTTGTGGCATTTCCTTCTATTTTAACCTATCCCCATGTGAGACAGGTGAGAGTGGTGGTGTGTGCGGTTCCTCTACAAGGAAAGCACGTGGCTCACACGAAGTGTACGGTTCAATTAAGCGTCGCATTCAGGTAGAACCCTGAGCAATGCCTAGCAGTGCCTTTAGCTAGGAAAGCCGTAGTTCACACCACGTCGAGGATCCCTGCCTTGTGTGCTGCAGCAGTTGCAAAGTGTGTGGTGCCTGGGGAAGAAACAGCCTAACGGGAGGTTTTGTAGATGACTTTTAAAGCAGTTATAAATACAACTCAGAAAGTCATAAATTCCATCTGTGCTCACATCTCCATGAAACAGGAGAAAATGTCAGGGGGGGAACACTGATTTTCTAGAAAGCAAGAAAACGAGGAAGAGAAATCCGTGGCAAGAGCAGTTCAAGTATTTTTCAAAAGGATGCTTGGGAAATGAAGCCTGTCAGGGCAGTGGAACTGTATTGAAGAACTGTATCGAGATGTCCGACCTCAGGATGGGAGGAAGAGCTGCCAGTCTGAATCCGTGGCCTTGTATTGCTCTTTGACCCACGATCACTCTGGCTGTGGTCTGCAGGACCTGTTTTTGGAACAAGCACCCCGCGTTGCAAGATGGGAGAAGATGTATTCTCTTTCCCATTTTATCTTTCAAATAAAAAGAAACTGTTGATATAAAATTTTGCTACTACATGTTTCAAACAAGATAGAAACAGAAGTTTTACATGCCAGATATAAGGGCTCAGCTGCGCTTGGTGGCAGGAAACATCACTAACAGCTTTGGCTGTACGTAGCGATGCAGTAGGCAGTTAACATATCTTGGGGCACAGCAGTGCCCAGATGTTGAGGAGAGGAACATGAGGCACGTCCTGGGGTGAGCTGGGACAACACGCAGGAGTTTCACGAACTCCATAGGTGACCTTTCCAAACTCTTCCTCAAGAATTGCGAGGAAAATCCCCAAAGACCACGTTTTTACGAAACAGGTGTCAAATGCAATGCTTCCAAAATGCACTGCCATGGCTGCCAGGGATGGGTGACCTGGGTGCTTGGTGTCCCGGGTACCCTGGCTGAGAGGTGAGATGCTTGCTGTTACAGGGTAGCAGAGAGGCTGCCAGGGCTTCCCTTGTCTCTGCCCATCTGCTCACTGGGCTGCATTGGAGGGAGAAGCTGGGAAAGCCTGTGGCAGCCTCCCAGGCTTTAAGGCTCTCTGGAACCTTTCGTTCTGCCCAGCGAAGTGCTAGGATGCAGCAAAAGGCAGCCTTGGGGCACTGGCCCCCAAGAGCCAAGGCTCCCTAGTCAAGCATGAGGTCCCCGCGTCTGTGGGAAGCCAGCAACCCTCCACCACTGCAGCACTGATGCCTTTCGAGGCCCTGGAGCGTGTCCAGAGAAGGGCAACGAAACTGGTGAAGGGGCTGGAGCACAGGTCTTATGAGGAGCGGCTGAAGGAACTGGGCTTGTTTAGCCTGGAGAAGAGGAGGCTCAGGGCAGACCTTATTGCCCTCTACAACTACCTGAAAGGGAGTTGTGGTGAGCTGGGGGTTGGCCTCTTCTCGCAGATAACTAGTGACAGGACAAGGGGAAATGGCTGCAAGTTGCACCAGGGAAGGTTCAGGTTGGAGATGAGGAGAAAATTCTTCTCTGAAAGGGTGGTCGGGCATTGGAACGGGTTGCCCAGGGAGGTGGTGGAGTCACCATCCCTGAGGGTGTTTAAGGAAAGGTTGGATATGGTACTTAGGGACGTGGTTTAGTGGGTAATAGGTGGTGGGGGGATGGTTGGACTAGATGATCCTTGAGGTCACTTCCAACCTTAATGATTCTATTCTATTCTATTCTATTCTATTCTATTCTATTCTTTCCTACTCTTCTCCCATATTTCTGATCAAGCAATCCAGTGCTAAAACTGGGAATAAACCAACAGGAGATCTCTACCTTCCAGTTTCAGTAGCTGGACACGTTTCACCCTCTCTCCATGTTTTAGGTTAGCAAATGTCACTTGAAACCTGGCAAGAAGACATCTGTTTCCTCATCTTCTCTCAGGGTAGTGGTGGTGGTAGGGAACATGACTGAGGGAGTCCTGCCGCACTGAGTTCTCCTACCTGTTGGTGTTTGTTCTGTTTGATGGCAACATGGAACAAGCTTTGGCCATTCCCAAGTGACCCACTAGATTGTTGAGGGCTGTTCAAAGAAGATAAGTGAAGGAACAAACAACGGGAAAATTTTCTATCTATGGCAACGGCCTAAGCCAGGTTCTGAAATGGGTGCTGAAGTATCACAAAGTGAAAAAAAGGGCTACACGGTGATGATATATGGCAGTGAATTCAAAGTGTGAGCCCAAGACTTTGTTTCATCAGGTTTTGTAGGCTGTCCTCAGAAATGCTTAACGCAGGGTTAACAAAGAGCACTGTAATACGGACGGATCCTTTCTCTCGCTGGGGGCCTGCACCCTGCCATCCTGATTTATTCCTTATTCATGGGGTGAAAAACCCCATCGGTTTCAGAAGGAGATATTTCAGATCAAGGACTGAAGCATTTGTGCCTACATTTTCAGTCCACGTATTTTACACACTTCTGAACGCTAGCAACAATGCTGTGACTCTGTAGGGATACACGCATTTAAAGCGGCATCAAAACTCCTTTATGGCAAAGATTTTAAATGTTGAATGCATTAGAGAAGAGAAACATTTGCACTGTGTTTCTTATTGTTGGTTGCCTTTCTGTAAGTGCTTTCAACACCACCAAATTAGTCCAGAAGTGGTTAAAAACAGCTAACGGGAGCTTTGGAGGACTCGGTGTCAGCTGGCATTCTAATGAGAATTAGACAATCAGAAATAGACAGCTCTGAGGCCAAACAATTAGCCAGACAATTAAAAGGCTCTACTGTACAGGGTTTTATGCGGGATAGGATAATGCAGCCGCAATATTTGTGCTAATAAGGTAGACGGATAAGAACGAAGTTAATTTCCCTTCTCAGCAGCTAAATGAACAGATAGCTCCATTTTAGTCGAGCCCAAAAGGACGTAATTTTTCCCTGATCACAAAAAAAGGTAGAAGAAAAATAGAAATGGTAGTCTCTGGCTACAGAAATAAAGCTGGATATTCAACTGTGTGGAGCTCGCAGAGGTCCAGTGCCAATGCTGTGCTGCTCTGCTCTGTCCTCTGCCTTCTGCAAATGCCACTTTTGCCTGTGACATGGCTAAATCTCTCCCCATTCTCATCCTGGATTTTTCCGTATGTACAGGATAAGACTGTTATACTCACCTATTTTAACATTTTTATAATATGTTGCCTTAAGATTAGAGGTATGAACATTCCATATGAAAAATGAAAACAGGAAAGAGAATGAATGCAAACTGGCACTGCCCCAAAGCAGGCAGGTATGTTCCCTGCATTTGGAGAAACTGCAGGTTACGGCACACCATCATAGAACCACAGAATGGTTTGGGTTGGAAGGGACCTCAAAGATCAACTAGTTCCAACCCCCCTGCCATGGGCAGGGACACCCTACACTAGACCAGGGTGCCCATGGGGTGTGGAAGATGAGCCTCACCCTGGGAAAAGCCCCTTCCTGAGCGCGGTGTCCCCCTGCAAATGCAGTACACCGAACTATGGAAGAGACGTGGTCTGGAGGCCAGAGGGACCCCACAAACATGCCCAACTCCAGAAGGCTTATGTTTCCCCTATATTCTAAAACCCTATACCTCTCTAACCCAACAGCATAGCAATGACATGCCAAGAGACAGCCAAAGATCTGAGTTCCGTTACCCATCCCGTTTTGTACAGGGCTGGCTCAGGTCCTGCAGCAGCATCTTACAGTGGTGGTTGCATTCTCCCTCAAGGCAAAATCCTCTGAACTTTGACATCCACCTGGGCTGGGCAAACTGCACCCAAGCCCCATCGCACAAAGCAGATGCTTACCAGCTTAGCGCAACAGACATGGCCCATTCACCTGGACGTGGTCTTGGGCAGTCAGCTCCAGATGGCCCTGCTTGAGCAGGGTGGTTGGACCAGATGACCGGAGGCCCCTTCTGACATCAACCGTTCTGTCACATCACTGTCTGTGATGTGGCATGCACCAACGGCGTAAAACACCACTGAGGCTTTGAACGCTTTCTCCAGCACTGGAGGGCTGGGAGACGTGTCTAGGAGCCCCACTGAACCCCCCCTCCACACGCACACAGAGCCATCTGAGGTTCCTGGTTCCCTGTACTATCCTCCCCCCTCCCTCAGACAGCACAGGCTGCTGCCAGAGCCTGCCGTCACGCTTTACATTAGTTTACTGGCTTCTGTGGTCTACCAGCAGTCATGTGTTGCTATTTAGCGGAGAACACCACCGAAACGGTGAAAACGAGCTATTTTGGTTTGTTGTCTCCTCGCAGTTACAAGACACCAGAAACAAGTTGTCTATTCATGGGGTAACCGAATCCCCAGGAAAACACACGCCGTTTGGAAAACCAGCCGTTGGTCCGTTTCACACGAGGGCACGCTGTCGGTTTTCTGCTGTGATGGTAGGGGGTTTGTATCTTTGAGGTTTACCGCACGTGCACAGGATAGGTCAGGCATGGGCAGCTTTTCACCCGGCCCCTCTGTCTCCTCCCTCTCCCAAAAAAGCCATCTGAACGGACACGTGACAACACGACACGCTCAGAGCCATAATGTATTTACAGTGCGTCGGCACGGCTGGGTTCAGTCTGTAATTACTGCATTATGGCTTCAGCCAAGCCATTCCCCCAGTAACGCTCAGAGGTACCAACTGCTTCTCCTCTACACTGAAAACAGATGAGAAGCAGGTGACGAGCCGTTTGTAGCAGAGGGAGGGAAGGACAGTTTTGGCTGATCAGAAGATGGCCCTGACAAGAATCCTGCATCAGAACAGCAGGGTGAAGGGGCCTTACAGTCATCGCTGTCTGGAGGGTCTGGTGCAGATCACACAGCTAACTCTCACTTGAATATTTTTAATACAGGCATCTGTGTTATTATCCAAAACCTCTTCTTGGCCACTGGAAACTGAAAGCATGTGTTTGAGGCTGCGTTCCCACCCCTGGCACCAGGAACGTTGGCCAAGTTCTACCAAGCACCTCACTTTGCAGACTGACCCTGAGCAGGAGGCCCCTTAGGAGGATCAGGTGTGCATCAGAGTCCTTACCCCTTCCCCACCCTGTTTTTAATAGGGCCATTTTGTACGATTGCTCCCTGGTTCTTGCTCTTTTTCTGAGCAGGCACATACGGAGTCAAGGATCTCCGCGGTGCAGAGATCACCGTCCAGTGGGAGCTGCGGCGTGCCTCTTCCCTGGGCACACCGACACAGAGACCAGGGCAGGGATGCAAGATGCGAACAGCATCCCTCTGGATGATGGGATATTGCATTTTTGACCAAAAAAGCCTTTCCCAATGACTGTATCAAATCCTTGTAGGCAAGCACTTTTGTCTAAAAATTCCTGACCGTATCAAAACTCCCGGAAAACACGCATCGCCTCTCTCCGTTTGAAACCATTTTGCATTCACAAGCAGCAGCAGGGGAAATTTTACCAGGCTGACACGCAGAATGCTCCTACCAATACTAGCACTGCTGCCTGCGAACCACAGCACTAGCAAAACAGTAGTTACACACGGCTTCACCAAAGGACTTCGAGGACGCGTTTGCTTTGGCCGCCATATACAACTGAAAGCTACTCAGTTTTCATTTCGTGCTTCACGTTAACGCCCTCACTAACGACAGCGAGGTGGGGTGATGTAGCGCTGGGGGGAAGGTTAGCAGACACTGCTGTGTAAAAGAATGAACTCTTAAAAACCATGTGCAGTAGCCATTGCCTCCCAGCTAATACGTTTAAGCGTGAGGGCTTTTTCTGCTATGACATCATTACTGCTAGAAATGATGCTGTAGCACTTTTACTAGTATGTGGGGAAGTGTCATTCACACATGACTAACAGACACTTGTTAATCAGTTACGTGATTAATGTGTTAGTGCTTCCCCCCACACTGATTCGTCACATTTGTCAACTCACTTGTGTTTATTTTATTTTAAGCAGCTCGAGCAGCGCGATGGGCGAAGCCCGGCTGTGGGTTAGCAGTGCAGTTATCTGAAGGACGGAATCACAAGTCCTCTCTGAGCATCGCTGAAGGATTCAACTGGAGACGCTGGTGCTGAGCCCAGGCGATCAGCAGTGGTTTATAGATGGGTTTTGACATACTGCCTGTGACCAGATGAGACCCAGGTCCTCCTGAAGTCAACGGAAAGTCCGCAGTTTCACCCAGTAAGATCCAAGAATGCCTGTTACTCCGGGATATTTACTGCAAGGAGGGCCAAGCTGCCCAGCTTTTGTTTTCTGTTCAATTTAGCTGTGATTTCCGAGGTTTCCCCATTGTGTGGCTTTGGCTTCTGAGCCCATCTGCTACACTTCAGGGTATGTTTTCATTGTGGTGCGTGGGCTCTTGGCTCATTAGCGTGGTGTTAATGGAGTATGGCAGCTAGAGCCTTCTTCCACTCACTGATAAGACGTTCTTTCCAGAAGGAGGTTTGCCCACAGCAGATTCAGCAGCTGAAGCATTTATCTGCCGTGGAGTGTTAATAACTGTCGGATTATAATTACCAAATCTCAATATTTACAGAAAACCAGCCTCTCCATTGTGCAGCTAACAGCACAATCTTGAATGTACAAAATGCCAATTTGCTATGAATGAGGAGCCGCTTGCTAAAATTCAAAAGCAATTAAACCGTAAGCAGTAGCTGACATTTAACGATTATATTGTTTACTAAGGAGCTGCCACTTACTGGGCACAATTCTGGTGGTGAAGATGCTCTATGGGACAAAAGGACCTGGGAAGCCTCCTCCTGGGCTACACCACAGAGAGGATTAGTGCACGCCATGCCTTGGCCGGGAGACTGGAGAACTCAAATCATTTTCAAATCTCTATATATAAGGAAGAAATTTTTTATGCTGAGGGTGGTGAGACACTGGAACAGGTCACCCAGGGAGGTTGTAGATGTCCTCTCCTGGGAAACATTTAAGGCCAGGTTGGATGGGGCCTTGGGCAACCTGGCCAAGTGTAGGGTGTCCCTACCCATGGCAGGGGGGTTGGAACTAGACGATCTTTGAGGTCCCTTCCAACCCAAACCATTCTGTGGTTCTGTGATTTGAGTTGTCTCAAACAGGTGGCTGGCAGCAGATCCCACCGCACCTTCTTCAGCCTCTTTGATGTGGGATCAGGTTGTGCTCTGAACAGATGAGGCGGCCTGTCTGTTTTCTGCTTCTAAAGAGAGGGAAGGTGCATTTTGTTTCCCTGTCTCTATTCCTTAGCTCAACTGACCTAGAGCACAAGTCCTTAAACATGTTGTGTCTTCTCCGCACGAGTGAGGGATCTGGCCCTCTACATCTGATATGTTTCTTGATATCAGTAATTATACTGCACACCTGAACAAACAACTTTTTTATTGTTACTCCTTAGATAGAGGGGTTTTTTGTTTTGATCATCCAAAGGCCCTTTTTTTCTTTCTCAAAGAAGTGAAAAGTTCTATTCAACTTGGGTCAAACAGAAAAATCTTCGTTCAACTTAAATGGAAACATTTTTGTTTCCCCAAAAGGATTTTTATTTCTTAACATTCTTTATTATTACAAAGCTGAGACAAATTTCAAAACAAAACTTTGTTTCCTAGTGGAAAATCAAACCATTCCAGTTATTTTGAAATTGTCAAGATACGCCTGCTCTGCCATCGCATGGCCATAACGACTTGCTAAATTTCAGAAGTATTGGTAAAAAGTTCTGGTTGATCCAAAGCTGTACTTTTTTTGCAGCGCAGAAAATCTATGCCCTAGATTTTCATCACACCCTCCAGAAAACTGCCCTTTATCCACCTTATCCCAGAGCACCCTGGAAATCACGACTGCAAGGCTTCCCCAATATGTTTATACAATTAAAGGGTAACTTGCAGAAACTTTACAACAGATTAAATGCAGCAGAGAAAGCCTGTCCAGTTATCACGGCAGATCTATGGATACTGTGCTTAATCCAAGGACCAAGACCTGCGGAGGAGACACTCGGCACAGATGACACGCAGATGCACCCAGCAGCCATGCTGCGCTGACTGTATCTGTGCGTGGGGCATATCCTGGTTATTGTTTCTTGGTTCCAGCCAGGTCCGGTGTTTGCCCAGGGAAATGCAAACCCAGAACTGTGCCTCTGAGCTTTAGGCAGCTTTTGCAACCCCTCTTTTCCATTTTCCCTGCTGCCATCCAGCCTGCAGCTCCATGCTGTGTCCCAGGAGCACAGCCCAGCATCCGACCCTTGCTGACAAGTAGTGGTGTAAGGATGAGCTGTTCAAAACAGCTCCTGTGCCTACTCTAAGTGTATGGCTAGGAAAAAAAACACAACAACTTTTGCTAGTACTTGCTACAGCTAGGGATAAAGTTCTCTATCTCTCGGCACATTTGGTAGCTATTTACTTAACTAAATGGTGAAAAAGAGAAGCCTCAATTCTCCAGAGCTGCCTCCCTCAGCTTGTTTATCGCTGTGTTGCAATGGCTCTGCGGTTGTGAAATCTCGAGCTGAAAACTCAAAAGGAAATTTCTAGTGACAAGCTTTCCTTGAGGCTGTAAACAAATAGAATTCATTAGGAGGAAGGAAGAGAAGCAGAAAACATCAAAATTAACACAAGCGTGCACGCGCGTGCACTCACTCACACACACACACACACACACACACGCTGCTTTTTCAGAACTATACTGAGAAATAAAAATAAATCCTTACACCAGGCTGTTTCCTTCCAAGGGTAACCAGCTTGATCTAACGCTCCCTGCAGCCGGCGGGAAGCTGAGCTCTCTCAGACTGCAGCAGCAGCCGGGTTGTACTTTCAGACAGCCTGTTTCATGTGCCATGCCCTGACAGTGCTTTACCCTTTCTGCACCTGCTCCTGTGAACTCCAAAACACGGCTCTCTAGGAGTTCTCAGGTGTTTGCTGATAGACAATGTGTTTGTTTAAAATAAAAAGGATGAATAATGAATTAAAAAGAAGCCTCTGAGCCAAGTGTACTAATGGGTTTTTACCTGTAGCACCAAGAGCTTGTATATTCTGGCTTCGTGCTAAAAAGCGTGCTGATTAAACCATAATATTATGTTTTGATCTAGCCTACAGCTGAGTGAATTACTGGCAGGAAACGCAGCTCATGAATTCAATCAAAAATCCTTTCATTTGTCACAGCCGCTTCCTGTCCGTCTTTTAAACATCTGCTTCTCTTGTTCGCGACAGAAAAAGTCTTTGTTAAAATAATAAGCATTCACCGATCCTTCCCTCAATGAAACACGCTTTCCTCCCCACTTCAAGTTTATTTTACATATCTCTAATAGCTTCCTCGTACCCCTCTCTTTCTTTCCGCTTTGAAATTCTGGAAAATCTCAAGCTGACAAAAGAAGGCACTTCCAAAGCACGAGCTCGGGCTGCCCCCGGTCTTTCTGCCAACGAGACCCAGCGCTCGGGATGCTTTGCTGCAATCCCTGCCAAGAACCTCTCCAGCTCCTTAAATGGAAGCCACTTCCTCCCCGAGGAGGCCAAGCAGCCATCCAGCGTCCCGGGACAGAGGAGTTTCTCCAACCTCCTCGCTCTCCCGTGCGTGTGGAGCAGCAGCTGGGATGAAGACACGCTTGTGGGAAGCAACACCGGTCCTTTCTCATCAGCCCCAGAGCACCACAGTTCCTCCCGTCCAGAGGATCGGGCCAGCAGAGAAACCAAGAGCAACTCCTTTCCTAACTTTCCACTTCCAGTCGTTGCAATGACCGCTCGGTATCTCAGATCCAGGCTATTCAGTCAGCCATTCGTGCAAGCGATGGACATCAGCTGTGCAGCCCCCTCCTGCTGTCCTTAAACGTCTCACGAATCCACAACCAACACGCTGGTGTTTACGTGCATGTTTGGCAGCTCCGCGTTTCTTTACAAGCCTCTACAGGGACGAACACCAGTCTTCCAGCGAAATTTTAAATCCATACTTTGAAGTAAAACCTCTTTCTTTGCTAATTACTTCTTAATAATTAATTACCTACTTTCTGTAGTTCTTCTGAAAGCACTCGGGATGTTCGCTTCTAAACTTGATGATCCACTGCCCAGCATCAAAATGCAGCTAACACAGGGGTGAAACCCAAGAGTTGTCTAACAAACCTTAGCAGCACCCAGAAAACCTTCCAGTGGGGGCGTTAGGCTGGAAAATTTGGGGCCAGAGAAGCAGCAGCTGTATTAAAAAGAACCAGGAGTATCTCCCGGGGCACTACTCACACTGTGTGCCAACGCTGTGCCTCTTCCTAAAGCTGGTGGAGGAAGGAGAACCCTGAGTGACTGAAGTGGTCAGGGCAGGGGCAGACAGCAATCTTCTGGAACTGGGAAGTGGAGTTAAGTATTCTTCCCCATTCTGAGGAGCTGGAAAACACCCGAGCCAGCCCAATTAGCACATTTTCATGGCTTTTTGCATCATGCAAACTTTCAAAATGTGAGACGTTGCTTGCAAGTGACTGGAAGCTAACGTTGCATGGGAGATAGGCTGATGACAGACAGGAGCAGAAAATTATTAGGGAAGCTTGCATGATGCTTTTCCAGTGCTCAAAGGAATACTTGTTTAATTTCCAATTTTCCACTGTGTGCCTTTTTTTTTTTTAAATTATTTTAGTGTAATTATTTTTGAAATATAGATTCCTTCTCTTGCAGGAAAACCTCACTTTCACTTTGATTCTTTACTACGATACAGCTTCACCTCATTATCCTAGCGTTACATCTGAATAAAAGTGATGTAAATTAGGGTTATCCCAAACTTAAGAATTCCTGCAGTGGGTCAGCCCAAAGGTCAGTCTGTCCCAATGTCCCATCTCCAGCTTGGGCTGACAGCAGGTACACAGGGAAGAGGATGGGAATGGGGTAAACATGGGGTAAACAAAGAATAAATCCTTTGTATTTTCCACCAACTGCCAGCTGTTTGTATCGTAGGGGTCTCCTGAGACAGAGCTGGGGTAGTTGCATTTCATGGCTGTCAATGGACTTTTCTTCCTGAGATAAGTTTAATTGCTTTTTATCTTGAAAATTTTTAGCACGTACAGCATCATGCGGTGAGTTCCACGGTTTAACTGTGACCGCTCCCTCTGCCAGCCTGGAGCCCGGCACCACCTCATCATACTGGATGTCCCATAGGTCTTGTATTGAATGAAACAGCCCAGATTGTTTCCTGCCGACTCGCTGGAGGGTACTCATGGTTGTCAGCACCTCTGGCGTATTGTCTCGCTTACTCCCTTTTCTGACAAGTGAGTCCCAAACATCTAGAAATTGCCCTGTACTTTGGGTTATCCTTCTAACTCTGGTACCTTTTTATTTCTAATGCACCCTTTCTGAGAAGGAAAGGCAGAACTAGTGGATTCGTACGGCTCTGGTTTTCGTCTTTTTTCCCCAATAACTCCTGATCTTGGATTGGTTTTGCACTGCTATCAAGGAACAAGCTGCTGTTTTCACAGAGCCATCACAACTCCGGGATCCCATTCCTGAACAGACTCCCAGTCTACAACTGGCATCTAACGTTACGAGTTCTTCCCATGCACAATGCTCCACATTTATCTAAATTAATCTCGTCTGCTCTTTTATTGCCTCACTCCTAACTGTAGTGAGTGCTCTCTGCAAGTCTTTGCAGTCAACTTGCATTTTTATTACCCTTAATAGCTGACAATCATAGCAAACATTGCCACCTCTCTATCTGCCCTCTTTTCCAGATGGTGGGAGATAAGAGCTGCTCCAATCCTGCCCTGAGCCAGTTCTCCCCTTGTCCACTTGTTACAGTGACAGACCCATGCTTCTGCTGGTAGAACTTGTGCAAAGAGGTTTTCCAGTACTGGTACAGCTTTGCCAGATGTGTCCAGGCTAGGAGTACTTTGCCAGATTAATCTGATGGAATTTTTGTACCAAAACAAAAAAAAAAAAGCAGCCCTCTCTCATGGTTTACGGTCATTCCTTGGACACAGCGTGAAACCTAGGGGTGGAGTGCATCCTTCCAAAAAAGGAGCAGGGCACTTTAAATAGGGAGATATGAAGGTACTACCTAACTTTGGGTATTTAGATGATCAAGATGATCTAGATGATCAAGGGAGTGGAACATCTCCCTTATGAGGAAAGGCTGAGGGAGCTGGGTCTCTTTAGCTTGGAGAAGAGGAGGCTGAGGGGTGACCTCATCAATGTTTATAAATATGTTAAGGGTGAGTGTCGGGAAGATGGAGCCAGGCTCTTCTCGGCCTCACTAAGCGATAGGACAAGGGGCAACGGGTGCAGATTGGAGCATAGGAAGTTCCGGGTTAACATAAGGAAAAATTTTTTCACTGTGAGGGTGACAGAGCACTGGAACAGGCTGCCCAGAGAGGTTTTGGAGTCTCCTTCTCTGGAGACATTCAAAACCCAACTGGACATGTTCCTGAGTGATGTGCTCTAGGTGGCCCTGCCTTGGCAGGGGGGTTGGACTAGATGATCTTTCGAGGTCCCTTCCAACCCTTGTGATTCTGTGATTCTGTGATTCTGTGATTTAACCTTGGGGTAGTTCCTACTAGTCGATGAGACAAGAACTCCTCCAGGGGTATAAATTAAGAAAGAAAAAATGGAGCTGACAGTGAACGTAGGAGCATAAATTATTTTCTGTACGTAAATAAGCAGACAGTTGCTGTCAGAGCTTCAGCTGCACATCCCCATACAGCCACATTAAGATTTCTGTGGTGACCCATGCAACTGTGGCAGTGAATTTTAATAGGTACTCGGAGGGCTTCTGAAAACCCTTAAGATCTGCAGTATCTTTCCGTTCCAGCTGACCCAAAGTGAGGCAGTTCTTGAGCATCCCATTTTCCTGCCCTCTGCATTATTGGGTCTCCAAGGAGTCCAGGGCAGCTGACTGTGTGAAAATGTCAGCCAATATCAACTTTAAGCTAGAAAAAACAGTTAAGAGACAGGATGGACCAGGATGGGAGCCAGAATTGCTGCCCATTCACCTGTGGAACTGCAACAAGAGGTCCTGCACGGGGTCTTTGCCTGCTGGATGCTGCTGGTGAGAAGATCGCAGTTCACCTGACGGTGTCAGGGCAGGAGGCTGAGCCACACAGTGAATGCACGAGGCCAAGCATGAGCTGGTTGTGTATGCCTTGCACTCAGGCACGTGTGACCTGGGGAGCTGGGAGCCTCCCACCCCTTCTTCTCCTCCCCTCCCCCTCCCAAAAAAAGTCATTCAATGCAATTAGCAGGCAGCAGGTTTCACTCAAACCAAAGTAAGCACTTTTCCACCCAGTGCAAATTAAACAGTGGAGTTCGTTGCCATCAGCTGTAGCAGAGGCCAGCAGTTAAAACAGCAATTAGACAAACTCGTAGAGGGGAAAGTCAGTTGGCATTACTATACACAAAGATACTGTCTTTGGCTCAGGAGCTCCCAGCCCTGTGATTGCACTCAGAAAAGGACTGTGCCATGTTTGCTGTTTTCATGCAGTTCTCCTCCAGCATCCACTCCTGGCCAGAACTAGGACAGTATCCTGGAGGAGAGAAGAGGAGAGGAGAGAGGATAGACTATTTCAGTTGAAAGTGACCTACAACAACCATCTAATCCAACTGCCCGACGACTTCAGGGCTGACCAAAAGTTAAAGGCTCTTAAGGGCATTGTCCAAGTGCCTCTTAAATATGGACGCACCACATCACTAGGAAGCCTGTTCCACTGTTTGACCATCCTTTCGCTAAAGAAATGTTTCCTAATCACCGAATCATTAAGGTTGGAAGAGACCTCAAGGATCATCTAGTCCAACCATCCCCCTAACACCTATTACCCACTAAACCATGTCCGTAAGTACCACATCCAACCTTTCTTTAAACACACCCAGGGACGATGACTCCACCACCTCCCTGGGCAACCCGTTCCAATGCCTGACCACTCTTTTCAAGAAGAAATTTCTCCTCATCTCCAACCTAACCCTCCCCTGGCGCAACTTGCAGCCGTTCCCCCTAATGTCCAGTCTGAACCTCCCCTGGTGCAGCTTTGAGCCATTCCCACTGACACACCCCTTTCAGACCCAGTGTGGTTGTTCTTCACCCATGTGTAAAGGTCCTGAGGCTCATTTCAGAATAGAACATGTGCTAGTCCAAGAAGCCCCTCTTGCTTTTGATTTTGAAGGCTGGACTAAGAGACCCAGGCAAAGTAAACTCCACAAAATCTGATTTGTCTAATGCACAAGGTCCTAGATAGATCACTCTTGTCAGTATTTCTTCTTCCCAGCCGTTCCTGTGCTGTGTATCACCTGATTGAGAAATGCAATGCAATCCACTGGAACGACTGCTGTGCAGTGCCAGGGCAAACATGGGAGATGGAGAGCGTGCAAGCGTCTGGCCTTTTATACCAGATGTGTTTATGTCAGCCTGGGGTTCAGAGGTAACTACTCAGACTAAAGAATTACTCCCCTCTGGCCTCTCTGTTGAACTCTGTTGTTCTATTTTGCCTCACTAATTGTTAAATGCCAGAAACTAATTTTGTTTTAAATGATCTTTAATACCATGCATTTTAAAAAAGGCTATGAAGCTCCTACGCTTCAGAATCACAACTTGACACCCAATTCCCATCTGTCTCCTATTAACAAAAACAACCCAGATAATTTACAGTCGCATGTGGAAAGAGATATGAAAAACTGATGAAGACGATACAGTGTGGACCACCAAGGAGTCAATGGTATCTCAACAGTACTCATCTGAGCTAGTTTAAGGAATGACTGAATGAAGAAAAAGAGATGAAATGAATGGATTGGGCCAACTATGTACATTGACAAAATGAAACTACATTTAGGAAGGTGTAGAGGGTGACGGACGTGGCCACTCCAGAACTCCGTATCATTATATAAGGCATGAATTGCATGGGCAATCTTGGCCCCAGATGCTCATCCTAAGTGCCTGAATGAAAAGAGAGGAGAGGTGCCAGCAATAGTTTGGATGAGAGAGGATTCATATACGATACTGGCCTACCATCTGCACTGCTGCCTGCAAGTGCGTGCTCTGGCAGGGAGTTCAGGCACGTTTTATCAACGGGGTAAACGTGAGCACCTCCAAGGATTTCCTAGAGACCTGAGCTTGCATGGTCTGGGGACAGCAGAAGCAGGTAGACCGGAGCGCAATGGCCAGATCTCCCAGGAGAAATCCTGCAGGATGGAGGCTTTGGGCTTGGATGGCAGCTGGGGATGTGGCAGAAAAGCCCTGGAGTCAAAGGGCTCAGTGACTTTCAACTCAGCCCACACTGCTCAAACACTGGGGTGGCCCAGTGCTGCCCCACTGACTTCAGGCCATCAGAGAAACCTTTGGCACCCCTAGGAGGACTCCCACCACCACGTGTCCGCACCACAGCCCGACACAGCTCCTTGCCTACAGCCCACAGAGCTTTGCTATGTCCTTCCCTGGAGGCACCATGCTACACTGACTGCCCGGGGTGGGGAGGAAGAGAAACCTGTACAGCGGAAGAAGAAAAGGCTGGATTTCCCAGCTCCCAGAAGAGATGGGACAAGTGCAGGGGGGGAAACCATGAACAAAATCTGCTGCTGAAGCACAGCACCTTGGAATATTTCCCATCAGCAACTGTGGAGCTCACTTTGCTGTTGCTAGGGCCCAGGGTGCCTGTTGCTGCTGTTGTTTCTATAAATAAAGTTTCCATTCCAGGATAAACTAAGCAAGCAGTGGTCGCTTTTTTAGGGAAATCTCCCCTTCATCCCCTGAACACGCAGAGAAACAAAGGATCTCCACATCCGCCTGCCGCTCGGCCGGCCCAAAAGCAGTGAGCTTGCAGAGTGGAAGGCAGCCGAGGAAGAGCTCCGTGGTGGCAGGCAGGGACCGTCTCTGGCTGCAACCTGAGGCTGACCGTCTGTGGAGCAAATGGGAGCTTTCTGCAGACACACACAGCCGGTTCCTCACGCTGGGAGGATCACACGCGATTTTTGTGTTCGGAGAATTCCACTGCATATAATTATTCCTTTGATCATGTTTAAAAGCGCAGCCACCGTGTGCCTGAATCATGGCTTTGCTGTGAGTTACGAACTTGGACAGGGAAAGGAGGCTGTGAGAACAGCTGGTCCAAGGAACAAATTCCTCTTTTATTCTTTTTCTTTTTTTTTTTTTTTTTAATTTGTACATATCTCAACCAAACTGTGCTGCTGTCAGGACAAGCAAATCATTCCAGGAACTGCTTTCATTATCGTTAGCAAAGTGGAAGTCCTGTGCAGTGTTTGCTTTGGGCTCAGGCAGCTGCCCAAAGACTGCACTTCAAAGGTCTCTCCTCAGTTCACATGGCAGCACCACCCCGGTTTCCTAGCCACAGTCTCCTCCAACTCAGGACCTGCTTCTCCTTTCATTTCTCCACTCAGTTTAGGCTCACCAAACATCAGTGGGCTCGGTCAAGTGCAAGTATCTTGCAGCAGAAAATGAAGCGTCTAAGGAAGCTGACTTCCGTTACCTCACTGAGTTGCTAATCCAAGAGGCCAGTTTGTAGCTAGCTAGTGGCAAGAATTGAGCTTTACAGGAAAAAAAAGGCTGGATTTCCTGAAGGATGAGGAAAGCTCCCTTCTGGGTCATTCACCAATGTCCAAAGGACTCAGAGTCAACCAAAAGTTAAATGCTACCGAGACCCTGTGTGGGACACAGCCAGGAGTCCCTAAGTCCCATCACCGTCTCACACTGTGGTCTATCCCAGGTAAACACTGAGACAGAAAAGATGAGCCTGGCTTTGGTATGCAGTCCTCCATCCCGTACAGAACCAGACTATCCAGCTATGGGACAGAGAAGTCGGCAGCTCTGGCTGTCAGGGTTTGCCCGGTAACCTCGCAGTTGGTGCTTGTACGACGCACTGGCACTCCCTGCACACAGCCACTGGAGAAGACAGGGACACCATAGAACCATAGAATCACAGAGTGGTTTGGGTTGGAAGGGACCTCAAAGACCATCTAGTTCCAACCCCCCTGCCACGGGCAGGGACACCCTCCACTAGACCAGGTTGCCCAAAGCCCCATCCAACCTGGTCTTGAAGACTGCCAGGGATTTCTGGAAGTGATTTTCTACTAAAGCATTTCAGCTCGAGTATGCCCAAATGCTGAGCTAGGCTTGGTTTGACACAGTAGCACTGACTTCATCAAGCTCTTTGGGGGGGTTCAGAAGCTGCCTTCACTCTTTGCTGCTTACCCACCCCGCCGCCGTGGGGCATGAATCTGCTTTGCGCCTGTGTTTGAGCAGCTTTGCATCCCAGCTCCCGGGGGTCCCCCTGGGCTGACAGGCGCGTGATCGCTAAAGCCACTACGGCCTGTGCCGCGGTCAGATCGGTACAGACACTGCTCTGCTGCTGTGCCAGCTCCCGGCTTATATTGACTCCAATAATTAATTGCTTTTTCTATTTTTAAATATGAAAGGGTCTCTGTTTGGCTGTCAAATGCAGTTATCGCAGGCATGAAAGAGCCAGTTTTCAGCTGAAATTTATCCAGAGGTTGTTTGGGATTTGCAGAGTAGATCTAGGGGCTGCATTTCTCCCAAGCGCAGTTCCTCTGGGGTTTTGGGCAGGTTTGCCCAGTCTCCCCCAACTCCAACCTCCCTTTCCCTGCAGCTTTAGGGCTGGGACGGAGCACCACAGCCCTGGGTGCTGCCTGGGCTGGGCTGGCCGCAGCTCTGCCCCCCACACTTGCTGGCTTTGAAAGGTGGATCCTCCCTGCTCATAAATCACATAAATTTAAGGGGCAAAGTAGGTGCTTTTTCTCTCTTTGTGCCAGACTCCACTTGAGGGCCATGAAGGCATCAGCCTCCTGATCTGGGAAATGTCCCTGCGGTGGGGAAGCAGCAAGGGTGTCACAGCAACACCTGCCTGTCTTTACTGAAACGGGATCACAGCTGCCTCTATGGACGGAGGTTTAAACGGTATTTTTACTAATGGGATGGAAATAAACATAAGCCAGCAACATTAAAGTAATAGCAGCAGAAAGCCCAGGCTGCCAGGGTGACCTGGGGGGGCTGGAGGCTGCGATGGGGGTGTTCAGGGCAGCACAGGAACAAGGTAGAGCCTTCATAGCACGTCCCTCCCTGTTGCTACTTGTGCAAGTAGTTAAGGGTATTCCTGTCCTACAAGTTAAAACACTAGTGAGCTTTACCTATTTTTTTTTTTGTAATCTTGACTTGCAAAGTGAGCTGACTGTAGACTAGTAGCCTGTTTTCCCAGGTTATGTTGACAATGCTGAGTTTCCTCTCTGGATGAGCACTGACCTCGCTGCATGCCTGCACCGCAGCACGTTGGCTGTGGTTACAGGGCACCACCTCCTCCCTTGGAGGCATGGGGTTGACATACGCCAGGGTGCTTGCTGGGTTGGAAACCATCAGCTGATGGCTGAGGGACCTGAATCTGTTTGGGTCACAGAAAAGCTGACCAGGAGTTTTCATCAGGCTGTTATGGTGTGCCCCACTGCAGCGACAAAACCAGCTTCTTTCTGCCAGCAGGGTTGTGTAGTGCCAGCCAGGTCTCACTGTGGACATCCATCTGAGACCACCTTTCAGCTGGTAGTATTCCCACCCAGCCACCCGTCAGCTCAAATGCCTTTCTGGAAGCAGCTGCAAGTGGCTGCACCTACACCAAGGAAAAGGCTGACGTTAAATCAGGTTTGCTAGCTCATGTGAGCCAAACCCGATGGAGGACTGACTCATTTTTGGTGAACAGCTGTGGTTGTTTAAGGTATTACCACCCTGGGTGTTTGGCTCTGTCAGAGTCACAGCCCTTGTAGCAGAACCGACTGGAGAAAACAAGCAAACATGCCTTGGGCTTCCCAGGTCACTGCCTGGCATCTTCACGGGAAGCGGCCTCCACGCGTTTGTCTCGGCCCCGGGCTGCTGGGATGCCTGTGGCTTGGGTACATATTGCTTTCTGGGGGGCTGGGGAGGAATAATCTAGCAGAAAAGGGGGATGGATGGCACTGCAGCACGGATTCCTGGAGCCAGACTCTCAGAGCAAGGGTGGTACTCGCGGGGCAACTCAAGCCACCCAGATCTGACATTTCTCCCTCCACTCGGCCTAGTGTTGGCGGGGGGAGACAGGCAACAGAGTCACAGTCTTGCTGTCAGGAAGTCACAGGGTCATCTGTGGGCTGCACAGGCACCCCCCATCTGTGTGCGGGGCGTTATGAGCACACCCGAGGGCTCACACCCACCAGAGCAGGTTCTAAGGCTCTCACAAAGGTTTTGCAACATAATGGTGGAGATTTCCTCCTTCCTTTCTGGGAAACCTGGCAGCAGGGATAGGAAGCCAGGCATGCCATGAAAGTAGCAATCAAATAGTTTTCTTAGTCAGGGCTCACTTTGTAAGAGCTCCAGCAGGCTCCTGAATTTTGCTGACTGTTTTGGAGGGCTGGTATTGGTATTGCTCTGAAATCTGGAAAAGCCACCCAGATGGGTATGTGTATTCCTTACGTCACGTGCAGCACAAAGGATGTCCCCACTGTGACAGCGTGCGGCACCTCACTCTATGCCATCTGCACAAAGCAGGAGGGACTCCCACACTGGGCAGGGGAGACTCAGGGCGTCTCCTTTTCCCTTTGCCTCACCCTGACTATTGAGATGAAGCAGGAATTGAGACAGCAGCCCTTACATTTCTGCACTGAGCTGAATACTTCCTTTCCAAGACGCTTCGGCACCGACTCCTGCAGAAGCCGAAGCCAACAGCGCACTAATACCTGTGCAGCGCTGCTGAGCAAAAGGTCAAAATCAGGCTCACTGTATCGCTCACGCTCCCTGTCTGAGGAGCTGAAGGCAGTCTTAAAGATTATGTTAGGGCTTTTGGAGATTTATGATATAATTCCAGGCTGTCTATGGGCTTTCCCCCCACCTTGTCTAGCTGCCTACAAATTATAATAAATTGGAAACACTGAATGCCTGAATATCCAATATCCAGGGTCCCTGACACAGCGATGGCTGATGTTTGGAGTTTCACTTCTCAAAGTGAATAATGTCAATGTGTGTGACCGCGGTCAATTTATCACTGTGACAAAGACCCAGCTATAGTGATCGGGGACAAAAATATATCAAACCTCAAAGGTTTAATCCTGGATGCATTTCTCCACTCTGATTTCATGGTGGTGTGTTGCCACAAAATGGGAGAGCTGACTCTAAGGGCTAGAGACTGTGACTCTGTTATTGACCTGCTCCTCCTTGTCCCCTCATTGGATTTTTTTCAGGAAACACCACAAGAGTTTTGTGGGGTTTATGAGCTCGGCATTTTATGAACCGATTTATGCACCATGCTCTGCTCTCAGCTGCACCATGGTCATGCTGGAGTGATTCCATTTCTTATTCAGTAACAGGGCAGAGAAATCACTGCAAGCTCCCAAATTTTGTTCTGCCTTTAGGGCTGCAGCATGGTGGTTTTCACAGGTAAATAAGAGAGTTCCAGGGAGATACAAATGTCAAGTCTGGTGAGAGAATTTAATCAGCTAACAAATTCCCAGCATGTGATCACGTTTGTAAGGTACCAGAGACCAAAAGAAGTTATGCTCCCACACAAACGAGAGCAGTATTTTCAAACATGATAGCTGCATCTGAAGGTTGTTTTTTTTTAAAAAAAAAAAAAGGAAAAAAAGAAACCAACAACCTCGGCAGCAGCACAAAACATCCTTTGTTGCCGGACGTGAGAAAAACACTACAGTTCTAAAAAAAGCCATAGGAAGGAAGTGGAAGAACCTCAGAGGCGAGTGGGAGTGCGAAAGGAATGTGGCTGCATTTTTCCCCCTCCCTGCATGTCAGCTCGCTGTTCGCAGAAGAAGGGAGAGCTGTCGGGGAGCTTTACTGTTTGGGAACTTTGCTGTTCTGAAGTGCAGTGCGTATTACAGCAAGTGACTCTTCCGGGTTCTCTTTCTGTATTTTGTAGGTAAAAAACCCACAACCCCACCCCAAAGGACTAGCAGGTTTAGCATCTAAGTTCTGCTTGTGGTTCTACCTCTGAAAGCTAAAAAAGATCTCACTTCTGATGATTACTGTAATTCTTGCATTGAGTTTTACCACCCTGATGCCCCCGCTCTTTGCAGCCTCCTCGGTGCACCCACAGCCTATGAAACACAGGACACAGCAAGCACTGCTGACTCCGGCACTGAAACATTCGGAGAAGCTCTGAATTATATTCCTTGTAGCTCCCAAGCCACTGAGATTGCCAAAAACAAGCAGAAGAAAACAGAAGAGTCATTTGAAAACAATGTCGTGAAAAGGAAATCAATTTCGTATGCATTGCTGAGATTAATGGCCAGCATAAAAGAGCAAGAACGTGTGGACCGCAGCCTTAGGAGGTCTTTATGTCACGCGATGGGAGAGACTTATGGGCAGGGTGACATGTACTCTGTACTCACAGTTACCTGCATCTTTAAAACACATAGCTAGCCCATTGGGCCAGACAGTAGCCCAGCGGCCCAGAATAATGAATTCCTTGCTAAGTCACAGGCACTGGTGGCAGCACGTCTCCGAAAGGCTGCATTTGCTGCACACTGCTATATGAGCCACATTCGCTTAACTGGAGAAAATGCCTTATCATTCCAGCAGGAATTTGAATTCTCTGGAGAGCCAGCAGTAAGAACGAAGATTGGAGATTTTGCACTGAAATAAAACAACACACACACACACACACACAAAAAAAAAGAGACTGAGATAATTAAAATCTCAATATACAAGGGATTTCTTTGTTTATTTGTTAGTGATGTTTGTCATGCCACTGGCTGGCTAAATCTTTGGTAACTGTGAAATAGCCTAAATTTTGTTTTATGAGGGAGTGCTGTAACCTCTGAAAGGCTTCACCTTTCGTGTTTCCTCTTTGCAGTGGTGCGGTACGTTCCCTCTCTTCCCAACAAGAAATATCATTTATATTTAGCATTTCTCTTCACTTGCTCTCCATTATTAATGAGGTTTGTATGACAGCATACTTTCTGGTTTGTTCCAGAGGTTGTTTGCTCCTCTGCTGCCCGCAGCCATGCTGTGCATCTCTGTACGCTGCTGCAGAGAGCAAAGGCAGTCCAGGAGCGTGGGGAGAACAAGGAGCAGGAGCCACGGCCCTCCTGACAAGCCAGGCTAGCCAAGGGTCTGTCTCCCCCGTCGCAGGAAGGTGAGAGGGAAGCAACTTTGCTTCTTCATAAAAAATGTGACCGAACCCCCGCATACCCCACGGCTGCTGTGTCTGCCATGCTTCAAGTTCCTGGTTGCCAGAGCCTTGCTGTTATCTCAGTGTTAACGCGGAGGAGCTTATCTCTGTGTACAGCACTTCCTGTGGGAAAGCACGGACCCGACTGCTGCCTCGCCTTTAGCAGAACTCCTTCCACCGGTGCAAACCAGGTGGGAAACCGTGTCCCGCTACAAGACTCCTCAGTCCTTCACCTCTGTACCACATGGGACAATTGGAACCTCATGTTTTCTCTCACTGTGGGTTTACTCCTAAGTATGGAGACCAAGCAGGGGTCCCAAAGACTGTTTGCTCCAAGCTGAGGTTTTTGAAGTTACTCGCATGAGCAACCACGAGAGCCCCTGCAGATTGGAAGCAGACCATCTTTACAGCTCCCTGATGAGGCAGAGTAAGGCAACAACTCCACTGTACGCAGGGAACTGGCAGCCAAAGAGAGCTGAAGGATGTACCTACAGCACATGTGGGAAGTCTGTGGCAGAGCAAAAGAAGCTATGACTTCCAAACCAGCAGGATAAGCTCTTTCCAACACAAGCCCTTCTCCCCATCCTTCATAACAAAGGCCTGACTCAAGCCCTTGGTAATCTGCACTGACCCACTCTTCACCCAGACCTTTCTCCAGGGGTGCAGAGCTCTTGAGGTTTTGTGTGGACTTCTCAGTGCTGGTAGGTGACAGCAGCTCAGGGCAGGGTGATGAGCGCCTTCCAAACATACCGATAGGCAGTTCCTGTAGTTCTGCTTTTTTGTTTATGCACGCAAAGCCAGCTCCAACTCTTCTTCAGCTCCTTCTGCACTGAGAGACATCTGGAGCCCTGATGGCCAGGGAGAGCCACGGGACGACAGTGGCCACGGTTCCAACAGACAGTTGGAACGTGTGGTTACAGCACTGAGCTGTGATTGAGGAGCTTGTTGCCCAGTACTGCTGGATGATCCTGAATAAACCTCAATGGATTTGATCCACAGCCCTCTGTTTTCTCTGATGCCTTCAACATCTACTGAGTCAGGATTCAGGTTTCTCTAAGGCTATGGGCTACTGTCATCATGACCACTGCACCTTAGCACCAAGCTCAACAAGAGATCGAAGCTGTTTGCAGGTAGATCATCTATCACTGTACCACAAATGAAGAGAGACAAGTTTGATAACTAATGAACATTTCTAATGGGCAACATGAATGCTGCCTTCAGTGCCCAGTTTGCCTGTTGTATGGGGTGGCTCTTTCTCCCATCTTAGTTCTGCAGCTCTTTGAGGTAGAACCTATCTCCTATAGCCCACAGTACAGCAGGGATTCCCTCCGGGGCAGGGACCCACCATTCGTGCTGTAATACTGGGAGTCGTAACAGGACGTCGGCTCCGTGGTGGGAGGCAACACCCACCCACGCAGGGAACGACACTGGGAACATTCCTCGGCCCTCCTCCCACAGCCCGTGTGCCCCAGCTCTGCCAGCAGATACCTGCGGGGGGCCCTGGGCCTCCTGCGTACCACCCTCCCTGCAGCCCCTCTGCTCCCACCGCTCCCTCCGTCGCCCAGCGAGACCAGTACGACATGCTGGTGAGGATGCAGCTGTGGTGGTATAAGGCTGCTCCTCATCGCCTGCTCTTGTAGGCTCGACGGCAACCAGTCTGGACAAGATTGTTCCCTGGAATCGTTCTGCTCACAAATTAATTAGATCACTTCTTATGAAACAGTGTGAAAAGTTGGATCAGATGTGTTTTTCTCTCTAGAGAAACAGCATTGCTGTTTGTCATTCACAGGACGGTGGTGTGAAAAGCTGCATGCACTCTTCCCCTTCAGTTTCCATCTCCACGCTTGGGTGAATGGGGTGTTTTCCGTGTGCCTTCCACTATCACCAGAGTTTATTTTTAACTCCCTGACTGTCGCTGTGCCTGGCTGGTGATTTCCAGTGCTAACAGCAGCTCGCAGTTGGCAGTTGCGAAGCTGATACTCGAGTTACTACCAACCAATTCAGCTTTTGGTTCCTGCTCCGCAGTGGTGAGCGAGGTGAAAGTGCTCTAACCCATTACCCAGCCCCTGAGTCAGCCCAGGCCGGTTTTTTTTTTTGTTGTTTGTTTTCTTTACAGCAATCTCTTGAGTGGTTGCAGAAATGCAAACAGAAAGCGCTCCTGACAGATTGAAAACAATTAGGAACATCTCACAGTCACTGGAGCAGAGATTTTGTTATGATAATAAAGAATGTTCTTTGCTGGTGTATTATTTTAAAAGGAGAAAATTAAAAAGAAATATATCATGAAGGAGCTGACAGCGCTCGAAACCCACATCCTGTTGTTATCCATGGGCCTGGTACTATATACCGCTGGCAGCTGTGAGATGAACTTTCCCATTAGGCCCCTTCCAAGCCCTTAACCCTGACCCAAAGGGACCTTCTTTCCCTCTTTTAAAGGGAGAGAGAGAAATCAATCTCCTTGCTGATTCAGCTGCGGGCCTCTTATGTCCAAAGAATATTAGCACTGCAAAAAGAAGAAGAAGAAGAAAAAAAAAGTGCAGATTGAGGTTTTTTTAATGATGTGGATCGGTGATATTTATGGACTAAAGTTCCTATCCCTGGGACCCATTTGATGCAATCAAATTACTTTCATAAAGCATCAAAGACTCAGATTCTAAACTGAAAACCCTTGTTTGGTCTTAATTCCTTCCAGCATGCTTAGAACTAATAATTTCCAAGACCAGATTAAAGTCACGGATACTACTACTCCTAGCTCTTGTAAACTTCCTCCTGCAGGACTGCCTCACTTGAGAACTATAGACACTTTTCTCAGGCTTTTTAACAGCTACGCACATGTCTTTTTAATTTCCTAAGACAAGGCTAGTTCCTTTCAAGATGTTCCACTGGCCCACTGCTATTACTGTCAAAACTTGCTTACTCTCCCTTTTTTGCCTGTTCTTTCTCTGCTTCTAGGAATATATTAAGCTGTATTCTTTAAAACAGCAGCATTTTCTTCTTCTTTGCTGCCTTGTTTTAGAAAAAAAAAAGGAGAGAGAAAAGGGAAGAGAGAAAAATGGAGAAAGACTCAGAAAGAAAAAAGAAATAAAAAAAGAATAAGAAATAATAAAAAAGAGAGAAAGTGAGAGAAGGAAAAGAATAAGAATGAAAGAGGAAAGAAAAAGTGAGTGAAACAGAAGAGAGGGAAAGAGAGTAAGAAGGAAAGAGAGAGAAAAGGAGTCCCACCACACTTAACCCTAAAGCTCAGATCTTTTCAGTCTTTGTAGAAAGCTAACAGTGCCTCATTTAGAGGCAGAAGTAAAAAGTTCACCAGAAATGCCCCCATCTGGAAACATTTACTGGCTTAAGGTATCTCTGTCTTTTGCCATGTTTCTGTGAAGTCACATTTACAAGCTAAGCCAGCCTTTCTGCTCAGATAGTCAGGATACAGAGGCAAAAAAGACTTTAGCCCAGAGCCTTAAGGATCCTTGTAGTGCCTTGTAATATGTCACTGCAGCAAAAATCCTGTTAGTGCAGCCCTGCCTGCACGACATGCTCTGAAAGAAGACAACAGAGCCATTTCAGGAGGGCTCGTACCCAAAGGTTTGTGTCTGGTCCTGTATAGCCAGAGTGACTCCTCAGAAGCTACTGAGCACAGCTTTCAATGACCTTTGAGGGGGTACCTTAGCTTCCCCTGGACGAGCTGGGGCAAGTCCAGGCAGGGAAGCTGGAGGTGGGTAAGTGGAGGCAGCTCTCGGGAGAGCTCCAGCTAAGGCGAGCAGCCCCGATGGCTCAGTGAAGATCAGGAGGTTAGCACACCCCAGGCTTGCCACACAGGCAGCTCGAGGAGCTCCACAGGCTCCTTGGAGTCCTCACTCACAGCTCTTGTCCCCAGCATGGTCCCAGGGTAACTCACTTAACTTTGGGTGGTTTCACATGGATTCCCACTGGCCTAACTGTGTCCAAGCCACCATTTTGTTTTGTAGATTCATGGGAACTCTCATATCCTCTGCGAGCAGATGGTGTCCATGGATAGGATCAGCTTCTTCAATACAAGAGCTCTGAGAAGTAGAAGGAGTGAAAGCCTGGCAAGAGATGTCTCTGGAGCTGAAGGTGCTGAAGGATCCAGCATCTCTAATGCTTTTGTATAATGATCCTGAACACAGAAAACCAGAGGGAGGGAAAAAGAGAGGGAAGAAGGGAGGATGCTACAACTTTGTACGGGAGAAGCCCTCCCTTCAGCAGAAAATAGCAAAGCTGCCTCCACTTCAGCCTTTCAAAGATAATTCTGGTGGAGGCAAAGGAGGTGTCTGGTGTTACCAGATCAGAAATAGGCTACTGAATTCAGCAGTCTGGTTAAGCCCAAAATGAATCCAGGTAATTCTTTGCTAATATGACAGTAGAAGGATGGATAAATGCACTTTAAAACCACTACCTTTTTATGTTATTTCTGGCTTTGGTATCTAACATGAAGTATCCAGGTTGGAAAACTCTGACCTAAAGGTTTTCTCCATTTCATCTGTGAATGAACTCAGCAAAGGTTTTCCTGGCCTGAGTAGGAAGTGGTGAAATTTAACTCATTCATATGACAAAACCACTCTACGATTCTTTGTGATGAAGCATTATGGAAGAGCTGAGTGCTCAGAAATTGTGATTCAGCCTTTCCTCTCTCCTGTCCTAACCCCAAAAATTACAGTCAGGAGTTGGTTCAAAAAGCACTAATTTTTATTTTTTTTTTTTTAACAAGCAGTAATGAGGGAGGGAAGTATTTTATTGGACTCCTAGGTTTGAAGTGTTTTTGTTCATCTTTCAAGCTCTTCTCTGTTCCTGAAAGGGACAACTCTGATTTTTTATTTCCTCTTCGTGAAGATCTAGATGTCGGATACAGGGTGACCTAGGAGGAGACACTGTAGCTGCAGCACTGGGGAAGGGCTGTGCAGTCTGTGTGTCTCCTAAAGTACTCCCTTTCATGGCAACGCAACTTCACACCTTCTCTTCCTGTCTGTGGTGCCTGAGTGTGCCATGGAACAGGGGTGAGCTGTGCCTGACACGGGGATCTCAGAGAGGGATAGAGACCACGGGGCTCCAGCAATGGGGCGGAATGGGCCATGGTGGGACACCTACACCTTTGTAGTAATCACAGGACTCAGGGACCTGGAGACTGAAGGTAGACCATCCTCTAAGGTGAGACTGCTGCCGCTGTCAGGTGAGCTGGCAACTCACCAGGGCTAAGGTGTTATTCCAATTAGCTGCTGAGTTATGATCCCTCATTTCATCATTTCATGGAGTGCACAAAGAGGTCTCAAGGAGGGAAGAGCTTCTGCACAATGCGCACTTTCAGCACAAAATCTGAGCTGCCAGGATCACATCGTTTTTTGGCTTGTGGACTTACACAGTGGAGGACAGGAATGTGCTGAAAAAGGAAAGTCCTCTACTTCTGAGTCACCCCTAACGTTAGGGATGTGACAGAAGCTTTGAGGGGAATGAAGATTTAAAAAGAGCTAGCTATTCATTTTAAAAAAAAAAGTTGAAGAAAAACCAATATAACCATGTATAATCATCTAATCGTGTGAACATTTTTCTGTTGCCAACAGAGATAAAAGTTACAAAGTGGACACTACTGCACATCACAAGCCTGATAAAAATTGTTATAGGAAAGGCACATTTCTGCAGGCTTCACATTTGGGAGGAGACCTAGAAGAGAGAGTGAGGAGCTGCTGATAGAAAGAGCAGTCTAGGAATAGGAAGTTATAGCCATGCAACGCTGTGACCTTTCAGGCCTTAGACTTCACATGAACCTTTGCACAACAAGACTGTCCAGAGGGCCCGGCATGATGGCAACAGGGTCATGTCACATGAAATATGAGAAAACTCAGTTTCGAACAAATAAGAAGCACCGAACTCTGCAGCTGGACTCATCAGCACAGCTTCCCACCCAGGGCGAATGCTGGTGTCTGCCACCACCTCCTCAGACCTGCGATCGTGCTCCCAGACACCCACAGCTCCGCCAAGGACTCAGAGACCTTTGGTCCCCTCTTTAACACCTTGTTGCCTACTCCTAACTATAGCCCATGGGTGGAAAAGGCTAATGGAAATAATCTTCTCTAGTTCCTGTTTCCAAAAGATACAGAGCCTCTTCCGTCATTGTGGAGCCAGTGGAGCCTTTTCAGCCTACGTGTTCCCTCCAGAAACCCCAGTGAACATGAGGTCCTGGTGGCTCTGCGAAGACACAGGCACATAGAGCACTTACTTACACCAAAGTCCTCTGCTGCTCTACCTCACAGTTGCCAGGGACTGAAGAAAGGGTCTCACGAGAAGCTGTTTCTACCACCTATAATCAGCTATTGTAACCATCAACAGCAGCTGTTCAACACCCAAGGTACAAGAAGCTCTATAAAGTGCTTACGATTGTCTCGGGGATAACAACTCTTCCTGCTATTATCAGTGGGGAAACTGAGGCACGGAGAGGCAGGGAGCTGCTCATGGCCACACAGAAAGCAAGAGACTGGACGCCAAGCTCCCCCACCAACACTCTCAGCTGCGATCACCCCCCCAGGCCATGCTGCCTGCCACCAGGAAAAAACAAGAAGCAGGTCTGCAATTCGACAGCTCACAAGACTATAAATATAGTTCAAGGCTGCAGTGATACAATAATAATCTGCAGGAGTGAAACCTGAGCCATTCGTGTGTGTGTGTATAACCAGGGCTGGGGGATGTGTTTATAACCCTGCTCAGACATCTCCTCCCCATACTTTGAGCAAACGCGTACTGCAGCAAACACTGCTGAAGACAAAATACTCTCTTCACGTGGCTCTGCTTTCTCGGTACTTTCTCATCTTACAGATGCAGGGTTTTTTTTCCTTTCTCTCCCTGCCACTCACTCTCCTCCCTTCCATCAAAATCCTTCTTTCCTTCCCCTCCTGCCTCCCCGCTCAGCTGGTACAACAGGAGCAGCCAGCCAGCAGACTTGCCCAGCTGGGAATAGCACAGAGTCCTTCTCTTGCAGAACCAGTAGCATGACAGACAGGGGCAGGAAGCAAACGTAAGAGAAGGTAAAAAGCTGAAGGTACTAAAAGAATCGTCTGGCTTCCAGAATGCTGCCTGGGAAGTCTCTAAATTGTACAGTTGATGTACAGGTGTAGACCAAACTGTAACCAAGAGTATGGAGTAAAGGTGGCTATCCCTGCCTTCCCTCCAACACGGTTGGCAATCAGCTGAGAAGAGAGGTCACTACCTCCTTGCCCTCATGCACATCCTTCCAGAGACGTCCTTCTTGCAGCTTTCTCTACTCTCCATGACTGCCTTGCTTTGCTCAAACCGCAAGAAAGAGCTGGACTCAGGAACAGGCTGCTGGGCCAGCAGGCCTCCCCCTTTTCTGTTTGATTGTAATCTCACCTTGTTGTGTTGTCAACGTACTCATCAATTCTCTTTACTGTAAGCAACTCAAGGCTTCGCTTATACCCGTTCACAGTTTTTGCTTTGTGAGCTTCTCCTGTGAATTCACCCCATGTGTTACAATGCTGGATCATGTTTAATTTACGCCATTCACAGAATCACAAGGGTCGGAAGGGACCTCGAAAGATCATCTAGTCCAACCCCCCCTGCCAAGGCAGGGCCACCTAGAGCACATCACTCAGGAACACGTCCAGTCGGGTTTTGAATGTCTCCAGAGAAGGAGACTCCACAACCTCTCTGGGCAGCCTGTTCCAGTGCTCTGTCACCCTCACGGTGAAAAAGTTTTTCCTTAGATTAACCCGGAACCTCCTATGCTCCAGCTTGAACCCATTGCCCCTTGTCCTATCGCTTAGTGAGACCGAGAAGAGCCTGGCTCCATCTTCCTGACACTCACCCTTAACATATTTATAAACATCGATGAGGTCACCTCTCATCCTCCTCTTCTCCAAGCTAAAGAGACCCAGCTCCCTCAGCCTTTCCTCATAAGGGAGATGTTCCACTCCCTTGATCATCTCAGTGGCTCTGTGCTGGACTCTCTCTAGCAGTTCCCTGTCCTTCTTAAGCTGAGGGGCCCAGAACTGGATGTAATACTCCAGATGCGGCATCACCAGTGCAGAATAGAGGGGGAGGAGGACCTCCCTCGACCTACTGACCACAGCCCTTCTAATGCACCCCAGGATGCCATTGACCTTCCTGGCCACCAGGGCACATTACTGGCTCATGGTCATCCCCCCGTCCACCAGGACCCCCAGGTCCCTTTCCCCTACACTGCTCTCCAGCAGGTCAGTCCCCAACCTGTACTGGCACATGGGATTCTTCTTTCCCAGGTGCAAGACCCTACACTTGCCCTTGTTGAATCTCATTCAGTCTCTCCTTCAGGCCAGTCTCCCTGGGCAGTGGCCACAGGTTTTTTGTGCCACTGTCCCAGGACAAGGACATGCAAACTGGACCTCTGGAGCTCTCTTGGCTTTTCCACTCATGTTGGCTCAGCTCCTTACCCTTCCAGCCTACCAGTTGTTCTGGGAACAGCAGCTACAATACCCAGAGCACTACAGGCAATAGCCCCAACTGCTTTATGCCCTTAGGACAGGCAAAATATGTTCTACTTTGGGGTGCTTTCATGTACCACATCCCTGTGTGGCCTGACTTTTCAGAGTGCTGGGCAGCTCAGGTCAATGTCAGTGGGCACCAAAGAGGCTCAGTACCCCTAGGAGTTTCAACCAGGCATGTGAGAAACAGTAGCACCCCAACTGAGTGGACAGATTAGCCCGTAGAGCCTCATTAAATTCCCAGGGGACTCAGCTGAAATCTTTAGGTGAAGGTCATAACCAGTCCCAGTCATGCCAAATAAGTAACTCCCACAAGCGCAGTTCGCACCGACTGGTTCAAATGCATCGCATTCCTACTCTAATCACTGATTAACGAGGAGGAAACTGCACATAAATTCAGTTATTGCATGGGGTGGACTTAAAGCCCTATCAGTTCATATCTTGCTGCACCCATAAATCTTCTTCAGTGACGGCAAGTTTTTATCAAGAAGTAACCATATATTCCTAATATCTGGCAGCTGGCCTAAGATCCATAGTTTTTAAAACTTGTTTTAAAATAAGCCATAAAATTCGTTATATATATTACTGTAAGCCCCCAGGGTTTAAAATGCAAGAGCTGGACCACAAAATCATGAGACTGGCTTAAAAAAAAACAGTCCCGGAGATTTAAGAAAATAACGACAAGAATCCAACGTTTATTCGCTACCAGCTTTCTGAAGCTATAATACACATGGACTAAATGCTCACAACATTTTTCCCCTACAGCCATAATGGGGTCAAATATTTTGGAACAAACTTGAGGTTTCTACTTTCTCTCTTTCCGCGGCTGCTGGTTTACCAGAGAAATAGCATTATTAGGACTCGCCATCATAAATGTATGAATTCACTGCACAAACCAAGTGAAGTTGGTCATTATAGAGTAAATCTTTTTGCTAGTAATGACACTGACTATGGTGAAATCATGCCAGAAGCCTGATGCCATTCTGGTTAAGATTAGAACACTATATTGTCCCACAGATACTAGCAGACATTCGAATACGCTGTCATAGTTGGCAGTAAAGCCAGACCTGCCCAATCCAATACATACTTCAGCTGATGAAATGGACCAAAATGATACAATGGGATCTTCATGGGCATTAGAAGGAGTTGGAAAGGGTGAGGCAATTTGGCAGGTGTAGAAATGAGATTGGGAAAACCAAGATAAATATTTTCCCTGTGAATAATTGTCCACAAAATCTGCAAGTGAGACAATAAATCCCAGCTTACTGGAATAACTCTGGTCTGTGAAAGAAAGGTCTTTGGTGAAAATGATGCCGAATGATAAGTGAGAGCACAGGAGCATCCCATACAAACGTGGCTGTGTGAAGGCGGGATGGCTTTGGGAACACCAGTGTTCGGTGGGGACTGTGCTGCCCAAATCCTGTTCAGTTCTACAAGTGGAATAGCACAGCCAACAGCTTCCAGTGGTTCCTGTGGGGAAGGCAAGCAGTTTCTGGTGTGTGTACATGGTGTTCTCATTACAAAGGCTAGTCATTTTCATTTTGCGCTCTAGTCAGACCACTTACTCTAAGTATCTAATGTAGTACCCTACCACTTTGGTACCTGAGGTCAAAAAAGGGGTTCAGGTTGCTTGCTATTCACATTGCCTTGCTATTGCCACAATCAATACATAATCTGTTCACATGGTACCTTCTGGCATCATGTCAGAGCTAAGAAATCGACCTGCAGAGTGGTAAGGGTTTGGTTGGGTGGTGTTTGAATGGTCCAAGGATTTGAGTGGAGAAAGTTTAAAGCTGCCCAGAGGTAATTGGGACATTTAAATAAGGCACAAACCACAACTAGCCTCCTGCTGGAGCTGGAGCTGGAGTAAGCCAACCCTACCTAGCAGGTGGTTTGAACCATAACCAAGATAACGCCTGTTGCCGACAACCTGAAGATCTCTTTTTCTAGGCCATGAGATGATAGTTGTGCAGCTCCCCTGAGGGCCCTGTAGCCCTGTAACCATCAAAGGCTTTGTAAGCCTTTCTGGAAAGGCTGAAACTTAAGCAGAAGGCAAGTAGTGTCCCTCCACCATGTAAGAGCAGCACACAAAGTCATAAGTCAAAAGGAAGGCTTTTGCCCCTATGGGAAGCCTTGAAACCTGTATTAGAAATGTTTACTGAAGATGACACGCTTACGAACAAACATATTGCAGAAAGCACGTAAAGGGAGTATCCTAACTCATCAGCTACAAAGGATCTGGGACTCCCTTCATTTCATAAGGTATAGAAATATTTACTTTATCCATTGGATAGTGCCAAAGGTTTTGGATATTTGGCCATACTTAAACTGCTTTACTTTCGTAAATAATTGATAGGACAAGAGGAGAAAAAATGCTTATGAATGGCTCTGGTAGACACCAGTGGTCCCTCCCGCACACTCAAGCATGAAGGTTGTGACACAAACTGACAAAAGAAAGGAAATTTATAGATACTGCTGCACCATTTGTGACATGCAGCTGAAGGAGGTCACTGGTACATTTTGATTCCCTAAACAACAAACCAAGCCAAACTCCCTGCCCAGAGAACCCTAATGCCCCCCGATGAGCAAGCCGAGGAGTGCCCACGTGTACAGAGGCGGGGCAGGTTCGCCATCCAAGCGTGTGATCCAACTGCGGCTTGCAGTGGGAGGAACAGCCTGAGAATCGTCTCCCACTGTTCGGGGCTTGGGAGTGGGATGGGTAAGCATTGCCTGGGCTCTCATTACACCGTGGAAGCTGTGAGACTCTCCTGGACTTAAGGCCAGGATTTTCACAGGGAGCAGAGGGAGCAGGGTGTGTAACTCTGAAGCTGCTCTGAATATCATCCCAACTGATGGCTAAAATTTTGCCCAAGTTACATCCTCTTGGACACCAGTAAGGGCTCATGAAGTGAGTTTGAATCAGACATTAATTATCAAGGTTTATCCCTTTCCCTTCTCACAGGGAGGCTGTTAAAAAGAAATTGTAGGAGTGGAGGGCGGTAATGCAGTGCGTCTTTCCTTGTCCTCCCTTATCTCTACCCCTCTTCCAGAGCTTTGTTTTGGCGGATGTGCCTGGTTCACGGAATCGCTTGCATTT
>VWZZ01006387.1:102549-138446 GCA_013399095.1 Psophia crepitans | reverse complement strand
AAAAAAAAAAAAAAGGAGGCTCAGCCCTCACAGGAATATACACAGAGGGAGAGAAAAATATCTCTTCACCAAAGTACCCAGAGCTCATCCACGACCTGTTTGGACATATTCTTTCTTCAAGCCAACCCAAACACACAATGCTTGTCAACAGTGTAACTGTAAGAATCGGGCTACGTGGCATTTAACAGGCACTCTCTCAGACATGCAGGTTATTATTCTGATGATCGTGCCAACCTACAACCCTCCTCATCTCTGGGGATTTCACTATACGTATTCAGACGCATCAGCATTTCTGTTCCCTAAACCTCTACTCACCGGGGCTTATGCACCCGTTGCAAATCTTCGTTGTGAAATTAGCTGTGCAGTTTACTCCTCTGCATGTGCTTTTAATAATTGAAAAGCATCTATGATCTCCTCAGCTGAGTGGCATTTAGCAGCACATTTGTCCATATTGAGAACTACGCCTGCTTAGTATTTGCAAACCAAGATAAACAGAAACAAAAGAAAGGAAAAACAATTTACAGCTTTCCAATGCACACTCGTCCAGCAACATTCTTCTCTACCAGCAAATACATCACAAACACATTAGGCCAAGAGCGGCAGATGTAAGGAGGGCCAGGTCTTTGAAACAGTTTATTTTACAACCAATTAGACCAATCGTCCGCAACCTAAAAATTCTCTATGTTGGCAGTCATACCAGGCAAGCAGAGACCTCTGCTAAAATGACCTACTAAGATGTGGATGTAAACATAATTGTGAAGTCTGTTTCTTTTACACAGAAAAGGATAACAACTGGTTAATTTATTCACAAAACTCTGCTACTTTTTTTCCCCCCCCCTATATGTACTCACCTATATTTTTATACCATGTAGCAAGCTGATCACTGCATTTGTGTATGCAGTGAAAGGTTTGGGGAGGAAACTACCTCCTACACAGCCTGCTTGGCCTCTGCAGTTTTTCGTGTTCTTTCTGTATCGCTCAGGGACGTGGGAACGGAGCTGCTTTCTCTCAAAGGTAGCTGAACCGCATTTCTAGGAAGTTCTCACTGGAGCCTCACTTTCTGCAGAGTGTTTCGCTGAGGCCCCAGGACTTGCAGCTCTTACACACCCTGAAAGCATCTCCACCCTCATGAACTCCTGCCTTTCCTTATGCATTTTTTATGTTATGTTATCGTATCAGAAAGCTGATCGCAGAGCAGCAGCCTCCCAGAAATTGTTCCTCTCTCACTACCCTAAACACCCTGTGGGAGCCTGTTGAATGCAGACTGGCTGAGAAGGACAGCAGAGGCAGGACAAGCAGGGGACCCGCGTGGCCAGCAAAGTGGCTCCTTCGTGGTTGTTCAACTCTGTCAAAGTATCTGCCCGTGACAGTTTTGCAGAGAATTTGAAGGTAAAGGGAGAAAATTTACTTGATATTTAGTAGATTTGAAAAATTCCTCCCCATAACTGCAAAGAGACTTCCTTGAAAATTCAATTAGTGGCCAAGTGGGCCACTAAAAAATTCAATTAGCTGCAGCATAACCAGAACAGGTGGGGACTATCCAGAGAGCCTACACAAAGCAGAGACAAGTAGCTTATGTGTGCTGTGAGTAAGGAGGAGAAGTCAATCACAAGACAAAAAGACAAGGGAGTGGTCGAAGCAACGAGTGAGGAAAATTCTCTTTTTGACAGCACTTTGAATAAATTAATTTGCCTTTCCATTCACACTGCCTTTACATTTGGAGGCTTTCTAGAGATGAGTTTTCAGAGCGTACTCTCTGAGATCTCAAATTACAGTAATTATGAATTACTCCTTTCAGATAGAACTGAGGTTTTACACAAGATTTTAGACTCATGTCTTTGCCAGGTTCTCAAATGTCCACTCTCCAGGCCTGAATGCGAAGGCTGGGTCACAGAATTTGTCCCACTTGGGACAGCTTACACCAAGAAATGCTCACCAGCAGGACTCAGGCTGCATAACGAAGCTCAGAATTGTGAAGAAGTGTTAAAAAAATGAAACTCTTCCCCAAGTGCTCATGGTGTGACTTGCACTAGTTTTACCAGAAGTTCTGACTTGCTCCCAAGACCAGAAACATTCCCAGGAATTCACATCTTGTCCACTTCAGTCACTATTGGGCTAAATAGCAAAACACGCTGTGTATTTAATGAGTTATCCTCAATTTAAGGCCTATAAAGAGCCTACTTTTCCAACAGATCTTTTTTAATTTAACCCCATTTGCTGAAGATTGCCCATTTAATGCAACACATCATTATGTTTTTATTGTTGGCTTTTTATGAACTGTACCAGATTAGCTGCAGAGAATTTGCACTAGATGCCCTAATTAGACCTTTATAGGTAGCCATAATTTTCTTTTCATGTACCCATAAAGACTGATAAATTAATCTGCAGGAACATGAACTCCATCATCTTTTCTCCCTCTTCACCACTCACTCCTTGTTCTGATAAAGCCCTAATGAACCCACTTGCACAATTCCCTTCTGTTTGTTTTCCTTTAAAGGCTAATTTCAACTAGACAATTCAACTGACTGCAATATTTTTCCATATATGATGCCAGAGAATAAGCAGCAAGCATGATCCTTTCTTATATGATTTAATCATTTCCATTCTGAGCAGAAAACAGTCCATCAGCAACGGCAAACCAAGAGGTGTGATCCATCAGGATTAACCTTGGATCATTTATTTAGCAGAGGGGTTGGATCATTTATTTAACAGAGGGGTAAGGGAAGCAAAATAATAAACAGTAAACTCTTCAGTTGCTAATTGTCAGTTAATTAACAAAAAATGTAAGAGTAGGCCTAGAAACTCTCCAAAACCCAGTAGCAACAGAAAGTTTTCTCATTTACAGTTTTGAATATGCCTCTCGCAGAAAAAACAGCACTCTTAAAGGTTCCAGTCGCTGACTCAGCAAAAAACCACTTGAAAGCTGCAAACCTTGAAAGCTTCCTTAAACATATGCTTTAAAACTCTGCTAACTAGAAGTGACTTTGGGGTGGGATTGGATAGGGATGGGATGCTAATCTACTCTACCTACTTGGTTGTCACAGGATCTCCATTCAATATTTTTTGTCCTTCTCAAGCCAGAAATCGGTGAAGACAAATAACACAGTCTGTTCGTTAGTGCTGGCACCCTCTTGCGAACTGAAGACCATAACTTTTGCTGCACCAAGTCCTTATCAGTGGCTTGTCTTTTTAAATATTGGCTTAGATTCAACAATTGTAGAAGGGATTGGTGATTGCATTTGTACCTGCAAAATGGCCAACTGCCCTCCTAAACACACGTACAGTTTCCTTCTTGGGTATTGGGACGAAAGAAGCTATACTAGCAATATCATCCATCAGCTACCAATGTGGAAGTGGCACGTTTGCCAGTGAACCATTCAAGACATATCAGGTAAAAATGTGACTTTGGGTTATCAAATAAATGAAAATGATATTAGTGGGTCTCCACTGATGGAATGTGGTGCTTAAGAGGTCTCAGGCATATTTCAAAAAGGATGCTACACCAAAGTATCTGCTGTAACCCACTATACTGACTGCTAAGGAAGAAAAATGTAATTTTTAAAAACCTAGGGGTGGGCAGATTCACCACAGATAGTACCCACAGTGAGTGGTAAAGGAGCTGAGTCACCACTGGCGCACTGTGGGATTGCAGTGATGGAGGAAGTCAGGATGAGGCCTTCGAGAAACTCGGAAATCCCACCACAAAGCTCTCCTTAACACAGGGCATTGTAGTTTTCCTTGGCCTCCTCTTTTGCTAGGGTGGCCTTTTTTTCTTTTTGCTTTGTTCTCTAAGGAAAAGCAGCACATGTGGTCCTACTCCCTGCATACTTACATGTGAATACTTGCATCTGCCTAGCGTTAACCCCTAATTTTTATATTTGCTGGAAAATATTAACCAAACATTGAGATATAAATGACTAAAAACATTTTAGGTGACTATATGGCTATTGACAATAGGCAGACAGATAAAGCAGAAGTGTACTCAGGAGCCCACTGAGGCAAAGGTGCAAGATGACTGATTCCTTAGTAGATGTCAGTGAATCCACTCAAGACAGCCAGGACTCACTTGTTCACAGCCCACAAAACAACTAGACCTGTTTCATGGGGATGTTTTGCCCACACCAGTTACATCAGGGTAAAGGTGACATCAGGACCCAAGTCCACTCCAGGGTCAAGCGCCTAAATGGGAGACACCCAGCTGGTCTCTAGACCCATGAGACCTGCACCGATTGAGGGCAGGGGGTGTGCTCCATGCCACTGCCCCTCTCACATCTCTCTTCTGACTCCAGGTAGAGAAGGAACGGGTGACTCACACCACGCCGGGACCCTCACCCATCACACAGTGCGTTCAGGTGCTCATTTCCAGCAGATCTGCTTTTGTCCTGTGCCAAGCAACTAGCACCTCAACTATGAGAAACACTGCAAAATTTAAACATCCGAAATCTTGCAATTATGGATTAAACAATCTTGTTCCTAATTGTGCTCCCTGCTTATTAACTTCTGGTAATTTTTATCCAATACTACAAAGGTAAAAAGGAGTAAGAAAAAAAGTACACAAAGAAGGGGGTGAGAGTAGAAAACAAATAGTTCAAAATCCCCTAAATATAATTCTTCCAAGAGCGTAATGAATTTTATACCAAGTACCAGTCCTGCCAGCCTCATTTAATTATGGGGCCATATATATAACCCCATTAAATTAAGTAATCAGGGACACAGTTTGGCTCCTGGACTCAGCCAGTGTCTTTTGATTACATTGGGGGAACGAATATTAGGCCTTTGGAACAGCTAGAGCCCGCATGTGATTTTTCACATTATTGCTGGCAAGCACCCAGGACGTGTTTTTGCAAATCCGTGGCTCACCAAATAAATCTGAAAGGCCTGTGGAGCTCTCAGCAAGAAAGATACTCCTTACCCTTGTCTTATGGGTAATTCTGAAGGGGGTTTGCTCAAGTGAGGATATGTTCCTAGTAAATAAAAGACAGAAGATGTTTTAGTAGCTCTTGCACGCATTGCAGCAATGCCAGGCCTACCATGTGTTCTGGACAAACACTGGCATCGCGGTGAATGGCATCATCTACCAGGTGCTGACACTGTGTGTGTTACAGGACTCCCAGAGGGAGCAAGTTCATCAGCCATGTCCTCTACTGCTATCATCCGCCTTTCGTTAAACCCAGAAACTGAAAAGTGCTGCCCTAACACAGAATAGTTACTGCTGCCCTCTAAGGCTGGTATTGCTTTCTGTCACCTGAGGCATCGCAACATGCTGAACCCTGCCCATGTCCCACCCGAACTGCACGCTCCCAGAGCCTCTTTTGGTCTGGCCACAGACTTTTGGAGGCAGCGGACCAACGGCAAACATTTGGTTCACAGCCTCGGTTAGAACTAAGCCACGTACGTGTCAGTCCCTGCATCCTAGAGCAGCAACTCACACCATGCCTCTCCCCAAGCAGCACTTCTGCCTAACCGGGACAATGAATTATGCTGCCCAAAAGGAGCATTTACAGTGTTTATGAAATGCCCTAATTCTCAAAGGTGCAGAGGGGGATTTTTAGGAAGTACGAAAGCCCCAGGAGGTCAGCACTATCCCTAAAGTGACTGAACATTCATGGGATTGGACCTTTTGGTCAAGCCTATGTTGTGGTTAACTTGGGTATTCTCTATGCATACCAAAAAGCATTACAATTTTACAATTCATCTTCAGGGATTGCATGGGATCTGCTCAACACCTTTGCTGCTCAGCAGGAACAAAATAAATGCATGATCCATATACTTTTAAAGCAGGATCTGTCCTATACTTTTTACAAATTTAAACCAATTCCTTGCTTTAAAGAGCTAAAGCTTTTTGTGTCAGAAATCATTAAAGAGTTGGAAATATCAGCGGTATCTCCAATGTAATAGCACCACTCCCCAAGCATTCAAAAATCATGAGTCAGACACCCCCCTCCAAAAGAAAAATCACACAATTGGCTCCAAAACATGCACATAAAAATGTAATAAATTCCAAATATGGTTTGGGATTTCTTAGGACATAATCGGGGTCATGTTTCAACCATTTTTTCTGACACCAAAAGCACTAGAAATTTTCTTTGTCTTTCAAATCAGAGCTGAGAGATTCTCACATAACACATTGTTTCTAGGAGCTGGGGCTTTAAGCAAAATAGCAAACATTGGCTCACGATAAAATCACAGAGCTGGCAACACTGCTAGTGTGGTACTTTTCTCGTACCATCAAAATCCTGGCAAGGAAGGGAAAAACACCGACATTCAAAAGGCTCTAAACAAACTCTCCTTTGGCATAAAAAACACCTTTTCTTCAATCTCTTCTCCATGCATTAAATTTGAGAGGGATCAAACTCTTTATTAAACCATCGCTACTGACCAGCACGGTCATCCACAGCAAGAGCTGCACTAGAGACCTCTTTTTGTGAAGCCTTCAGTGCCCTTCTAGAGGTGTCACTGGGATGTGAGGGCATTCAAGTCCCAAGTCAAGCAACTGGGATAAATCCTGACTACAGGACACATCATGTGGCAAAGAAAAAGACAGATACGTATCCTTGCACCAGGCAAACCGGTCGCTGTGGTGACCTCCTCTCCTTATGGCCAGCAGCAGTTCAGACTCAGAGCTCCAGTACATGCCTCCATGCAGTCTCCCATGTAGTGCAAAAAAAGAGCTCTGTGCCATGACCCAGGACAGCATCCTGTCCCTTCGGCTGGCACAGAGCCTGTCTGGCCAGGCATGATGGCATGCTGAGCCCCAGGGCAAGTTCAGGCAGCGCAGAGGCTTTGAAGGATATGTTCTGGCTCGGTCCATGCCTTACATGTGAGCTTGCTGTAGCACAGAGACTAAACCTCAGGGGCTGCCTCAGGACCTGTTTGACTTATATTGTAGAAGTACCCCAAAAGCTTTTACTTCTGTCTTAAATGGCCTTACTTGACTTTCTCCTCCTCTGGCAAACACTGAGGGGTAGGGCACATTTCACTTCTTCATACACCTCTAGCCAGGAGAAATTCACCCTAAACTTTTTTTATTATTCAATGGAAAAGAGTAAGCATTGCTAAGGTACAATTTTTCTGACCTATCCTGGATGTTCATGGATCAAATCATACCCAAGGTGTTCTTGTTTCTCTCCACAGACCATAAGGGTATCCAAGGAGACCAGCTCTGCTGTAGATGTCCAAGATGTCTTTTGGAGGAGGGTATTGAAGGACTCAATAGATGCATGCATAAGATGATCTCCTTATTTAAGCCAAACCTCCTGCAATGTTTTATGATAGGACTGGCACCTGCTTCATGAAGGAACAAGGAGAGATGACCATTTCCTACATGACCATTCAAACCGCACAGTTTCCCTAACCACAGGGATAATCAAGTCTGTAACCACCAACAAAGCATGTTTTGCATCCAGTTCAGATATAAACTGTTTCTGTGCTCAAGAAAACAGCAAGATGCCTAAAATGTCATTTATAGCATCATATGTTTCTTCTTGAACTCTTTGGACAACATGAAAACCACTATCCCCAGCCAGTTTTTAACAAGAGCTGACTAAAGCCAGTGAGAACTTGGCCATAGCTGTGTGAATTATGGGCCTGTAGTTTTTTCCTAACGAAAAGACAAAGACATTTTTGATCACAGCCTCTGCTCCGTGCTGTCCTGGGTATTTTGTTAGAGTTTGTAGGAGTCCTCTACAGATAGAATCAACCTGTGTGAGGTCTGAGAGGACTGAATGGCCACAGGACATTTCCCACTACACTTCCTAAAAGTGACTCCTGTCCAATGTGGTCACACATAACACCACTGAGCTCAGTTGAAAGGTTGTTGGTACTCCCTACGAAGAAAGTTTTTAGAGATGCATTTAGAGCTTAGTGGACACATTTCACTCGAGAATATAACGACAGAATCATAGAATCATTAAGGTTGGAAGAGATCTCAAGGACCATCTAGTCCAACCATCATATAATATATGTATATATCATAGAAATTTATATTTATTTATGTATATATATATATATATAAAAATATGTGCTTCCTCAGCACCTCAGCCCCCTTCAGGTCTAGGAACAAACATAATGGTCAACTCTGATGTGAAGGGTAAGTAATTTTTCTGATAGGGCCAAAGCTGGAATCCGTGTCACCAGGAAGATCAAACTATGGATACTCCTGTTTTCCAGAGACAGCGAGCTGACACAATACTCACAGGGAATGCCAAGCCAGGCTTTGAATGAAAGGCAGTTGTTCTGAATCCCCTAACCCCACTCAACCACAGTGCTGAGTGCCCTGCTCAGCAGCTTCATAAAGCATTCGGGGAATTTGGTAATGGACTGACTAAACAGCTTGAGTTTTTTTTAAAGTCAATTTAAAATGGGAAGGAAGCAAAAGACCAAAGAAGAGCAAGCATAGTACTGCTTTTTGATCCTGGAGTGATTGTAGCAATTGTAATCTTTTGTATCTAGCCACTCTTCACAGCAAAATAATGAAAACGATGTCAAGACATAATAATTTGCTAAACATCTAGAGGGAAAAGGAAACCCAAATAATAGGCAGCATAGACTTAAAATGAGTGTTTACTTTTTTGTTAAAACACACACAATTACCAATGGATAAAATCTTAAAGGAGAAATAATTCAGTATGCCAGAATAGGGCCACTGTGATGTGGTTTGAAAACTGGCTGAAGGTTCATAACCAAAGGCTAATGCTCATGTAAATGTAATGAGTTCTGCTCTCTGAGGCAATGCATGAATCAGTGTATTAAGGTGGATGTTTTTTTTAGTACTTATTAATGATCTGAAAGAAGAAATAAACAGTTCAGGAATGAAATTGCCAACTGCTAATAGAATGGGAGAAACTGCAAGAAACTATGAAAACAGGAATATTGCAAATAGAGACCTGCAGTTAGAAAGTGTAAGAAACTGAAATTTAATTTGGACACAAAAATGGCAACTTGTTGCCTGTGGCAAATAATTATTTGGTTTACATACACTCAGCAAGGTGAAGTCCAAGTGCAGATTCTGAGAAGAGGACAGAGAAAGAGCAGATGAGTGTCATAAACATGTGCACCCAGAGCCTCAGAGGTATCCAAGCTCTCAGCTCACACTCCTTTTTACGGGAGGTAGGTACCTCTTTCCTCTTGAGAAATTAGTCCCAGGGCAGAGCATTAGGGGAGGTTTACGTTGGAGATGAGGAGAAATTTCTTCTCGGAAAGGGTGGTCGGGCATTGGAACGGGTTGCCCAGGGAGGTGGTGGAGTCACCGTCCCTGGGGGTGTTTAAGGAAAGGTTGGATGTGGTACTTAGGGACATGGTTTAGTGGGTAATAGGTGGTGGGGGGACGGTTGGACTAGATGATCCTTGAGGTCTCTTCTAACCTTAGTGATTCTGTGATTCTATGATTCTATCACTGACCAGAGGGCATTAGTCTGCAAGTGCGGTAGCCCGACATGCTGACAACTAGCTTCCAAATCTTGGCACTGCTGGGCTGGGAGGAGATGGGCAGAAGGGGACTGAGCACGGACACAGAAAATGGTTTCAAGTGGTTGAATCTTCCTGATGCTGGGTGCGTGGGACGGCATCCTTGGCTGGCAGCGAGCAGATAGGGCTGCCCTGCTTGGTGCTGATATGCAGTGGGTTTGCTAGGGCTCAGCACATACGGCTCCAACCCTGAGGGGTTCAGGTGGCCCATAAGGTGATGCTGTGCTGGAGAGAAGAGACAAGGCAAGAGGGATGGGGACTGTTCATCCCCTGGCAAGCTCAGGATGAAAAGCAGGGATGATGCCCAGGAGGCAAGACGATGTGATTTATGAGGAAGACTGGGGAGCTGTATGGAGAGTCTGGCAAGAAATAACTGCAAGAAGAGAACATGGATGATAACAACCTGCAAATGTTTGAAGGGTATAAAAAACAATCAGAAAGGGAAAGAATTTAGGGCCAACTTTCCACTACATGTTCAGCCTCCTTTAGCTATTTACATCTGCCTGTGTCTGGCACACACAGGGAAATGAGAGCTGAGCCCTTCTGAAAACCAGTTACATAAGTGTAATGAGAAATTGAACAGGAATTAAATCAATGCTGAATCTCAAAACAGACACCCTGATGCTGTGATGCTGTGGGTGGCATACCAAGGGAAGTTTCATCACTTGGGCCTTTTCAAACTGGACTGAAGAAAGCATTAGCACTAGTCCTGCAGGGAATCTGTGCTTCTTCAGGGAAAAAGGTAATAAGTTGTTTGCACACCAGCAGGTGTTTTCTTTGTCAGCCTCAAACTTTTAATTACGCAGCACAGGTTCACTCTTGGGCATGTTACAGAAAAAGAGCATTTTGAGCCCAAACCCATAGTTTCCCAGCCTCCCTGAGCTCTCACCCATTTGCAAACAATTGCGAAGGTGGAAGAATTAAGTGAACAGATGTAGCCTGCCCCCCTAATCCCATCTGTTCACATCAGAAAACCACCACGCAATCTGGCAGGGAGAGCTCTCTCTTCTCAAGATAGATGCTGGCCTGGGCTGGGGAGGGGAGAGGAGAGGGAAGGGGGGACTGGGGAGGGGTGATGGTCGTGGATTGGATCAGAGAAGCACTGCCAGCGCTGCGTGGGAAGCTTGCACAGCATCTGCCAGTACCATGTCTGGCTCAAGTCGGAGCAAAATCCTCGAGCGAAGTCTGTCAAAACACAAAGAACCTGTGTGAAGCTTGTTGCATCCCCCTGTGTGCACATCTTCCCACGAACACCGCCACAGCAAGGAAATGTCTCTCGCTCCCCAGCCAGCCAGAAAGGGCTTGTGAATTTGGGGATGTAGGCAGGAGAGGATGTGCCAAACACACAGTATTGAAGAGAAGGCTGAAGTAAATGAGTGTTCAAAAGTGCAGGCGTGAAAGGCAGGGGAATATGGACTGCAAAGTGCTTGGATATTTGCTTTCCTGCACTGCAAATCATTAAAAGCAGCGGTACCCTTGGATAAAATCCCAGAGATTTGGGAGCCTCAGTGTGTCCAGCAGTCCTTGCTTCTCCCCTAGAAGCCTGACTCGGGGCATGGCCCATTCATCACCAGCTCCTCCTGCAGCCTTCTGCTCGGCTGGAGCTGAGCCAGCCCACTCAGAAGCAGCCGCGAGGTGATGGAGCTGCAGTGTGACAGTCACCGGCACTGGGCAGAGAGCGGAGATGGCTCCCAGTTCACGCTCCTCCCAAGCCTCCTCTTTCTCCGCCTGCGGAAACACACTGACAGCACCTTGTTCCTTCTCAAGGGTGTTGCAAAGATCTAGATCCATGAAGCATTCAGCTAGCGCTAAGCACCTTTAGGTAAGTCTCTAGGCTGTAACATAGCTACATCACTGCCGTAACAAAGCCATCTTCAGGTTCTCCCTACAACGTAAGCAGCATAAGAACAGCACACAGCCAAGGTGGAGCGTTAATGATGAGAAATGTACACAGCTTGGTTCTAAGTAAAGAGAGAGATATAACATCAGTGAAAAATACTAAAGCTGTTCCTTCCCCACTGCTGGTGTAATTCAGCACCTCACACGTGAGATCACAAAATATAAGTGGGAAAAGGGAAAGCCCTAATGCTCTTCTCCTACTGATAGCTGAGGTACAAAATATTGTTAATCTTTTTTTTTTTTGTTAATAAATTTTCTTGCCTTGGTGTTTGGGGGTGCTTAATATCCTCTGGGAAAGATAAACATCAGTGATTATTTTAGGCCTGTATGACCTTGCTGAGGAGTAACATGACTCCGTGCAGGGCTGAGAGCAGACTTGGCAGAGCCTAGTTGTAAGGAAGTCTTCTATTGTGCAGACTTGCTTTGCCTGTGAAGCAATATGTTTTTTTGTCTTGCAGAGTGGAGCTCAGAGAAAAGGCTCAGCCTGCACCAAACTCTTGCAGAAAACGACTGACTCATTTTCAGAAAATCAAACAGGATCACAGGAGGAAGTAATAACTGGCCTTCGGAGCCGAACGCTTTAAAACCCTGCTCTTGATTCACCCTCACAATGGCAAAGGAAGAAGACAGCAAATGACGGTGGAAAACAAGGCACATTCTGTTCAATCAGTCTTTGATTTATGACAGATTTCACTAAATCTTTAAAAAACGCCCACCCTAACATCTCTGGCGATGTTTTCTTTTAAACTAACAAAGCAGCGTTTCAAATTCCTGACCACGTCTTGGTTGGCCAACAGCAGAGGCTCTTTCCTGAACAAAATGATTTGTTGTAGCAGAGAGTGGAGTAAGCCACAACAGCTGTAAATCTGCATTTGTTTCTCTGCACAGCCCTGCTGCACCTGCAGATGAACTTTCAGTTCTGAAGCTGAAACAAACAGCCCTCGCAATAAATGAATTTATTAGCTGTCACATGTCCAAACTACTGCGGGGCACTTGAGTCACGGATGGAGTTATGAACGAGGGACAGGTTACAACCAAAGCAGCATAATGCAATTATTTTTAATGCTGCCTCCACCTAGTCCATTGCTCCTTTTAAGTCCTCTGCAGTTTTGCCAGGGAAGCCCAGTGGTCTGATCCCTTCCCCTTCCCCTCTCCGCTCCCACTCGTGTATAGCTGTACGTGCCACGCACACCTGCGCACGTGGCGTCAGCTGCAGTCCCACACAGCGTCCTGTGCCCCTTCTCTACAACTACCTGAAAGGGAGTTGTGGTGAGCTGGGGGTTGGCCTCTTCTCGCAGATAACTAGTGACAGGACAAGGGGAAATGGCTGCAAGTTGCGCCAGGGAAGGTTCAGGTTGGAGATGAGGAGAAAATTCTTCTCTGAAAGGGTGGTCAGGCATTGGAACGGGTTGCCCAGGGAGGTGGTGGAGTCACCATCCCTGAGGGTGTTTAAGGAAAGGTTAGATATGGTACTTAGGGACGTGGTTTAGTGGGTAATAGGTGGTGGGGGGATGGTTGGACTAGATGATCCTTGAGGTCACTTCCAACCTTAATGATTCTATTCTATTCTATTCCCACCCAGCCAGTTGCTGTGCCCAGCCCTTAGAAGTCACCCATTTGGGGTAAGGAAGTGGGGCTATGAGCTATCCTAACTGTGTTTAGCTTTCAGTGCAGTTCAGAATCCTTTCTGGATCAATTAAACTTAAGATTGTGCTTTCGGGCTGAGGGCCTGTTTTAAAACATTGTAAGGAAAGGCAGGTCTGGTGTAGCTCTCCCTGAACTTAGCAGAGTCTCTGCAATACCCCGAGTGAAGAATGTGGCAGGATCTAAAGAGCTTCAGTTTTCATATGGGTCAACCTCTAGGAAAAAGCACTACCAAACGGCACGAAGAAGAAGTTCCCAGGCACCCAGGAGCTTCCAAGATATCCACTTCACAAGCTTATCTTTAATATCTCCTCCCTATTAGAGATATTTAGGAGATCTCAAGGAGGTAGAAAATCTGCTGTGCTCAGCTGCAGGAGATGGCCAGGAGAAGGAAGGGGAGATCCTGCAGCTGTGTTGACATGTAGCACAAGTTATTCTGCCTCCATAGACCTTCTACCTGGCTGGGACAGGGGTAAAGAAACACTATAGGGATTTGCAGCCCTTGCAAGACGTTTGCAGTAGCCATTTGGAGCAGCAAGGCTCTGTTAAAGAGAGGCTGGGGAATCTGATATCCCCCCATCCCTCATCTCCACAGCCTGTCCGCACTATTGCCAGCACCCTTGGTTAGCTCCTGTAACTAGTCTCTGCCTAACCATGATCTTTCCTTTTCACTTGGCTAGCCTGAAGTGCTGCTAGCTGGTAAAAGGTAAGATTTCGGTGAGAAGACATACTGAGACAAATTAGTGTGTACAGGGGAAGCTTTGTACACTGCTGCCTAATTTAAAAAAAAGGCATCAGGATGAGGATTCAGTTAGGTTTGAAGCGAGTTTACAGCTTCACCCCAACTTCCTCTCTGCCCACTGCCCTGAGGCTCAGACAAGCCCAGTGTAAACAGAGCGAATCGCCTGGGGCCGGAGGAAGGAGTGTGCAGAGGTTTCCTTCCCTTTTCTGCCCATCTCACCCCAGCTCTGCCAACTTTCCTTCCCTGATGCTTGCAGAAGAACATAAGCACCATTGATACCCATATCTGGGGGCTGGGAAATGGTATGAGCTGACATAGCTAGACCTGCTGTTGGACATTTCCTCAGCCGGGCCTGGCTCAATAGCTATTAAGATCATTTTCCCTGTGGGGAAGGAAAATAAAACAGGAGCTCCGGAAGCTGACTTCCCAAATTTCTCTGACACCACAGCATGCATGACCCCAGAAAATTGCTGCTGCATTTTATACCAGCCAGTTCCTCTCTGGCTAGTGAAGACAAAGCTGAGAAGTGCTACAGTCCTTAGAGGAGCGAACATCAGCAGCTCCTCGGACAGAGCAGCACACAAAAGAACATGCGTTTTCAAGATGTGGTTCAGCTTAAGGATGAGTCCCTGAAAGATAAACAACTTTGTGGATACTTTCACTGAGAACTCAGTGGAAGCTTTTCCTTTGGAAGAACACAGTAGAGCTGGGTCCAAGTGTCAGTAAGAAGCCCAGCCTTCGTGCTCATCAAGGATTAAAAACAATCCCTTCATTTCATAAGACCTCACTGCTTTTAGATTCATCTACATCTGCTGTCCCCTTGTTTTTGTTGCTGAAAAGACTTGGAACAAATTATCTCCTGGAGTAAACTGGTGCATCTCAGCTGATGTCAGTAGTGCTGTACCAGTTTGTACCAGCAGCAAATCTGGCCCCAGCCACACGAGAATCAGGAAGCTGAGGTTACAGAAAAGGTTATTTGCACTGCAGGAATGAATGACTGCGCAGTTTCAGTTTCCTGAGTGAATATATTTCTCACATCACTCACTTTTGGTCTTTCTCACACCCTGCATCCCAAGCACAGCATGCTGCGAGGAAAGATTAAAGATATTGCAGATCTCATTAATCTGGAGTGTCCCTGAACACGTAGCTACTACAACTCTGTGGGGAGGACACGAATTTCTGTACTGAACTAGCGACGTCACAAAACAACTAACAGCCAAGAGGTAAAAAATAGGCAGGATACAAGCAACCCTTTTGAGCAGATGATTAGCTGTAAAGCAACAACTCTTCAGCTCCCTGGGTAAGTCCTCTGCTGGTGTAAACTGTCACAGCCTCATCAAGCACAATTATTTAGACCCATTGATTTGTCCTGCTGTATTTGGATCACAAGGTTAGTCCAGTTCTTGTCGCAGCTGTGGTAAACTTGTTGAGACATCATAGCCACCAAGTAACTGCAAAATCAGTTGCCAAGATAAATCCTGGTAAATGCAATGAGATACAGAGAGGAGGCAATGGGTTCACTGACAAATCATGGCTGGATCCTATGGTGGTATCTAATCTTTAGCCCTTATCTAGATTACAGTGAAATCAATAGGAGTTTCTGTCACCAGTCACGCTGGCAAAATCTGTCCTCAGCTTCTCAGCTAGAGGTCCCAGCTCGACCACAGAATTCTGCAAGCCAGTCTAATACCAGAGACTGTGATGGCACCCAGGCAGGCTTTTACCTTTGGAAGTAAATAGGTGACACTGGCTGCTGGTCATAGGAGGAGTCTCACATTGTCAGAGGTTTTGCAGGATTCACCTCCTGAGTAAGATCACCGAAAGACTGCAAGCACTAGAAGTTTGTCACCGACTGCTGCAGAGCCAAGATCTCCCTATGTGTTCCCTGACCAAATCCCATACAAAGTAATATTGCTTTCTCCTGTTCTTTTAGAAATCAGAGCTTTGCTAGATGATAATTTATGATGAACACTTATAACACTTACACACCGTGAGAAGTATATGATAAAATAGCATTTCTAGATGCATATACTGTAACACTGAACAGTCAGGTAGGAAATTCTGGTTTAAAAAAGAAAATCAGAAAATTACCCCCACGACAGTTCTTCCTATAGAAAATGGATTTTTCTAAGACATCCAGAAGCCCTGAAAGCAAGAAGAGTCCAAAACAAAACTCGTCCGTTTCCCACGTGCTTAAACACATCTGCGGAAGAGGCACATGCCTCTATCTCAATTAAATATAGCATGACAACATGGCATGGCAGCCAGGGTTGTAGGGAAAAGTAGCACTTCCAACAAATAAAACTATGCAGCTGTGTTTTAGTACTTCAGAATTACCTTGACAACCTCTATCTAGTTTCTGTACACTTGGAGTGAGGTGAGAAGGCAGCGGCTAACCAGGGATTCGGGCAGGGTCTAGGCTCCTGGATGAGCCCTGTGGACCCAGTTATTCCTTCTCTAATGTGGGAGTAATGGGACTGGCTGCTTTAGCAAATTGCTTTGAGATCTGCCCATAGAAAGTGATTAGTAGGAAGCATTCATTGCTATTAATTCCACCTCCAGGGAATAATGGCACTACTCAGAGTACGGGAAGCTCAGTATGCAGATAGTTTTTTGACCTGGGCCTTGTTTCATTTTTTCCCCCCTGTTTACTCTCTCTGTTTACTTTTTGCACTTCATTCAGGATAGATAATGAAAACAGTATAGTCTACTTCCACTTTTGTTTCTGGAACAGATCAAAGTATTTAATGGACTCGGACTCAGCAGAACTCTAAATGCTCCTTTCTGTACAGATACAGCCAATTAAATGGCCCTGTTGGCTTCCAGAAGGATTACTTGAGATCTCATTATTTGCACCGCTCTGAATTCAGTCCTTAGAAGAGATTGGACACATTCTGCCAAAAAGGAAAAAAAAAATATATGGAAAATAGCAAAGGATTTTTTTTGCATCTCCTGTATTTAATGTGATCAGCCTTAGCAAAGTGCACCATACTCCTCCTTGTTAAAGCAGTCCTGTCCTTTTTTCTCCCTGCCTTGGAATTGCTACAGAGGGATAAAGTTCTGCATGGCTCACTCACTCACACAGTTGTAATAAGTCAGAGCAGGTTGGCTCCCTGCCTGACAAAACACAAACTCCCCTGAAGTCTCCAGCTTTTCCATGGCAACACCACAGTCATCAACACAGCAAACAATCGCTCCAACCCCTTTTACGTCTCCCCTCTTAGCACAGGGAAGGATAGCATTGCACCCAGCCCATGGACCTGTGCTAATTATCGGGCATGAAAGGAGATAGTGACGGAGATCGCGTTACCCTCTGTGTGGAGTTTTAGGTGAGATCAAAGGAAAGAAAAGGCACTGAAACACTCAACACTTCTCAGTGTACTTTTGCTTAAATGAAATGATTGTTGCTGCATGTACAAGACATGAAATGCCAAAAAGTGTAAGTGTATTGAGACTAACGAGGGGTGCAAACAGTATCACAAAGCAAGAGTCCAAAGCTGAGTGAGTCCCTTTAGCCCAAGAGACACACGTCACACCAAGGCGTGTAATGGCCTGATCAGTGCCATGGTTATCCATGTGCACTTCTGCTGGGCCGGTGCCTGGCTTTCAAGGGGTAACCGCAGGCTCTGGGTTCTGCAAACAGGATTGTTCCCCAGCTCTGTGCTGTGAGCAGCACTGCTCGTGATCCGCATGGGGAGGGAGCAGTTACAGCGCTGCGTCCTGATTTGCCACTGCTTCGCATCGGCGTCCTTCACACCTGTCCAAATAAGGGCCAACACCACCATCCTCATCTGGTAGCGCTTTACTCTCCCTTTGCATAGGTGTATAAGACCTCACAAGCTGCAAGGCAATAGAAAATGAGGCCCAGAAGGCCCCAAAATATCTTATTTATACTAAGAGCTAGTGGTTTTCAAGCTGTGGTCTGCAGACCCATGAGGGTCTGAGGACTACTTCTGAGGGGTCTGTGAAAGCTAAGCAAGAAAAGCAAATCAATTGGCACAAGGCTTAAATCAGTTGTAAATGAACCTTCATATGCACTGGAGAACTTTTAGAGGATCTGCAATTTGTAAAAGATTGAAAGGTATGTCCACAGGCTTTATATTCCCCTGCAGAGATGGCAAGAACCTGCTTTGTGCAAGGAAAGCTACCCCTCTTTCAGGCAATTTGAGGGTATATGTGACCATGTGGATCAGAGTATGGGCAGTTCTCTGCCATTAAACTTCACAAGTGTAAACTCAAGAGTGGATATAATTTTCCTGGCATAAGCAATATTAGAATTTGTTTGGACTATCATTTTGCTGGTTTAGTTTTAAGGCCCTCGTTAAAGTAAAAAAGCTTTGTAGGCTGGAAATACCGTATGCCGACTAGGTCCTGTTGGACAAAGTAGAATTTTGAAGGTAAATTGGCCCCAAAACAGCCATTTCCAATTCAAATCCTGGTGCAAAAGACTGTCCTTCAGGCTTTACAAAATTATTTAGCTATTTTTATAACATTTGAAAAAAATTATTTCTCTGGAAAAAGTTCAAAATGGAAATAATACACCAAGTATTCAGGTTTAAATGGAAGTTACGGTAACACGGGGCTTTCAGCATGCCTGGCCTCTGAGTAAGCCCGCCTGAAGGTACGAACTGTTGCCGCTGGACTGGTGACTTGAGGGTGTCAGTCTCCGTGGCAAAAATCCTGCCGCTGGTAGTATTTCTCCACCAACACACATGTGACTGAGGCACTGCAGCCCACAGCCCCTCACAGAGAGGATCTGCAGGCTGCCTTGGTCCAATACAACCTGTGGGAGAATTTATCCATCCTTTGGGGTGAACGGTGCAGCGAAGGATTTTGGTGCACTAACAGCACTTCAGTTATACAGGTTTCAGTCCAAGTTAGTGCAGAACTGCTCTAAACCATGCCCTCAACCAGATTAACCTGTTCAAAGTTACTTTGGTGTAGATAGTAAATAGCTTAAGCAAGAGCGTGAGCTTTCTACACAATAGACATACGTACAGCTCAGGCAGGATTAGCAACAACTAATGCAAAGCTGGATATACCTAAAAACCCTGTGAGTTTAACTCTTATTGACGTCAACGGTACTTTGCATGATGCCCACAGTGTGATGAGCTCCTCCTGATGGTATGTTCAATGCCATTTTAAGATTGCTTCACCCTGGCTGCTGGGTTACATCTGCATAGTACAGGTGCCAAAACATAACCTGCTGCTCAGTGTGTGTTATGCATTCTTTTCTGTGGCTCATCCACAGAGGAAGAGAGTCTCTCAGCTACTACCCTAAAAAAGCTGGTTCTTCAGCCAACACTATGATAGCTCATAAATTTAATTCTAGAGGTCGCTGACCTCTAGAATTGGTGGTGGTGAAAACAGTGGTTAGCACACAAGTCCCTGTGTGTCCACATGAACAAGGACCAAAAAAAAGATTACCCTGTGATTATGTACTGATGATCCTAACATAGCAAGTCAAACCAAGCTGAGTTCTGCTATGAAAATTATTCTTAATTTGATTTTTCCTTAGCTTAAGAACATAACATCTCAATTTAGCCTTGGGCCTGGTCCTTTTTTGTTCAGTGGCAACGTGACCACTGTCTCCTGTGTGAACAGGGTCACGAGCACAACCCCAGTGACTCGTACCGAGACACAACGCAACTCCCTCCTGGGATTCCAGGGACCGTGTGATGCACTGCCACAGCAGTTTCAAAACCTACGGACCCAGAAGAACATTCTGGAGCTTTGCATTAGTGGCTGGGTTCCTGTCAATAGGGCGGGAAGCCTACGGATGGACGTGATGTTCCTCCTGTCGCTCCCTCGTGCGCCGCTGGCAATGGCTGCAGACGTGCATCGGGATGCGAGCCCCAAGGGGATGCCTCAGCCAGAGGAGATCAGATTGGATTCCAGCAAGCGAAGATCAAATGGCTTGTTAACCAGAGATGAAATTTCAGCCTTGTTGCTACTGGTACAGATTCTCTTCTTTCTCTCACTGGTGTTAATCAGAAGAAAATAATGAGATTGGGTATAAACCTGAAGGATACTGCCCTAGCCAAGTGTCTACATGTTCACTTTCTACTTGCTACCCAGCCACTCGAGTGCCTTTCTGCATGTAAAGCTATTCCCTGTCAACAGATCACACCTGGTGAAGATCAGGTTCTCTTCACAGATTGCTGTGGCAATAGCTCTCAAGCATCTTCCCAGTGTTCCTGTGCAAGTCAAGGAATCACTTGGCCCATGCTGGGAAAACAAATGTGAAGTCCTTCATGCCACCATCCTAGTTTACAGTGCAGCCCTGCCCACTTCACACCAAAGGCATCCCTTGCCATTAGCCACAACAGCTCCAGGTACCACTTGCTCTGGTTTCCATCTCTGCATCCCGCACCACTTCAGTGTGCTGTTTACTGCTGACCCCCAGCCTTTACACACACCAGTGCGCAGCATCACCAGTGCAAGCTGCAACTGTTTAAATAAGAACCAAACGCTCCTGCTTAATTTTGTGTTCCCTTTTTCAGGACAGTTTTCATGAATAAGCAGGCCACCTTCTGCCTGCTGTGAGTGGGGAAGGCGCTGACTGTGTCTCCGGCTAGGCAGTCCAGCCTGGCTGCTGCAGAAAGACTTGGCACCAGCGCGTCCCTAACCTGGCTAAGAAGCGGGAAGCTTTTCACCTTGGTTCGTGTAGGGCCACTCTTCATTTCTGAGGCTGTGTCCTAGTACAGTCCCCTGTTTGAAAGAGCCTGAAGTCCTTAACAGGCCCTTACAAGCACCTCTGGGTGCTGACCTGTCCGGCTCAGTTTGGGAATCACTTGTGTGCAAAGTGTGCATCTTGCTCAGCATTTACTTACTTGAGTTTCTGCTGGAGCATAACTAGGCAGTCCTTTGCCTCAGTAACTGTGCTATGTAAGAGGAATTGCTGGAAGTGTTTCTGTAATGCAAGAGCAGACAAATAAATGAAAGGGGGAGACAGTGAGGAGGAGGGTTGATTAACTGGAGCATCTTAACCATGGGCTACTAAGGAGTTCCATAAGTAAAACTAACTGGAAATAAACACTGACAGTAGCAGTAGCTTATTCCCATCAGGCAACCCAAATGAAATCCAGGGGTGTAGAAACCGCAGGACCTGTTCAGAAAAATTATCTCATTAATAATGCTCCTGAGTTAATGATCAGACGTATTATTGACATCTACGCCCTTGCATTTGAATTTTGCTGTAGAAACCCTCTAACACACAGGGAACCTTTGAACAACCCATTTCTGGGCTGTAGAGTCTCACAATCTCCTGCACCAAAAAGGCTGTGCAACCTGGTCAGTGGGTGGGGGAAGGACAAGAAGGTCTGCTGTTTGCAATGCTCAGTGCCCTGCTTGTACAGCTCTTATAACCTTTGCTCAACAGCATGTCTCATTTCTGCCTCTCTGCCTCACGCTTTTACCAAGGCCCCAATCTCCTTCCTGTCATTCCTTGATAACAAGGTAATAAATGCAGTAAAGATACTGATACGATCGATTAGATAAGAGAGGGTTATGAGAGACTCTGACTGGCACAGTTGTTCGTGCAGGACTTCAATGTATCTTGCTATAGGCAGCTTTGCTTTGCTTCCAAGTCCACTGCTCCTGTCATCTTGTACCGTTACAGACTGTTCCAGAAGAAGCTAAGTCCTGACAGGTAGCTACTTGCTCCTGTGAGTGGCAATGGCTCTGGACTCCCCTACAAAGCACTCGTAGTAACTCAATGCCAACGGGAGCTTCAGAGTGAGCATTCGGAGAGGTCTGTGAGGCAGGAGAAGGTGACGGCTAAAGAGGGATTAAAAGTTGAGGGAGAGAGCCTGGTACGAGGAGACAATACGGATCAAGAGAAGGAAGGGCACAAGTTTTAGATGTGAATACTTTGTAATAGGGCTCATAAAACAGGACATCTGGCTGCTTGGTGCTTGTTGCACTGCTGCTGTGGAGTTGGTCAGATTGGTGATGTTTTTTCCTTGAAAAAAGAAAAAACGGATTTGGCAGGAGCCAGGTTCTTAATCTCCTCCTTGAAAGGATGATTATCCTGCTCGTTATCGATTCACTTTCCTATTCCCAGGGTAATTTTCAAGCTTCCTTTGCTTAAATGCCTTAGGATTGTACAGAGAGAGACACTCAGCCACTGACAGCAAAATTTCACTCTCCTCCTTTGCCCTTCAGCTGTGCTTCTGCCCTCAGCTCCTAGCACTGGCCTCTGACACCACGCTAAGATCGATGGTTACCACATGTACTGGGAAGTCCAGGCATCCCAGCACTCAGCAAGGACCATGCACCCGTGAGAAACAGTGAGCCTGAGAGATGGAGTTTCAGCATTAACCCTGGATTTCCTGGCTGGGACCTGCCCGCGTGTGGTACGCCTAGAGTCCTTTACAGGTAAAATCTCATTTTAATAAATTATTGCCTTCATTTTTTAAAGTACGAAAAGCCAAAACAGAGGGAAAGCAGAAACAGTGGCAGATCAGAAGGTGGCAATGATAAAATAATAATTCAGCCTCTCTGAAAGAGCAACACTTACTTCATTGGCAAGAAAAGAGACTGGACAGTCTCCTACTAGCACAGTTCAGGACCACACATACTAGCAAGGAAGGAAATGGGCCTTTTACATTTGTTCTTCAGTATTTCTAACTTTTAAAGAAACTACAAAGGCCTGTCTTTATACAAGGCATTTAAAAATAGTGTTTTCACTGTACAGCAAACCAAAATGTCATGTTAGTACTACGCATCATTTCAGAAAGTAAACAGGTAACTACTTCTTAGGTAAATACAAAGAATACTTTGACCTCTGGCACTGATGGGTGACTCATTGACTGATGCACTGATGTCACATGTTGGGTTTTTTTGGTGAGCAATGACTCCAGTCTATATTCTTGACTCACACAAAACCTCCGAGGGATAAATTTTCCAAAGCACTCCAGAGATTTTAGGCTGAGATCCAAAAATCCAATTAGGTGTCCAGTTCCCATTGGTTTCAGTTCAATACAGAGAAGATTACATGCCTAGATGTTGTCAGTCAAAAAGATTTGAACTCTTAGCTGTTCCCAGATTGATCACTGAGATGCAGAAGAGGGATCCAAGAATCCAAGGGTCCAACTCACCATCAAGCACAGTCCTAGAAATACTGCTAACTTTGTAAGAACATTTCCTTTCTAAGATTTAATTGCTTTTTGTTTAATTGTAATTTCTCCAAATAATCTGCACATGAGCACACAACACAATTACATTACAGAACGTTAGAGTGGCGTGTATTTAGAGTTCAGAGACACTTAGATTCCGGAGCATGAGTCAAATTGTAAGAGATGATCAGGAGAGCCTCCACATTTTCTGCCTTGCCTGTAATACCTTACCCTATTTAAGAGTCATTAAAAATACAAGACAGTGGACATACATCTATTCTTAAAAGTTTGGTATGCTTTCAAGTATTTTATGAATCAGGCCAATAAGGATGACTTCTCCAATATGGGGTCCCACTTTAAGGAAGCAACACTCGAACTGAAAAGCATTTAATCGTGTGTTTAACTTCACACATATTCTTTAAGTATTTTTCTGAAGTGGAGCCTGAGCATTCACACTGCGTGCCCAGTCTGTGAGCACCCATGGCCTGTGGTGAGAGGCCAGAGAACCTACAAGCACATTGTCAACTCATTGTTTTTGCTCTAAGTTTCTTGTGATGATGATGCAGAACCTTTGAGAGTGTCCTTTACAGACGTAACAAGAGGAGGAGAGCATATGCTCATGTTCATTAGATTTCCAGTTGAAGCAAAGAGAGAAAGACAGAGAAGCAGTACAAGGGAAGATGAGGAGAACATGTGGAAGCCATGTGTTCAACATTTCTCTGTTAGCCTGGCCCTCTGGCCCTTTCTTCCAAGTTAGAAAAACAACATTACGAAGCAGTGTCAGGAGCATGAAAGGAGAGAAGGGAGGGCAATAGCCCAGGTGAGAGAGGGGTGAATGTGGAGGAGGAGGAATGGCTAATAGCTTTGGGAAGTGGAGGAGGGGAATGGCAGAGAAGGACTTTACCAGGGCAAGAGGATGAGTGTGACTTTTGTGACCAAAAGAGGCAGTGTGAAGTTGTGATGAAGAGTCCTTCTGACCTGTGTGGAAGAGGCTTCCTGTGTGGAAGATGACAGCCTGGGAGACCCAAGGACAGACAGTATGTCCCGGGAGAGGGCTCCAAGAACCACATAATGGACCGTATCAGTAAAGTACTCTTTCGACACACCGGTCATCCAAACGCAGTTACCCTCATGGGCTTGACAGAATGAACACACAACCTGTATGCTAGGGAGGGGGTTACCGCCCTCACTAGCCATCCTGGCTCTATCAGGGCCCCTCAGATGCATTGTGTGTGGTACAAATGTACGTCAAAGGCCTTACATACGGGCTGGTATATATAGAAAGTTTTAGAAGTACATACTGTTTACTCAAGGGACTGGATTTACTTCTGCAGAGCTATTCTGGTCCACCTGTAAATACATGGACTAAAAGGCCTTATGAAAAGTAGTCACTGTGTACTGGCAAGTAGCACTTTTTTGAATATATCTCATGTGAGGAACGCTGGGGTTTTGTTTTGGTTTTTAAGTACAAAAAATGACAGAATTATGTTATACAACTACGGGGTACCATTTTTTTTGTGTGTGTGTGTGTGTGTGTGTGTGTGTGTGTGTGTGTGTTAAATTTGCAGTATAAACTACTGCAGGGAATGACCCTGGCCTTTGCTTAGATGAATAGTGAGGTCTGTTGGCAACAAGATGGGAGAGGACTGTGGTGGTCCCAGCCCTGCTTACACTGGAGCCTCACAGAATGTCTACAGCTTCCGTAGCTACCGACTACGACTTTAACGGCATCTTAAGAGATCCAACATAGAGGATGGTCAAGTGTGATCTGAGGATGGCCTTTGTGCTGCACCTGGGACTGCGCTCTCAGGTTCACCATCGTGGGCACAGACAGCAGACTGTGCCTTCAGGTTGCCTGAGGGCACCCCTCGAAGGACAGTCTACCTTTTGGGTACAACTTAGAATAACTTAGCCTGGAATCAGCCGTTATCCCTGTTCTGTAAGCTCATGACTTTCAATGGAAAGCAAGAGGATTTTGTGGTAAAAGGAAAAAAAAAAGCTGGGAGACGGGAGGATGGGGCCAGAGTGTGTTTGCAGCTGCTGGCCATCAAATTTCAGTTCAATCAGCACGACTGAGTTCCAGCTCCTGAAAAAGAGAGCTTTTGATGACATATTGACACAGCCTGAACTTACAGTGGTCCAAGTGGCAGTGCTATAATTATAAGGATTATATTTAATACTGCACTTGGAAATGAAGGTCTGAAACACTGTGAGTCTCTCTCTCTCTCTCTCTAAAAGCTGGCCAAAATCTGTCCTAGGAACCATTATGGTAATACACAAAGTTAGTAGGAAAAAAGAAATGTCAGAACTCAAATCATTATGAAAGGGGATCATGTGGCTGGCAGCTCAGGTCTGCTGGGAGTTGAGCAGTGAGGAGGAAAAATGAGTGTGAAAGGAAGGGCAATTTGATTTGCAGAAAAAATGGAAACTAGTTTTTTAAAGTGCAGAATTAACCGGTTTAAGGAAATAAGTCAATTGATTAATACGCTACTTACTTTTGAATTCAGTTTCTTATTGCAGCACATAGTGGGCTTCAGCCAGGCAGAGGCCTGTTTGTTGAACAGAGACCAAACCCTGCAAATACTTCTAGACTTGCTTAATTCTACACATCTTGATTTCAGTGCGATTACCCATGTGTGCACAATTAAGCACATGCATAACTGTTTCCGGGAACTGGGCCATAGAGGTAAGCAGCCCACTGTTGAAGACCAAGTGTATCTAGATTGGAAGGGTGTAGAACCAAATGCTTTTAGAGGAGCACAGAAAATGCATGTCTTTGGAAAACAAAATAATTTACTATAAACTAGTATAATGACCAGCAATAAAGAGCTTGATCCTGCATTAGGCTAATGTTCCATGAGATGTCCATAGTATTTCCCATATGCAGTTTCAGGAGGGACAGATCAGATTGGAATTGAGACTCAAAATCTCAGATGTTGAGAAACCACAGCAGTGAGGAAAAGGAGAAACAGGAGAGAAAAAAGAAAAAAAAAAGGAAGGAGGGAGAGAAAGAGAACAAGAGGGAAAAGGGTAAAGGGAAATAAAAGGAAGGAGGAGGGGGAATGGGAGGGGAAGNGGAAAGGAAAGGAAAGGAAAGGAAAGGAAAGGAAAGGAAAGGAAAGGAAAGGAAAGGAAAGGAAAGGAAAGGAAAGGAAAGGAAAGGAAAGGAAAGGAAAGGAAAGGAAAGGAAAGGAAAGGAAAGGAAAGGAAAGGAAAGGAAAGGAAAGGAAAGGAAAGGAAAGGAAAGGAAAGGAAAGGAAAGGAAAGGAAAGGAAAGGAAAGGAAAGGAAAGGAAAGGAAAGGAAAGGAAAGGAAAGGAAAGGAAAGGAAAGGAAAGGAAAGGAAAGGAAAGGAAAGGAAAGGAAAGGAAAGGAAAGGAAAGGAAAGGAAAGGAAAGGAAAGGAAAGGAAAGGAAAGGAAAGGAAAGGAAAGGAAAGGAAAGGAAAGGAAAGGAAAGGAAAGGAAAGGGGAAAGTGTCTGGAGATGGTTTCTAAAGCAACAGAACCCTAAATAAATGATCTGATTTTCCAAAGTGAAAAACATAAACTGAACAGTCCATGCTGCATTTTCGCCAACTGTCACTGGGGTGGCATTTCTGAAATCTGGTGGAATGACTCATCCCAAAACAACAACTGTTGCCAACAAGGTCTTTCCTCCAGGTCTAATTACTGAATGACAGAGCTGTAAAACCAAAATAAACAGAAAAATCAGAGGCAACTCTGTCTTGGGGTTCAATTCTGAAGCTTCCTGTGAAACCATCCACTCTCCAAGTTACCTCCCCAACCCACTGAACGGGAACCCAGGTGATCCTCTGGGCCAAGGAAAGGATTCGCCCTGTGGGAGTGAACTCCTTGTTCTTTAAAACAACTTCCTCCTTCTGCACCCAGTCACCACCTCTCACCCCATGCATATGTGCAGGGTGCATCCACCTGAGCCATTTTGCCCTCCACGTTAGAGATTTCCCACGGCAGCACACATCACCAGAAGCAGCACGGCCCTGCCAACAGGTAGCACAGTTCTCAAATGGTATGAGACAGACACGCTTAAATTCAGTGGGAGTGGACCTGGCCCTAGGAGTACACTGCCGTGCAGTAATTAAACACAGCCCTGTCAGCACAGATAAGCATCCTCCTTTGGCTAGTACAAACCAGACCAATTTCAAAGATGCTTTCTGAAGCAGTGTTGTTTTGCTGAATAATTTATGTCCCCGAGTCCTCTGCAAATGAGCAGCATACACTTCAGCGCTGCAATAGCTATTCAGCGGAGACAGTGCACATTGTGTTCAGTAAGCTCACTGCTTAAACACCGTTGCCATGACTATAAGAAAGTGATTATACTATTGTTTACAAGAGACTCTCGATAAGTCATTACCGCAGTAGCCAGAGTTTCGCCTCAAGTCAAAATTTTTGGGAAGAAAAAAGAGTCTCACAGGTATAATTAACTTTGTGATCAAGATAATTCCATTGAAAGACTTTGAAAACTGAATACATTGTACGGTGAGGAATGAAAATAAGTAAGAATCACAAGTGTCTCAGGACTGTTGACTCTGGTTTTCTGACTGTTTCACTGGTAAATTCCATGGAGAAGAAAAGTCCTTCTAACTAAATAACTGTTGTAACTCGTTTTCAAGGAAGAAATAATTTATAGGGCAAGCACTAATGTAGGACTTCAACTGTGGTGAGTAACTCTGTAAAAACAAACCACTTTGTACAAAATGTAAGGGGAAAAAAGACTTAAACATCTGACTTTGAAATGCCGTGTTTCATAGACCCAAATATTTCTTCTGTGTCCTGGAATGAAATCAGGACCTAGAGCACTTAATTCTGAATCCTCTAACGCACATGTCCAGTACATGACCTCTTTATCTCAACAGTGTGCTGATGATCAAGTTTCCAAAACTAAGAAGTAACTCTGAAGCTGTCGGAAAGTCATCCTCACGTTTCCTATGGACAGTAACAGGCCGCAGAACACAAAGCAAAGAGATGATTAATAGAGTGCTGGACTAGGAGTCAGGAAATCTGGGCTCCGTTCCCAGCTCTGCCACTGACCCACTGTTTGACCTTGGGCAAGACACTTGACCTTTCTATGCTTCTGTTCCTCCTTCCATTCTTTGTCCATCTTGTCTCTTGAGGCCCTAAGGTATGCAGGGAAGGGCACAGTTCTCACTGGGTGTTTGTGCAACACCTACCCTAGGGAGGGGCCCGCAGAGCTCTGTAATAAAGCCAGGGTACCACAGGGATGACTCTTGCACAACAGCCTGTTTTGTTTCAAAACGGAATAGCCATCATGAACCTTCTTGGCGTTTCATCTGCTAGTCCAGGATCTTACCAGGTCATTTGCTTAGCTTCAGGCTCATGCAGCAGGTATATGGGTTTGCAAGATCTGCTTCCTCACTGTGTCAGAAGCACTTTCGTGATGCTTTCTAACTGGCACTAATTCCTCTGCGCCTTGATTCAGCTGGGTTTGCAAGCACATCAGAATGATAGCTGAGTGACACAGATAAAAATAGCTATAGGAGCCTTTTCTGAACAAAAGGAATTTCTCCAGGGAAATGCCAACACCTGCATGTGAAGCCACAGGCATAGACATGAACCTTCCTTTGTTACTACAGTACAGCCATCTTACCAGATGGGAGGCAACACACGCAGGACAAGGTGGCTCCCACCTGCTAGGGCTGGGGTGCAGCTCCAGCCTCGACAGAGAGCAGATGACTTGCGTATATGCTCTCAGTTCCAGTCCCACTTTGCTCCCAGTTTGCTGGAGCATCAAGTACATGAAGTGCTTCAACACAGCCAACTTAATTGGAAGACTAATTTGAGTACAAACTGATCCAGAATCAAGAGCAAGTAAAGCAAGAAAATATGAAGCATACATTTATGTTTACGAGTGAAAAGTTGGGAAATGCTTTTCGCTCCTAAAAAGAAGGGGCACTGCCACATCTGGCATTTTTATTGTGAATCTTGGTATTGCGGTGCCACAAAAACCCAACTCTGGGAGTCTGTGTGATTACGTAAAAGACTCATTTGGGTTTGTATTTCCAGTACCTATACCTGTGGGTCAAAGGCTGAAAAGGTGATTTGAGTGCGCCTCAAAACACAGAAGTCAAATAAGAAGAATCCATCAACCCATATACATTGTCTGCAGCTTTGCCAAAGCAAACGTTCAAATATCCTGTCTTAGGCTCCCTCAATAACGAATTTGGCTTCTAAGCCATAAAACTCACCATCAGATCTGTATGCACTTTACAAAGGTGATTGATAAATAATATTTTTCATAGAGGAAACTGAGGTTTATAGAAATGAAATAGAAGGAGTAATCCGTTGAATAAAGTCTAGAGTCAGAGTAGAAACACTGAGCTTTTAGTTTACAGCGTGCTCACCTAAGAACTGTTGCTTGAGAGTTACAGGTATTTTGTGTTAAGTATTGGTGTTGGCACTTCAGTACAATTAAAGATTGGTTACCTGCATCTAATACTACAAAATACATTTGACTAAGTATGACAAATTCACAAGTTGGCTCTCAAGTGGCTATAGGAGGCTTTCCATGGGAAATCTGGGGCATAAATACTTTATACTGTCATCTAAAAGAAAAAACCAAAACCCAAAAAAAACCCAACCAACCAAAAACCCCTGTCTCTTAATACTGTAAAGTTGAAAATGTGATCCAAATCTCACTTGGCACCAACTCCTTTTCTGCAGCCAAGACCACTGCCTTTCACTGCTCAAAGCTGTTCCAGACTGTAGCAGCATGATATGGGTGATATCCTTTTCAGGTTTACAGCCACTGACTCAGATTTGTGGAAAACACAGACCTGTCATGAGTCCCATCAGCTTCACTCTACTGCTGCTGGCACTGCCATCGCTGGTAAGTCATAGAGGGGAACGTTGACATGCAGACAGCAGAGAGAAGCCAAAGGGCAAAGACCTTGTTCCTCTTCTCTTCAGAGCAGCCAGGTGGCTAATGCTGTTCCATTTACCACGCAGCTGATTGTGTGCCCTCTAAAGTGTTGCACGGTGATTTCTTTAATCACCTTCCTTCAAAGCCATAGAAGTGATGGTGTCAGGTCATTATCATGTAGAGTTGGGCCCTCAGCAGAGAGCAGGGTCCCACGTGCTAGGCAGTGAGACAGTGCCTCCTGAAGCTCCAGCACAGAAGGGAAACAGTGGCACAACAGGTCGCAGAGACACTCGCGGGCAGATCTGGTACCTCTACGCCAGTGCCTTGCTAGCTGGAGCAGCTTGCCAGCTTCCAGCTCCTCCTACACCACACAGAAGGTGCAAAATAAATGGACCAATGGAGATACTACCCTTCCCAAAGTTGTCGAAGGGACCGGGATGGAGCCCTTCTTTTCTAGTAGTTAGCCCCAGGTGAAGCTTCGGTTTCATAAACCAACAGGCTCAATAAGAAAGGCAGACTATAATTGGCCTCCAAAGATGATATCTTGGTAGAAAGGACCGTTGACAGCAGTTAGGAAGAGAGTCATGTTATGGCCTTTCTTAACCTGCCAACTGACTAACCTAGTTGCTGGGGTTTTTTTGGTCACTGAAAGCTAACCGAACCCTACATACACCTTCTGCAGGCAGTGTTCTTTGCAAAGGGAGAAGTACTAATACTGAGATAAGTCAAAGTTTCGTCAAAGCAACTTCTCTGACTCAGACGTACCTTTCTAAGGTTCAGATTTCCCCACAGAGTGGCTAACATTTTTGCTGGAGTCACACTTCTCAGCACAGAAGAAACAGCAGCTGTGTATCACTCTCCTTTGTTGTGGTGCTACACACAAGGGACACAATTTGCGTACCCCAGGGGATGCAGCAGCTCTATCAGAGGACATGCTGTAATAGTCGGGGAAGTTAAGAAGCCCATGGATTGGCCTTGGAGAGCGTGTCAAGTTCTTGCAGACAAACTGTCTGTTCGCTACCTACAGAAACTTTAGTGGTGGAAACAGTCTGTTAAACAGTTTCAGAACAGAGACGACTTCCATTAAATGTGTTCAAAGCTTAAAAAGCTTCAAAGGAGGCAAGTGATTTGATTGGAGAGCTAGGGCTGAAAAGGCTCCTACACTAGCATACATTTAGCAAATTCACTCGCCGAACTTTTCATTAAATATAGCTTTTATGCAGCTTCCAGGGGGTCTTCTTGATTTTGGTTCAGCAAACATTCTCACAGCTGCAGGGAACAAAGATTTTAAATGGCGCCCATGTCCATCCTAACCAAATGACTCCCAACAGGCCAGAGGGCCCATGACAGCACATCAAAGTCATCCACCCACAAAGGCAATGTGACTTATTCATTTTACCTGACTTGGCTACATAAATTGTCTTTATGAGAACCCAGCTTTGCTCCTGCAGAAGCACAAGGAGCCGACAGCTGTCCTTCACCTCAAAAGCAGAACATTTCATTGCTTTGGCACCAAACTTTGTTAGTCACAAGATCCCACCCCAGCTTGGCAGAATGGTTTGTGCTCACGGCACCATAACATCACTTCACCCCATGGCTGGTCACCTTATACTGCTTGCTTCAGAGCACTTCCAAAAGTTACATACGTCCAGAGCCAGAAAATGCAACTACTTCTGCAAGGTACCTTGGCAGACAACCAGCAAACAAAACAAAGAGCTTGGGAGATGGGAGAAGTGTAAAAGATATCAGAGCACAATCCTTCCTTTTAAAATACTTGACAATCTTTAATGCTAGCACAGGGGAGGCCAAACCTCAGCAAGCACACTGTGGATTGTTTAAAAAAAGTTATTAGGAAACAAATTCAGGACTTCCATAATCATCTAAAGGATCTCTGCATTAAATAACTACCTAAATTGAGGTGCTACATACCAAACTTGGCTCTTGGCACCAGTGAAGCAACCCCGTCTTCCACTGAGGTCCTCAAGGGAGTGGGACAAACCCATTGACTCTTCCAGATTTGTACTGACACTCATGACAATTTAGGAGAATAGGAGCACTTAATCCATTCCCCCCTTCCTTGGCTACATAATTTTCATGGGACTATTTTCCCTTTTCTTTTTCACCTGCTTGCAGACTACCTCTGGGGACCAGCCCCCTTTCACAGTCACTCTTCTGAGTACAGAAAATAGTAACAATCCTTACAATGATAAATTCAGTACAACTTTGAGACGTGAAGGTAGAACGAGTCACCTGTCACTGATGGGAAACATCACTTAGCACACTCGGAGGAAGATGTTGCCGCTGGTGTGATGGTTGCGGTGAAAGAACCTGACCGGAATAATACAATAATGCCCACAAAACAGAGTTCCCTGTTTGCACAGAGCAAAATGTACAGGGCTCAGCCTATTTCAGAAGAACGAAGGAATGCATCGGCCGCTGGAGATTTGACGCTGCAGTGCAAGAACTTTGGTATTACCAGTTCAATGCTTAAGCCACTGAGGAATGCCCTCCAGAGCTAACTGTTTATATATAACATAAGTAATATAAACAGCTAAGTGCTGGAGGGCATATACATACATATAGATGTATGTATAAAAGAGAGACAGAATGTTTTATCTGTTCCACTCTGCACCACGAAAAGTAACACCACTATATAAATAAACAAATGTCAGCTCTTGGGAAATACAGGGAGGCAGAAAGTACAAAAGCTTTCCTAGCTGTGTCCCAAAGAATAAATTTCTCCTTGACATGCACCCACATCCATCGGTCCAGCTAAGAAATCTGCTCTCCACTCTCCAATTAGAAAATGCTGCTGCCACAAATGCTTTCTCAAAAATCAAAGTAACACAGCCAAATTAAGCCCAAACCAAACACTACTAAAATCTCTCCCCTTTGCCAGTTTTAAAATGTCCACTGGGAAAAGATAATTATCAAATAATAGTATCAACAATGTCAGATAATCACTTCAAGCTCTTTGATATGTTCAAGTGAACGTTGTTTCAAATGTTATCAAGTGTCAAATATTTACTCTTGAGTCCAACTGTGTAAACGATCCATCCAATGCCACTAAACATGGCAGGCACACTTGTAACAAGAGCAGTGGGACCTGCAAAGCAAAGGAAACAACTCAGCTATTTTCAGGAGAGGAAGCACGGAGACAATCTTGGGTTTGCAGACAAAGAGCATCCTGATAGCCAGAACTCCCCAAAGAGAGTCATGACTGCCTTGTGCTTATCTGTGTGGATTTGGCTTTGGTTTTGTTTGGGTTTTTTTTTAACTGATGGAGCTACAGCAAGGCAGGCGGAGCTTTACAGTTCCCCCATGGAAGCAGAGGTGTGTCCAATCTCACGTGCTTAGTGTGAGACTCATGCAAACACAACTGTCTCGTGCTTCCTTCTGCCAGAGCGGTACCTGCCACAACCGAAGCTCAGAGCTGCACCTCGTTCCAGAACCCTGTGCACCCCAGACCTGCCATCTGCGACAAGCAGAAGGTCTGGAATTAGAGGAATAGGCATAGATGCAAATAAGACTTTCACTGGATTTCCTCTTAGGAAACACTCACAGAGGATGAATTCTGCTGCTTTAGAGATGGTTCTCTTCCCCATCCACTCATAATGCACAGGACAACAGACTTAGTCTGCCTTGTAACTTCCTCTTTCAGGTACCCTTGGAATAACTGGTAGAGCAAATTCATCCTCCAGCTACAGCCAGAGGGAAAGCAAGACCCCATTTATTTCCTGGCCCATTCCTGCCTGTCCCCTGAATTTTCAAGAACAGGAGCACAATGCTGTGCTACCTGGTGTATGACCCTCAGCCACTTGAATTCATCCCACTCCGACACTGTGGGGTTTGCTTTTCCTTTTTAGTTGTTTCAACAATGTTCTAAGGAGCTCTTGCTAAGGGGAACATGTGCCTCCATGACAGAGACGTGACTTTGAACCGATGCTTTTCTCTGTTGCTTAATTAGGCAGTCCTACCAGAGCAGCAAATGAGGAATGTCTGTGTCAAGCACAGAGTGGGAGGATCAGCGATGTGCAGTGATACCATTACAACAATACTGCTTCATGAGCCAGCATTTCTTCAGTGTCAAAACATGGTTCAGGGCCCCAAACGTCATGCTCAGTGAAGTCACGTACCTTGTCAGCAGGATTACCGAATGCTAGCATGCAAAAACGAGGGGTACTTTGTCAGATCTTTCCCTTGTCAAAGACACATATGTGCAGAGTTCTCTGGGAGGTAACACAGCACACAATGTGGAGTGAGGGCCGTGCACAGCATTCTCCAGCAGAGAGCAAGTTAACTATCTTTAACGGTGTTTCAGAAACAAGGACAACCTCTCTGCATCTAAAAGATGAAAATCTTTCAATACTTTCTTTGGCATTGTTTCATTTAGCATTTTCAAACAGCTGCCTCCAGCTATTTCATAATAATAATAACAACTAGTAAAAAACCCCTGAAGACAAACAAACAAAAAACTCCACACAGGCCTGTTCCATGATTCCAGAAAGCGGATTTTTCTGGGATGCACATTATTGGGCAAAAGCCTTTTTCTTTCCCATAAGGCAAGTGCAAAACATTTCATTAATACACACTGGAAAAATAAGATAATGGCTTTCTTGATTGTGGCGAGGAACGTGGGGAGATTTAATCTGAACACTGAGTCAGGTCGAAGTGCCTAAACTCCCCTCAAACACAATGTTATCGCATTAATGCTTACATCATCGCCCTCATGAATGATGCTGAGTAACGCAACCCCAAACGTCGATCCACGCACCGCAGCGAACTCCTGGGTACGAAGAGAGAAACAACCACAAAGGTCCCGGTTTAGCATACGTCAGGCACTAAGAAAGATAGGTTTGATGTCTGGAGCAGAGGGAGCGATCTATTTTCAGCCGTTCGAACAGCAGCCACAGGCCTATCAGGACGCAGTCACTCCTCTTAATAATTTCGCATGTGTGCCGAGAATTAAGAGTTGGAAGGCAGCACAGTGCAGCATACGCTTCAAAAGCGCTGTACATGGACTACTCGTAATAAAGTAACAGGAGACAAGGCTTCGCCTCCTTGACAAGTTCAGAGCAATTTCCAGTTGAAAAAGGTCAGCGTATCATTTACAAAGTGGCAGAGCCTGGAAAACTCTTGTCACGCCGCTCCGCCAGCACGCTGGGTGACAACAACAGACCGACCCTTCCTGGTGAAGCCGGTGCTTGGAGCACCGGGCGCTGAGACGCTGTCGTTGTGCTGGACGCCGCTGTAGGCTCCCGCGCGGCGCTGCTTCTGCAAGCGCCTGCCGGTCGCTGAGGCGGGCAGCTGAGCCGCACGCACGGGCGCTCGTTTCTCGGCGCTGCCCGGCCCCCTCGTGCGTAAATAGTGGCTGAGTTCGAGGGACACGGCAGCAAACTGCTGCCTTGAGTGAAAACAGCCGCCCGAAGCCCCGACAAATGGGATAAAATGGGGCAGGGGGGAAATTCTGACCACGCGCGATGCTTTAGTGCCACTTTCACCCCTGCTTGGGGACGCGCTGACAGCGTTTGCGGCCAGCCCACCTCCTCAGAGACGCCTGCTGTCACCGCCTTGGCGGGGCCATGGCAGAGGCACGCGATGCATTTTTATGTCCACAACCTAAAGATACCCAAGCAGCCCCAAAATCCCTTCGAGGGAGCTCACGTCCCTCAGCTCCCCCAGCTCCGGGCCTGGCAGTCCTGCCCACCGGCAGTCCTGCCCACCGCCTCCTCACCCGCTCGACGCCACCGCGGTGCCCAGCACCTGGTAGGAACCACCGCGGGGAGTGCGAGGCGCAGCGGGTTGGGCCGGGCGGCCATGGACCCCCACCCAGGACCGCCCTCGGGTGGGGACGAACCCCGGCCTCGACGCCGACCCCACCTTCGCGCCTCGCCCGAGGGACGGCTGCCGGGGAGAGGGGGGTGCCCTGAGGGGAGCGGGGGCTTCTCCTCCTCACAGCCGCGCGTCGCGGCCCCTCCCCGCCGGCAGGGGGCGCTGTGACTCACCGCCAGGAGTGCCGAGGCGCGCTGCTCCCCCGCCGGCTGCTCCCCGTTGATGCCGCCGTTGCTGAGGAGGTGCTGGTGGTAGTCCGGGGGCGCGGCGGCGGCGGCGGCGGGGGTGGCCGAGCCGCC
>VWZZ01006387.1:78697-101071 GCA_013399095.1 Psophia crepitans | reverse complement strand
TGTCACCGGGGACGCGGCGCCGGGGAGGCCGGGGCGAGGCGCGGAGCCTCCCAGCGGCCGCGGAGGGGAGTCGGGCCGCCGCCGCTGCCCGGGAGGTATTTGCATGGGAGGAAGCCGAGGAAATCCCCTTTCCCCGCCGCGCTCGGTACCTGGGTGCCNCCTCCCGCTCTCCCTCCTCCCCCGGCGGCGAGACCTTCGGGCGAGTACGAGGGAGTTCTCCAATAAATCACGGCGCTGCGCTCCTCTACCAGCTGGATTTCTCTGGAACAGACGGTAGAAAAACAAGCAGTGCCTTCTAGGGCGCTCTCATCCGCGGGACGGATGCGCGACACGAGGTCAGGCTTGGGATGTGGGAGCTCCGGGCTCTGACATGAGCTTCTTGGGTGTCCGGGGCGAGTCACGTAGTGCCCGCGCTTTGGTTCCTGCCCAGGAAAGCCACCGCCGTGGTACTTCTCTTGCCCAACTCCTCTATTTAGAACAGGGGTGGCCGACTGCGAGGTCTGGCCCCCGGTCCTGGCCTTGCTGCAACTGGCAGCTGTCAGGTTCGGCGTGCTGCTCTAGGTGAGCTGTGAAGGAGTGTGCAGGAATAGCTGGGAGCTGGTGGGTTTTATTAAAGCAATATGCTGTTCTGCTACCATCGCTGTATTATCTGAATCCCCAAATTTGGGAGTAAAAATGGCCCCCAAGCATGTGGAGACACATCCCTGATGGAAAACCTTTAAGGTCTTTTGGGAGTCTGCAGCCCTTAGTACAAGGGTGCATCATCTCATTTAGTTTTGCAGTGGGTCCAGTCAGAAAAACACACAACTTTCATCACAACATACTGGGAGCATTAAGCTGAGGATGAGGAGGAACTAATGATAACCCTCTCAGGTGGTTTTATCCCCTTCCAAGGTCGTACATACAAATACTTTGGATGCCAATGATGAAATGACACATTCCTGGAAATTCACCCACAATACATAAAAGATACACAGCGCTGGACACGTGGGAAATATGAACTCCCCCACTTTCATGACCCCCATCTTCATGTTGCAGCAAACATCCATGTGGGTCTCCAGGATCTGGCTGGAGATCACCAGCCAGAGTCACCAGCACATTCAGATCCACCTTTGCCCCAGCAAAGACTTTGATTCTTCGCTGAGGGACAAGGTCTGGGGAAGCCAGAGTTGTGGATGTGCTACCTACAAAGGAAGGCATTATTGCTAACAGGAAAATGGGATTTTATTTTTGTTGTTTAACCTTGAAAACTGAGGAAGAGTGGGTTATTATCTGATGCGTAACGGTAGCATGCATCTGTTGAGAACAATGGGCTGGCGCAGTTGGAAAATAAAATGAAATTTTAATGTTTGTAAAATAATAGACAACGTTACCTTTGCTTCAGGCCTTTTATTCGTTCTTTATAGCTCAGGTGTCACCGCTGTGTTTAGGAGGGTCAGTCTCAGGACGCGCGTGTAACGGTAACACACGCATCGCATGGAGAGTAAGCTTTGAGCCAAGGCTTGGCTGGGGTTTGCAAAGTTGCTGTGGGAATACGCAGTCGGCAGTGCTGCTCAGGAACACACCAGGGCAGCTGCAGGCGTTCTCTCTCTCTTACGAGACTTTGCAGAACTCAGAGAATGATCTTTCAAGAGAAAGATTTTTGAATTTGAACTTCAGATGTTTAAGGCTCCCTGTTCGCCGAGCAGCATCCCCTGCGCTTCGCGGTTCGCCAGGGGAGAGGCGGCTGGCTGCCGGGCTCGCTCGATGCGCAGCAAATGCTGCCCCTGGTGTTGCAGAGGAGGAAATCCCTAAATCCTGCCCTCAGCTTTGCGAGGTTTGTCCAGAAAACCCCGGCGGGTGTTACCAGCCCCTGGATACCGCTGTGGGGTTTGGACTGGCTGCTCGTCAGTTTTCTTAAAAGCAAACGGTTCTTGACATCACAGTTACATCACCTGCGATTCGCATCATAGGGGTTCTAACAAAGACATACACACCAAAACATTAACAGGTCCTGAATAATTACTTCTTTTCCTTCTGTCGAGATGAATTTGTGACACGACATTGTCACCTCACGTGAGCTGTGGTGCTCGAGCGTTTTTCTGTGTGAGTTCACCACTGCCATCGAAGTCGGCAGCATCTTCCAGATCAGCGAAGCCCTGACCTGTGCCGGGTTCACAGCCAGGAATTCTCACCATAGATGCCCCGTTGTGTTAACAGCTTTCCAAAAATGGAACAAAGCGACTGTGCCGAACCTATGTCCCTCAGACTTGAGCGCATGCCTAAGTGTCGGCACATACCTCGTTCATCTCTGTTCAGAAATCACCTATCAAATTACTTCGAAGTTAAATTAACTCCACCGGACCAGCACGTGCTTAATATCAATCCTGTGGAGAATTTTGCAAACTGGAACTTTGAATTTTCAGCCATTTATTTGCTTTTCAGCGAGGGTTCTTAGCCATTTTCAATGACTAAGGTATACCTACATGTATTTCCTGGGGTATTCCGGGCTAGGCAGGCTCACGTACCATCCTGCTCACGTACCACGCAGCTCACCTGGTAAACTGTTTAACTCTGGAGCAGAGTCTGGCTGCACCTGAATCAGTTTTTATTGTCCTTGAATTCGGGGCACAAGGTGCATGCAATTACCGTTCTGCTTAAACTGTAAAATAAACCATCTTGATCACACAGGGGTTTTTTTGGGTTTGTTTTTTTTTTTAAATTCAGAATATAAACCCCACAGCAACCTAAAGAAACTGTCTACATCTTATTTAATAAACAACAGGGGAAACAAAACAAACCAAAACAACCCCATGCCATCACTTACTACCTAGAAAAATACCAAAATTCATACAAACTCTTCAGGGAAGTGGAGCCGCTGAGGGGGTTCTTACCAGGTTCTTTCAATACCATTTCACATATTTCTCACATTATTCCTTGGCTAGTGGATCATACTTTCTTACATGTTTTTGTCTCACCTCTAAATGCAGATTAAAAATTGGTATTTCTTATTTCTCAAGGCAGAATCAGAAAGTAAACTGTCTAAAGTCTGTTTTGTGTGTGCTGGATATTTCTCTTGGAGTGGTATTGTATTTACATGTGTTTATCTAACACACCCACTCTGTTTATCCAGACAGGCTTAAAGAAGGATAAAACTACAAGTCTTTATTTATCCAAATAAAAGTAAACCAGAGGAGTTAAGCATGGGAATTGCCTGTAATTGCCTGCTGAACTGCTAGAAATAGCTGCTTTTTGGAAACAGGAGAAGACTTCACTGTCAAAAAAATGACGGTAACAGCTATCTACTATTTGCAAAGTTCACAATCCTGTTTGATCCACAAATTACTTTCTTACCAAAAACTGGCAGAAAAAATCCCTTCTTTTCATCTTTCACTGCAAGAACTGGACACAGAATACAGACCGGGAAGGGCCTGCTCTTCCCAGGGTACATCACATTAGTGAGCCGGGTCCTGTGCAGAAATACCTTGTGCGAACCTTATGTTATCGCAGTCTCCAGTTACAGAATTTAAACCAGAGCAGATTATCAAAACCTTACAGGAATTAAAGTAATTTCCAAGTACGATCATTAATCACCTCCTTCAAGTCTAATCACATACTGAGCTCTCTTCATTGTTCTGATAAGACAGGTAACATTATTTTAATTAGAGCTACTACTCCAAAAATTAACAATAAAGACAATTAAAAATGTCCTATCAGAACAAACGTTATATCCTCTCCCCCACTAACTCCATTCAAATTCCCTGATGTGGGCAAAGAAGGATGAAAGGCTGCTTAGACTTCTGACTTCTCCCGTCATTAGATATTTGCACAGAATCTTTGTGCTACAAATACTCCTACTCTGTTGGACATGAAAGGCTCAGGGGTAAGAGTCCTCTTTGCACTCCGTGCTGTACAAGTACCAGCATTTACAGACCGTCCTGGGAAAAAAAAAAGATCTAAATTTTTGTATATACGGCCCTTCCAAACAATCTTTTCATTTCCTGTGGTGAAGACAAATGTAAACATAATGTAATGATACTTCATGTTCTGTCTTGTAGAAACTCTTCAGCTAAAACTACGGCCACAAAACATTATCACTTCCTCCGATCTCAGTGAGGGGACTATCAAAGTTCAAGAGAGACTTAGACACACACAAACATCATGTCAGCCCCTGCCAAGCTAGATCAAGTATCAGCTGCCTACTGCAACAGGACTCAGGGATGTCAGTTCTAGGCATTCTCTTAGTCCAACTGGTGATGCCACAGACAAGATTAGTCCAAGAACCTCTAACAGAAAACTGCTGTATCCCTGGTAAAGGCAGGAAAAGGTAAGAGCTGGGAAAAAAAAGTCCTGCAGGAACAAGAAACAGTAGATCGCTCACACTGTTCAGGTGAACAAAGAGGAGGTTAGAAACATGATCTGGGGTGTGGTAGATAACAATAAATGAGTAAAATTAATCACTGGAATAATTTGCCCATTGTAATTTTCAATCAAAACGTGTGTATTCTTGAAATATTACCAGTAATCAGCAAGCCAGAATTTCCCAAACTTATTTTTTTTTTTAATTTGTGAGTAAACAGTTTAAATGTGGCAAAAATGAGAAATCGACCATTTGATAGCAAAAATTTTAAAACCCATACATTCTTAGAGTTTTCAGAAAATTTAAAAGAAGCAGAAATTAAGACCAGTCAGGATCTCATCCATACTCTTGTGGTACAAACTCCAGTTATTTCAGAACAGTTTTATTTTGTAAGAATAAAGTTACACCAAACGTAAATGTTATTTTATTATTCTAGAGAAGCCAACCCAAGTGTACAGAGATTTTGCAAACAGAAACAAGTGGGGCATCAAAGGACATTACTTTTCCTGAAAGGGATATATCTGAGATGGATTCCTGAGTACTTTTAGGTTGATGGGTGCGTTCCCACCAACGTTCCCAGCAGAACAGGGATGAAGAAGCATAAAGAAAACAGTTTCAGCAGCTTTGGTAACATGGAGATAGGTGTAAGATACATAAAATCTCAGCATATTTACATATCTAACTCACAGTTAAGGTATGGCAATAATATCTTCAATGTAAGTTTACTTGGGAGTCAGTCTCAACCTGTTTCCTGGGATTTTTCATCTTGATTTGTAAATCTTGCACCTGTATGTGGTACAACAGAGCACCGATGGTATTAGCTCACTCTAACAGCATAGAAACCATTCCTGAATTTCATCCCCTTAAAATATAAAAGCAGTTCCTTTCTTACAATGAATGCTGGAGAAAGGGTACAGATGGACAAATCTAAGGTATAGCTCCTAGGGGAGAACAGCCAATTAAAGCGATACACCCAGCGGCAGTTGCCTAGCTCATCAGTGTACTGGTTACCTGTACAGCGGCATAACAAATGTGGGGAGTTCTTATGGACAAATCCATGAGAAATTAGGTTTCATTAGTTTTGCTTCTGAGAAACTAACGTGTTCAAAGAACCTAAAATGCTAACAGGATCTTCCCTTTTAGTAAGTCGCCCAGCTGCAAAAGACTAACGAAAGAGTACGTGGATACAGCAGGATGTAGGAAAGAGTTCCAACTGATTCAAAACCCTGCACCATGCATCTTAACCTGTATCTAATTAATTTTATATGCAGCACAAATTACAGGGACAGAATCATAGCACGGTTTGGGTTGGAAGGGACTAAAAGATCATCATTGGCAAGGACACCCTCCACTAGATCAGGGTGCCCAAAGCCCCACCCAGTCTGGCCTTCAACACTTTCAGGGATGGGGCATCCACAGCTTCCCTGGGAAACCTGTTCCAGTGCCTCACCACCCTCTCTCTTCTCCAGGCTGAACAAGCCCAGTGTAGGGAATCCCGTTCGGAAGATCTCGCGTTGTACGGTGAGCTTAGACACACCCCTATGGCCTGCACAGAGCCCCACAGTGGCCACACCCCATAAAGGGAGTATATAAACCTGTGACGCAGTTTAAGAAACGCCATTTTGCTCATCCATCATATTGATGTCATGATCACTTGGCCCCGAGGTGAGAGTCCTCAGGGGTGAGGTGTTTGTCCTCGGACTCCAGGACCAGTAGTTGAAGTCCCCCGCTGCAGCTCCAAGAACACGGAAAGCAGCACCCCAGCTCCCTCAGCCTGTCCTCGTAGGAGAGGTGCTCCAGCCCTCTGATCAGCTTTGTGGCCTCCTCTGGACTCGCTCCAGCAGCTCTATGTCTTTCCTGTACTGGGGACCCCAGAGCTGGACGCAACACTGCAGGGGGGGTCTCACCAGAGCGGAGCAGAGCGGGGAGAATCACCTCCCTGACCTGATGGCCATGTTTCTTCTGATGTAGCTCAGGAAACAAGTGGCTTTCTGTGCTGTGAGTGCACATTGCTGGGTGCCATCCAGTTTTTCAGAATGGACAACACAGTGCTTACTAACTCCTCAAAAATCTATTCTCCTGATTCCAAAGACCTCAGATGTGGTCTTCATGCAATTCAGGTAAGCTATGCATCATGATTCTGAGTAACTCTTACTTCCTGTTAAGTTACACTGGAAGAATTCTTGCTTATCTTCCACAGCCCCATTAATCCAGTCTCTTAATTTTTTAGGTACTGCAAGTTGTTGCCATTATGTTTGCACAACCTAATTTGATGTTTAAAATTTCAGTAAATTGCTGCAGCTGCGTATCAGAGACAGCAGTGTGGGCCCAAGTGTTCACTTAGACGGCTAAGCCAGACTCAGTCTGTATGACGCCTATAATGTGACTCATCACCCTCTCTCTAAAGAGAGTGATGACTATTGTGCTGCAAACGTAGTCAGGACTGCAGAATGCTTCCTCTGTTGCCTTGCAACAGTCTATACTGATTCCTCAGAGGGGAAATAGATCGTTGCATTTGGCTCCTATTTATCGGAACTTTCATTCTAAATGGTTGGACTTGCATATAACAAGGAAGGTAAGATGATGTCATAAGTTCTTGTATAACACAGCCTTACTTTTCCAAGTATACCTACTTCAAAAAGTCTCAGCACCTCCTACCTTCCCTACCATGCAGCTCAATAAAAATAGGTGGAAGTTTTATTTCACAAGTAAGCAAATATTGAGATATTATTTTTAAGAACAGAAGGAACCTTAAAGTGACCTATGCAGTAAGACTGGAAGGACTGATTTGGTAATTTTGGGTGTTATTATTGACACAGATGAACAATAAGATACAGCACATTCTGAAACAGTAGTTTAAAGGCATGTGAATTGATCTATAACACAGCCTAAACAGAATCTTGAAAACCAAGCAGAGATAAAGTGCCTGCAGATAAAGCAGGCCATTCAAAATTTCCCGAGATGTCTTTAAAAGAGCTGTAAGACCACTTAATCCATTTTCTCTTCTTGGAAACTGTCTGCATCATTCATGTAATCTTCAAGATCATTATATCTCTGCAAATAAAATAAAACCTGTATTATTCCATCAATGTTTAATAACTGAATTACATAAAACCAACTTTTTCTTGACTACATGAACGAGCGTGCCAATAACAATTCAGGAGCAAGGCTATCTGAAAGCTTGCTAAATGCAACAGTACTACAAGTTGTCTTAAAATAGTTCATAAAGTGTTTCTGAGTAAGTCAAAGTACTCCAGTGTGCACCAGAAGAGTAAAATATTCTTGCTGTGCCTCACGTACGTGTTTTCAATCTCACTAAGTTACAGCCTGAGTTTGTTGTGTTGCTGTTTTCAAACGAAACAGGAGCCTGCCCACCACCGCCCAGAGATCGGGCAGCTGTCAAAAAGCTTCATGTCAAAAGCTGAGGCAAACCCTGCGTGAAGGCAGCAGCATACCACTGTTGGAGAGACTGCGCCAGCACAAGTGCATGAATGGTTAAGCTGAGTTACATTATTGAAGCCCAGTAATTCAGAATGATGGATTAAATCAGACATATTATCTCGGCTTACTTTTATCTACTTGGAAAAGGCTCCATCAAATAACTCAGTCGTACCTTCTGAATCCACCCACTGTCTTCCAAGTGGCTGAAAAGCCGTTCGACCGTGTCTTTGACTGGTTCATCCTCAACACCATCCGACTCGGTAATGGAGCTGCAATCCACATACAACTTGTATTTGAAGTGCTTCAAATTATGATAAACTCTTGTACGATTTGCACACACCGTGCCAACCTTCAAAACCTAGGCGAAAGTGAACAAACCATTCACTCTGACAGAACTGTGATTACCTTGACATTATAAAGAACAACTAAGTCAGTCTAGTAAGATTTTATGGGTCAGTCTAGGACGAATTTTTGAATAATGAAATAAACAGAATGACACTACATGCATAAAATCAGTGCAAAACCATGTAGTTTTCACAGCCACAGCAGAATAATTTTTGAGCAAGCAGGCAGCCAGCAAGTCTACACAACGGCAGCTTATCAGTACAGTTCTCTTGCCAACGCAACCATGTTCATCACTGGTAGGATCTTTCCTATCTCCTGGTGGAGTTTTGTTACAAAATCACTAGCATTTTTGACAGCCATCATATTGTGAAAGCAGAGGAAGAGATATTATTTGATGACTTTTGCTTAATATGTAGTACTTCCTAGGGACATGAAACACAAGTTCTGGCATTTTGTAGACTGAATAATATTCAATATTTCTTCAATAAATACATATGAATATAAATAGATATATGCCTAGAAACATGTATTTAATATAGAGACTCTGGATTTCATAAAAATAAACCCTGAAACACGAGGTTTTGCAGAATGTAAAGGTTAATCTGTAACTGTCTGGGCGGTATAGCTAGGCCATGCTGCAGAAATCAAAGCCTTCGCATCTCCCAATTATTACCAGTTTTTCCTCTACAGCTTCCATGCAGAAAAGGCAGAGCTGTCTTATTTAACAGTTTTCTTTGCAGGAGCATTTATAGATAAACAAATGGTAAATGCACAATCAGAGCAAGGATTAGAGTAGGTACATCATCTATCAACACTAACATTAAATACAGGCAAGTATTTTCATGTATCTTGAACTCAGATTTTATACAAAGACATTAAGCGGTGAAGGTGTTTACCTGAAAATACCGACTAATATAGTGGTTACAAGATTCTTCGGCAATCCTAAATCTTCACTAAGAGTATGTGAAATTGGAGGTGTGGTGAGAGGGAAAGATTCAGAGTTCATCTGCATTTAAGGACATCCTGCATTTCACAACAGTAAGTTTCATCCCATTTCCACAAGAGAAGTAGTGCAAGTACATAGAATGACAAATCAGAGGAGGAATCTATCCCCTGTGAACAACCTGCAGGTTACTACTCCGACCCATGGAGACAAAGCCTGTCAGGTAGGAAATCTACATCTGGAGGCCAGGTTTTCTACAATCAAAAGCAACATAATTAATAGAAGTGTAAAGAAGTCCAGCTCCTGATACGTACAGGAGACACTGATTTGGTTTTACCAAAAAACCCCAACCTAACCCATCAACTTAGCCTTCAAGGGCAGCATTGGTTTGGACTGACGGCTTGTTGCACCTTTGTAAGGAACAAGCAGATAAAAGCCTAAAGGTCAAAGTTTTTTTCATTAGTAATGCAAACTGCAATTGCATTGCTCTTTCAGATTACGTGACACATATATAAAAAACCCAACCATGTTATATGTTGCAAAATGGTCTCTTCTGAGCCACAACAGTGATACTCTTTATTGCTGCCACTGGTAATAATCTGGATACTCTTTTACATTATAAGAAGGTTACATTTTAATCAATGCTTACAACCAGCATTTTCAGGAAGCTATTCCAAATGCATGACCAAATCTTTGCATTTGTGAGCAGTTCCCCAAAACACCTGATCTGCTTGTACAGCCTCACACTGTCTACTGACCATGATAGTAACAGAAAAGCATATTCATATTTATAAAGATTATGTAAACAAAATTTATATTTTTGTATATTCTTTATATATTTTCTTAAATATATTAATATATTTAATTTCTTAAATATATTCACCAGTAGCTCAACTGATGTAAGCAGGTGTAATATCAGCGAAGTCAACAGAGACACACTCACTGAAAAGAACTTTTGATCTTATAGTAGATGGTTATCAATTGGAATTCTAACCATCTCGAGATGAAAAATTCCTATTACTATATTGCAATTCTCTACCGACCATGTACATGTACCTACATGCAGCTCCCTTTCCTCCTCTCCCCAAAACTGAAAATCTAAGGCTTGTGTTTGCTGCTATAGGTGCTTCTGAAGTGCGAGACCTATCAACCAGTGCATAATCCTGGTTCATTCGAATTTCCAGAAGTGCCATTTCAAATACTGAAACAATGAAAAACTGAGGCGTTTCATAGAGCATGTCATGATTTTCCAAGTACCCCAAACAATGAGGTGTGGCATCTGGAACATTATGTGATACAAAACAGGAGATAACCATTCTGCGTCAAACTGATGGCCCAGTTCTTCCCCTCTAACAACAGCTCGCAGGAGATACTTAGGAAGGTAGCATAAGATCCAGGACAAACACCAGAACGATCTTAACATTACCATACAGCTTCTAGCAGTTAACAGGTAAGACGGTGTGTATCATCCCAACCATGATGTTCCATGTGGAAGAAGTTTCCCCAACAACATGTCTAATCCCATGTTTTGGGACCCACTAACATTTTTCACTTCTAAAGTATCATGTGGCAACGGGTTTCATAGCTCATTTATGTGCAAGGTGTAAAGTATTTCTACATTGGAGAAATGCCAGAGGCAAATAGCTAAATAACATAAAATGTAATTATGTGTTGCGTTTTTAAAGCAAGAAAGACTGCCTAAAATTACAATACTATTTCAGAATGCAGCTTTGGAAAGAATCTCAGTACCATACTCACTCTGATTTTTTCCCCTTGCAGTTCTCAGTGACTCTGTCCTAACGCTTAACTTATCTACTCAAGCTGGCTGTATCAGCCAAAGTTGTGTTAAATCACTTTGTATGGAATGCAGGAGCATAGCCTGACAATAGCACAACATGTAGTGACTGAATTCATGTCCTCTAAGCATGATTAAAAACGGAAGCAGAACACCAAGACTGAGAGTAGAAAACAGTTTAAAATCCAGGTGACGCAGGAGCAAAGAACTGTGGGGGACACCTACACCTCTAAACCGTTCGGTTCTCCCTGACCACAGAGGAATGAGAATTGGCAGCTACACTCAGAACAATCACTGCAAGCCTAAGCAAAACTGGAACAGCTGTTTCTCTTCTCTTTCTACTGGCAAAGCAGAATACTTCAGAGATGAGAGAAAAGGAAAGTTTTATGTAGAAGAGAAGGGTTGGAGGTCTGTTTTTGTTCTCTCCACTTTTCTTGGGTATTTTCAAATAAAACTTCAGTCCAACTACATGTTTCCATTCAATCTGATCTGCCAGTGCTGAACTGCCTTCTCTTTCAGACAATTAAGTTCCTAAAGTGCCAGTTTTATGTAGCTCTGTATGCTTTTATTTTTTTCCTCCTTTCTTTTTTCCTCAGTTGGCAGGACAAGTTGATCAACAGATTGCCTGCGGAACTTCAAAGACTACTTGAGAACAGTACCTTAAGCTGTCCAAATTACAGGTCACCATAAGAACAGAAACGTTGCATTACAAAGGCACTATAAAAAATTACTGGAAAGCGCTCAATAACACTCTCTCCGGGGTCTGTTGTACCGCCCCTGAGCTACACTGAGCATGCACATAGCAGGCATTTCACCAGATGCTGGGCTACACAGGTTAACAAAAGTTTGGGTTTTTTTCCAAAGTAATAGTCCATGCTTTATGTACAACAATGTTTGGACAGCAGCGAGGGAATTGCTACCGTTATTTCCACAGCCAAGTTGGAAGTTAAGTAAATAATAAATTCTTGTCCTAGTTCACTTATTACTTCTGGTTAGGTAAGGTGCAAACTTCCCATGAAAAACCAAAAATTTTTAAACTAGTGATCTACATTTAGAGGGCCGTATGTAGGGAAGAACAATAACTGTAAGATGGACTGCAGTATCAGTGCTGGTACAATTGCCAAGGACTTATTGTTTTCCTGCAATAAACAAGGGGAAAAGCCTTGCTGGAAAAGCCTTGCTTTCTTGACTGTCATCCACACACAGACTTACCAAAACAGTGTATTAACAACTGCTGCTCAGAAGGGTCTGTAAACTATTCAAGAAAAACTGTGGCACAGATTTTCCTACATTCCGCATTACATGCACAGCCCAGTATGATGACTTTATGACAGTCACACTGATGCCCCTCAAATCTCTAAGGTAAAATATTTGCAAAGATCCAAACAGCATAGCTTGAGTTTCAGTAAGGTGAACTTCCAGTCTGATGAGGGCTTAACTTGGTTTTTGTGTAAGAAACCCCACTATACTCCATTTAAAAATAAATTGTAAATACAACTTGTCCTGATGCTTTTTTCTGTTCGGCAAATACTGTGTGGAACGTCAGCTGTATTAAAAAATTCTTTACGTTCACAAAGAAAAGGAATTTACCTTCTATGCCTCCTGAAAGAGAAGAAAGGCAGAACTTGAGTATCAGCTTGGTACTCAACTGCAGCAGTATTTTATCCCTGACAAATCCTGTGCTTTGAGTTTATCGTAAGAGGTCATGAATAACATTACTTAAGAAGACCATATGCATACCTAATCATAACAGTTACTGGTAGCTGTAAATTTGAAGGCAAGATCCCTGCATTTTAGGAACACCCAGGTTCTTAAGAACCGAGGTCTTCAAAAGTCTCAGCTGTGAAATATAACAAAATCAACTGCTCAGGTCATCTAAAATGACTGCCTAGTGCAACATTATGTAACAATATAAAAGTTTTGTTCCATTGCAAAAATGTAATTTAATCCAAAGTGTCCTAGTAGTGACAACTGAATGAGAAAAAGATGCAAGACTACCTAAATGGAAACGTTTTCTAGTTTGGATGAATAGTTCTGATAACACAGTAATGAAAAAAAGGCTCTAATAAAATGTACTGAAGTAGATAGGAACAAGTCTTCTCAGAAGGAGACCAGCAATTTCAACTGTCAATGCCACTGAGATGTCAAGATACTTTGCCCTGAGTGAATAGCTACATGGGAAACAGCAGATGTGCAAAAATCTGAAGAATGAAGCAGTAAATTCTGACTAGCCTACACTTGGACTGTCAGAATGGCAGTTGCACTATTTCACTCAGCGTTCTGACCTAGAACACACAAGAACAGTCGGAGTGCTCCAAACGCTAGAGGCGTACTAGGCACAGAATGAGCAAACCTAGTGACCCAATGTAGGAAAAAAACCCTTACTTGCAACAAAATAGAAAACAATCATTCAATGGAAATGATTGTCCATTCTACAGAAAGTTCCTTTTATAGTGTTTCTGAAAGCTAATCAATGCAAGATTCCTGCTGGGAAAGTCTTAAGAGCATAACAGGCACACATAAAGGTAAAGGGCTTTCAAGGGATCTAATTTCAGTGAAAAGGCATTCTGATGTTTAGAATATATGTAAATCTGAGGTAAATATCATTCTTGATTTAAAGCCTCAGAGTCCTGCTATATCGAGATAGGATCTATTCAAGATAAAAAAAAGAGCCATAGTATTTCTCAGGTACTTGGTGAAAACCAGGAATGTCAGGCATGTTCAGAGCATCACTCAGTTGTGTAATTTCTTTACCACTGGTTTTCCTTTAAGATACGCATCCCTTTTAGGATTTCAAATCTTCTACTAAATGTTCTCTGACAAAACAAAAAACTACTTTAGAAATAACTGACTGAGCACTCGTATTAGAACTTCGGTCAGTATGTGGATCTAGATGTGTGCTTCAGTCTCTTTGACACACAGTTTCAGACTGGCTCCCCATGCACCCCAAAAGACAAGCATGCTGAGTAGGATGCATAGGATGCCATGTACCTAGAGTGTCCTTCTGGCACTGGATGAAACTCAACACTGTAAAGTTTTGAAGCAGAGGAAAAATTGAGAAAAATGTCACTTTCGACTTGAAGGCAAGACACCAATAAACCCTATCATATGCCTTAGAGTCCTTTATCATCATGGAGTTCAGCTTATGGTTGGGTATACTTACGAGTGCTTAGTGCAGAGCAAGTACATGTCCTGCATCAGACACTAACATTAAGTAGCTAAAGTGGGGAGTAACAGCACACAGATCATTGTGATGTAGGCAAAAACAAAGGTCACAGAAAATCACCAGATTTATTTTCTTGATAAAAGTTTGGTTTATTTGAGGATACTTTTCATCACCTCTTTCCCAAGATATAAGAAAGGATGGGGAGGTGAGGAGTTGGGGGAATGCCTCTGTTCATCCTTCTAAGTTTTATAGAAACTTCCTTCATAATTGCTGGCAAAATCCAAGATTATATTCCTCCAATATTCCTCATATTTTAAAATTTAATGGGGTTTAGACATGGAAGTACAGTAGCTTAACTCTTGCCTCTAGCATTACAGACTAATGGATGTGCTGATAGGATTTCTATTCTTTGTATGATTTTCTGTAACACTAGATATAGCTTAAAAATAATTATATAGAGTGCTTGTTTGAAGTTACCTGCTTGTCATCTGACATGAAGTCATCTGCTTCCAAAGTTCTACTATTATAAAGCTTTCCAGAGAGCAGCACGTTAAACTTGCAATATCGATTCAGTTCACAGGCCTGACAAGATATATTTTTTGGATTTTTCATGATTATGCGAACATCTGGGTAACAATCCACACGCTCCTGGAAAACAGATTTCAAATAACATTAAAGAATCTCTGTATACAGAAAGATGCCTCAAATAGGCTGATGAATACTCTGTACTCGGACTAAATTAGTGCAAGAGAAATCAAAGAGATTAAAACCTGAAGTATTTCACCATTCAGCTGTGATCATATACCTTCCCAATTGTTCTCCAACACGTCACTCGGTTCTAGTTCATCAATGGCTCCTGCATGCTGGCACTTATTTTTCCTCTCATCTCTTTTCTTTTCCCTCAAGGGGCTGAGGGTGCAGCTATATCAGTCTACTTCAAATAAATACACTATATCTCTCTACTGTCCATAGTCCATTATTACAGTGATTATTATTACATCACCAGACCTATGACACTAACACTGTTCCAGTAATTCACACACAATGACTCGGTTACTGTATATTGACTTCATTTTTTTAAGAGGTAGATGGTTCATTGTGAACATACTGGTTTATCTTTTTGTGGGAGGAGGAAAAGATTTTGTTATAACATTTAGCAACTCACAAAAAATCCTCAAAAAGTCATCTGCTGAAGTTAGTACGAGAAGCATTCAGGTAACCAAGAACAGATTCTGTAAACCTGAATGTTTATCTGGTTATAAACACGTAAAATGCTTCCGATGTAAGTATCAAAACAAGCTACCTAAGGCAAAGAACAATGAGTTTCTATTAAAAAAGTATATAGAATTATTACAATTATTGTACCTTTACTGAGAACTACAGTATAAGAAAAAATCTGTCAGTAATAATATGATTTGGAGCCCACTTCACTATGTAAAGTAGAAGCTACATACCTTGTATCGATCTTTCCAGCGACTTCTAGAGATTAAGTTCTCAAGACGAGGCTGAATGAAGCGGTCGTCCAAATAATGAAGTGAGAGCAACATATCCTGTGCATATTGCTTTTGTCTTGTTCCATCTGTTCAGTGACAGTCATTACTAATTTGCTGACCACCCTACGTTGTACAAGTTCTTTCAAATACAATTTTCAGAGACATTATGCTTCTGCATACCAAGAACTCTGAACAACATTAACATATTATTACTGAATACATTTGCTACTGTTATCCAGAAAAGTGATCCATGCCTCTTTGATAAACTGATACATTTAATTGTTTTAAAAGTCCGTATCAGAAGAAGTACATGAATAAACTCTACAATCAAGGTTAAAGTGAAAAGCTGGAGACCCATTCACTCGATACCATTTAAAATAATGGAAAAGGCGAGGGAGGAAGTGTCTTGCTTTTTGTCCACTTTATGGAAGCTGTTCATAATGTATAAAGGAGGACGTTGCAATCCATGAAAACAAACTGGTCTGAGTTGCTTCACAGCAGAAATTTTGACAACTCTGTCATTTATAAAGAACACACAGAAGCTGACCTTTACACTTCGGCAGCACAGTCACATACCTTGAGTTAGGCAGCACAAGTACTTCAAAATACTTACTCAAGCAAAAGAAATAAACAAGTATGACGATGAGTAAAACTACCACTGTGCTAGACCATAGAAAATCCCCAAAATAAAAAGCAAGTGTGAGCTCTAATACTAAAGAAGCTGCTCTTGATTCAAACTAAACAACAGATTCACTTCCATTAACTCAAAAAAATCCATTTGGTGTTAAAAAAATCTCCCTTTGTAATGCTAGGCTATCTTCATACTATACAATATCCTTCAGAAAGATTGACTACAACGTCCAACTCACCCACACAACTAATCTACTTTCAGCACCTTGGCAATAAGTTGTTAGTTTTGTAGAGGAGATACAATTTGAAATAGAAGGAAGCTACTAAAACACAAAACTGGCAATGTTTACTTATTTCTTCTCATAAGCTTGTTTTCACTGGGTAAAACAAACAAAACAAAACTAACACTTGAAAGAACTAGCAGTGGTAGATGAAAGACATTTTTAGCTCCAAGAATACACAGCCTCTATTCCAAAGTCTGCAGTGTACTTCAGTTTCTGCATTCCCTCTTAGTTCCTGATGACACCAAAACTTCCTCTCTTTGGCACTTTGCTGACTCCTTCCAAAACCTGACACTGACAGTCCTCTCATAATCCCACCTCTACAGTGCTTCTGAAACTACATGTGAGGTTGCCATTCAGTCCAACTAGGACAAATGCCAAAAAACACTTCCTCAGCAAGAATAAGACAAGATATACTGACTGCAGCTGAAATTTGTTTTATCTGAAAGCACAAATGTTAAAAAAAAAAGGAAAAGAAAAAAAATCAGATATGGAGTAATCTCCATAACTAAAATTATTTATTATCTATCAAATTCCTCAGAAAATGCTATAGAGCACGCAACATTTTGACAAATCAGCTGACCTTGCAATGTTTTCATTGAGATACCTACTTCAAAATTAATTTCACTTTCATGCTGGAACTGTTACTACTGATCAGTAACACAAAAACACTTCGCTGCACCTCATAATGTCTTCTAAGCTTAAAAGAGTTAGAGTAATTTTGGAAAAATGTGTAGACTTATCCTTTTCAGATAGTTCCCTCCCCTCCAAAGTTACTGAGTAGCAAAACTAAGAACACATCTCAGGACTCACAGTCCTATAACCAGGAGACACATCTTTCCCTAGAATAACTTTGTATCACTTTGAATGCACTATTATATTATTTAATGCAATTTACTTACCATATAATGAGCTCAGAAAAGTGTCATCAATTGCATTTATGAGGAAAGCCTTTACTATTCTTTTGAAGTGTACATAATGATCACAGCGAGATACTGGGTAGAAAGCAATATAAGCAGAATTTTAAAAAAAAAAAAAAAAGAAAAAGAAGCATAAGCAATGTAAAAGTAATTAAAAGTACTGCAGGAATTTTTTCTGTTATTGTAAAATCAGAATTTTAAAGTCATTTAAATATGGATTTGAAAATAATTTCAATGTACAACATCCACACCCTTCAGACCTTGCGCCGTTAAACAGTGATTCTCATCCCAATGATCTTAATGAATTTTAGCATCCTAAAGTTACACAACCTTCCAGCAAGAAGAGCCCACAGTAAGAGCTACAAACACTAAGAGAAGAGAATAATCTGTGCTGTGACTAGCAGGAAATAATGCAAACCAGAGAGAGCCAGGCTTACAGGGTTTTGTTTGGTTGGTTTTTTTCTTTGTTCTAACTTTCTTTCAAATACACACAGTTCTGCTCAAATCTCTACTGGGGGAAGAAATATCACAAATAGTTGTGACCATCTACAATAGCACTGACTGTCCAGTCAGTACCTATGGGCTTCTGAACAACAAAATACGTAATATATCCTAGTTTCAGCTGGAAAAAAAGTTCATTTTCTTTCTAGCAGCCAGTATAGATCTGTGGTTTGGATTTAGTATGCGAGTAACACTGATAATACACTGATTATTTCAGTTGTTGCTGGTTAGTTGTGGTGTCTACACTAAGTCAAGGACTTTTCAGCTCCTCACGCCCTGCCAGGTGCACAAGAAGCTGGAGAGCACAGCCAGGGCAGCTGGCCCAGCCCGGCCACAGGGATATTCCCCACCATGTCATGTCATGCTCCGGATATAACTGGGCAACTAGCTGGAAGGCAGGATCGCTGCTCGGAAACAGAGTGGGCATGAGGAGTGGGGTGGGAGTGTCCTTCTGCATATGGTGCGCAATTGCATTTGTGCATCACGTGTTATAATTATTATTCTTTTCCTGTGTTATCCTATTAAACTGTCTTTATCTCAACCCACGAGATTTTTTTTCCATTCTCCTCCCCATCCCCCTCTGGGTGAGGGATGAGAGAGCAGCTGCCTTCCTTCCCCCCAAATCATGCCCTCCCTTAAATAAGATACCAAAAGACTGTAAAAGTTTATTGTGGAAATCGGAGTACTTCCACAATAAATTGAAGCAAGCCTTTTAGGAATCTGCTTTTAAACTGTCATATCCTATTACAAAGTATTTATATTTACAGTCCATTAATACTTATTACAGAACTACAAGCAAGTTATCCATACAAAATTGTCACTAATTTTGATCTTACAGCGTGGGATGTAGTACGCCAGCAACTCGCTATTTGATGTATTTTGTTCCTTCTGTTGTGGCCGGTTTTCACTCTTTATGTGCTCTGTGTTGTCATCATCATCTTCCTCTACTATAAAATCTTTCATGCTGTCACTGTCAGTTTCACTGCCTTCTGTTGATGTGACAGACAAGTGACAGAGTGGTTCCTCTTCTAGTTCTGCTTCACCATCAGAATCCTAATTAAATATTAAAAAAGTATTTCAGGGTTTGCACTGATGAAATACCACATATAAGATTTTTGACTTTCTAATAATACTATTTGTTCAATGAACAAGAACTAATGTTTCCAAAAAATACATGACTCTGGACTAGATAACAATTACATTCAGCTTTAAATAAGCCATCTCCATGTACCTCTTTTTGGTTTATTTGTGGGAATTAAGCTAACATGAGATCTTTAAGTTACTTCAGCAGATATTTTGCTTCTTGATAAAAATAATTTGATAGTCATCGTCTGTCTCTTTAAAGGAAAAAAGGAAAAAAAAAAGGAATGATCAAGATTTTTTTCTGTTCTGACTATGCAGAGGAGATACACTTGCGATCTAAGCTGCTTAGTCATTAGAATGCCTGAAAGAGCAAATGAAAAGAACTTCTTAAATGCTCAGTGATTAAAATTCAACTCAAGATAAAGGTTTATAGCAGTCAACATTGTTATCTAGTTAATGTGACAACTGTAAAAATGTGATAGAACTACTGACTTGTCATGAAGAGAAACAAAATCAAAGTAAATAAAATTCCACTGATTTATATCTATTAGTCTTCCCCTTCCCCTACATTCAGTATTTTCTCCAACTGAATTCCAAAGATAAAATCCAGACCTCACAATTTTCACTGCTGCAGGATCTCCGAGTTGCTCTTTGTCTTGCAAGTTCTTTCAATTTTGCAAACACTTTCTGTTTCCTATTAGTAGAAACATTTTCTGCAGGGCAGGTTTTATCAGGTTGCTGTTCTTCGGCGCTCTCATCTTCATCCATTATACAGTGGCGTTTAGCAAAAACTTTTCTAACAAGTATATCACTGTCCTCACTTTCATCACTGTCATACAAGACAGAGGTGTTCAACCTTTTACGCTTCCCAGGCACGATGCACTCATCCTCACCATCTTCTGTTACTTCCCCGTCGTGACTTTTCTTTTCCTGATCTGAAAGGCTGTTCTTCAGAACAGTTTCATCTTTTTCATCTACTTCATCTTCGGATGTGGTAGGCTGTTCCTCCTCAGGGGTACATGAGGATTCATCATTGCTGTCAAGTAGTACGAGCTCCCTTCTAGTGCGCCTCCAATCAACTCGGGATTTGGATGACAGCCCTGTTTCTGCTGTCTTATTTCTTGTATCATACCTTCTGACAACTGCTTTTATCTCCATTGGAAGGCTGTGAAAACACATCAAAATATAAACTGGTAAAAAAAACCCTCAAAACATTTATTTTGTTATGCCATTCAAAAAAAAAAGTACAAGGGCATGCATATTTTGTCATGTACACTTAGGACTTACCAATTATTCAGAGACACACGCAGAAATCAGCACCACAACAAACAAAGCACGCAGAATAACTTCTGAAAGCGATACTTAAGAGGATACACCTGACTCAAGAACTGTGTAAGAGCAAAACTGTCCACATGAACGAGCTGGAAAAATCGGGTCTGAAGTGCAGCTACAGATCCCATCGCCCCCTCCGAAACGGGGAGCCTACAGCTGAGGCAGAGAGCTTGCCAGCCCCTGAGGAGCAGCGCACAGCAGGCCTCACTGAGGAGCGGTCCCGCGCCCACAGCCGCTGCCCTCAGCCGGGCAGGGACCACCCCACACCGGGCGGCGGGCCCAGCCCCCCCTGCCCGCCCCGCAGCGACACCTGACGCGGCAGAGGCGCCCTGAGGCGAGTCGCGCCTGGCTGTCGCGGCCCGCTCCCGACTCCAGAGAGCGGCCCGAGCCCCGGCCAGCAGAGCTCATCCCGCCCAAGCGCCGCCGCGGCCATGACACAGGCACACTTTCCCCCCGGCCCTAAGCAGCTCGCGCAGCAGCCGTTACTTTTACCGTTACCGTTTCCGCGGTCCCGCGCTGCAGTCGCTGAGGAGAGAGCACCGCCCCCAGCGCCCTGCGAGCCACGATTGGCCGCCACCCCCCGTCACTCAGCTGCCGCGATATTTACGGAAGTGCCCGTAGCCTGTAGCGCGGGGGAGAGGTGTCATGTGGTGTGTTGTGCTGCCGGTTGGCGCGCAGTGCGGGAGAGAGGGAGGTACCGGGTTCGAGTCCTGCCCCGGCCCGGCGCGAAGGCTGGCTCTCTTCCCTTCCGGCGCCCCCGCCGGCCGGTCCCAGCGGCGTCAGCGCGGTGGTTCCGCTGTGGTGGCGTTTGTGCTCGCCCTGGGTGCGTTCCGGAGGGAAGTCTGTGTATGAGCTGTGTGACTGTTGCACATGAGAGGTTAAAACCACCGGTGTCCGCTTATCTTGTTCCGTGTTGGTATGCGAAGGGAATTTTGAAGGCCACGGTGCCTGGAGTGAGACCTTTTGCTTCATTTCCTGTGAAATGAACCCTAAATATGACCATGAGCTCAAAGGAGCACACGTGAAACATGTATGACTAGTACTTGGCTCCCCATGCAAAGCACGTGAAACGCCACCCCGGGGAGGGGGCAGCTCAGGCTGGGGTACAGCGGGTGTGGGGGGAGGTTACTCCCGGGACAGGGAGGGAGAACATGGCAGGCCCCGGAGAGGCCGCGAAGGGCTGTGCTCCTTCTCCACCGAGACAGGGGCGCCTTCTTGGTAAGCACTTTGCCTTTTTGGTGAGGTACCTGGGGCGGTATTTCGCTAGCGTTACAGCTGTAACCACGCATCAGGGCTGTCGCAGTAAGTGCATTTATCCATGGCAATTTTGAACTCTATCTGACGCTTTAATAACCTTTCTATCTGTTTCTACCTTGTGAAACCCTCTCAGTGAGAGTCGTTTGGGGGGCTCTGACAGGCAAGCGCTGATATGTGGGTATATATAATCCTTTAGACATGAACCATTGTCCAGTCCTGGGACTGAGACTGGACCTGGCTGCACCTAAGCTCCTCTCTGGGAAGGAGTTTAGAGCCAGGGTGTCCTTTCTGAACCTCGTGACTCCCGCAGACACCCATCAGAGGGACACCCTTTACAGAATCACAGAATGTTACAGGTTGGAACGGACCTTCAAAGATCATCTAGTCCAACCCCTCTGCCAAGGCATGTTACAAGCGTGTGAGGCATGGCACCTCCCCAAAGGGACACGGGGGAGTGGCCTGAGGCTTCCCTGTGAATGCAGCATCCCCGTGGCCACTTGCACTTGTCTTCTCTGCTGCCTTGGGAACAAACCTGCTAAATTTATTGTGTTCAACCCCCAGTGATTCACAGATTCACAAACTGGTAGGGGTTGGAAGAGACCTCTGGAGATCATCCAGTCCAACCCCCCCTAATAGATCAGGATCACCGGGAGCAGGCTGCACAGGATGGCATCCAGGTAGGGTTTGAATCTCTCCAGAGAAGGAGACTCCACAACCTCTCTGTGCAGCCTGTCCCAGTGCTTGGCCACCCTCACAGTGAAGACGTTTTTTCTCATGTTCAGATGGAACTTCCTGTGTTCCAGTTTGTGCCCACTGCCCCTTGTCCTGTCCCTGGGCACCACTGAGAA
>VWZZ01006387.1:65275-78134 GCA_013399095.1 Psophia crepitans | reverse complement strand
CTTCACCAGTTTCGTTGCCCTTCTCTGGACACGCTCCAGGGCCTCAATGTCCTTCTTGTGGTGAGGGGCCCAAACCTGGACACAGTACTCGAGTTGCGGCCTCACCAGTGCTGAGTACAGGGGGACGATCACCTCCCTGCTCCTGCTGGCTACACTCTTCCTGATACAGGCCAGGATGCCGTTGGCCTTCTTGGCCACCTGGGCACACTGCCAGCTCATGTCCAGGCGAGCATCAGTCAACACCCCCAGGTCATTTTCTTCTGCACAGCTTTCCAGCCACCCCGTTCCCAGCCTGTAGCGCTGCCTGGGGTTGTTGTGGCCAAAGTGCAGGACCTGACACTTTGCCACATTGGAAAGCCATGATGATGGCCTTCTTTGGCACAAAGGCACACTGCTGTCTCATGGAGAGCTTGTCCAGCAGGACTCCCAGATCCTTCTCTGCAGACCTGCTTCCTAGCGAGTGAACCCCTAATCTGTACTGGTACTTGAGGGTTATTCCTCCCCAGGTGCAGAACCCTACACTTGCCCTTATTGAATTTCATATGGTTCCTCTCTGCCCAACTCTCTAGTCGGTCCAGATCTTGCTGAATGGCAGTGCAGCCTTCTGGTGTGTCAGCCACTCCTCCGGGTTTTTCTATTGCCAGCAAATTTGCTGAGGGTACACTCTGTCCCCTCATCCAGGTCATTGATGAATATGTTGAATAAGACCCAATTGGGGATGTGAAAGCAGGTTGTGGCATCTGTAACTATGGGGAGGTTTTTGGGGTGACAGGCTGGGGCCCAGGTGGAGCAGAAATCCCAGCCGTGCCCATGCTTGGGAAACCCTCTGCCAGCCCACCTGTTCTGTGGGCCTCAGAAGAAAACAACGCTTTCTCTGGCATTGAGTACGGTGCCAGCAGCTCCTCACAGATTCATAGAATCATAGATTGGTTGGGTTGGAAGAGACCTCAAAGATCATCTAGTTCCACCCCCCCTGCCATGGGCAGAGACACCCTCCACCAGACCAGGGTGCCCAAAGCCCCATCCAACCTGGCCTTGAACACTTCCAGGGATGGGGGCCTCTCAGCCAGAAGCAGGAGTGTGCCGAGGGTTCACGTTATATCCATGTGGAATATCAGAGGCTGGGTGACATAGAGAGGTCCTGCTAGTGCTGGTGCTCAAGGAGAGACCTGCCAGCTCAGCATGGGGCTGCTCTTCTTGGTTATAGTAACATTGCAGCATGCGCTGAGCATGTGTGCTGCTCTCAGCTGGGGCTGGTCCTCATGTGGGGAACCCCTAAAATGGAGTTCAGAGGATGGGGTGGTGGCCTGAACATTGTCTTAGTCACCAGGGAAAGTGGGAGTATTGCTGCGGAGGAGTTTGGGAGATGGAGGCTACAATAAATTAATAGGAAAGTAAGTTGCATTATTTTCACTGCTCAAAGAGCAAGACATTTTGTGGATGAGTATACGCAGGAAACTATTCATTTCTACAATAATGAGCTTCTGTTGTTTTTCTGCTTAAAATGTCTATTGAATGGGATGCTGGATTCTGTTCAGAGCTAATATTCTTACAGATGCATTTTAGTAACAAGATTTGTATCTTAAATTTGCTCTGCTTTGCTTGGTCTGTTGTAGAAAACTACTGCTACTTTGGAACTCATTCTGCCAATATTTTTTGTACTGTTTTAACAAGATCTTATAAACATCTACAGGTATTTCTTTAAAAATAAGTGGTAACGAAACCACAAAGAGGGGAAATACCTGGAAATGAAAAACAATTCTTTTTCATCTTATTTGCATAGCACTGCTATGGATTTCACATGGTGAAGAAGTATGGACAGGTTTTTATCTAGATGGTGGGTTGAATTCCCATTGATACCGGTGAATATTGAAATGCTCAGATCAATTCAAGCAGTTAGAGCCACTGCCCAATAGATGTAACCAACCAAACAAAAAACTGTTATAAATTAGAAAATAGTCAGAATAGTTGTAAGATAAGAAGCTTGGGAATAATTTCATTTTAGGTGGCTTGGCCTTGGAAGAGCAGATGTGCAGAGCCATAAAAATAAGAAAGTTACAAGATGAGCACAAAACCAGCCTTGAAGGACGTGGTAGACGTGACTCCAGAACTGAGTTTGCGCAGAAGCAGAGATCAGTGAGCGAACACAGTGAAGAAGAGTACGAGCCTTCATCTGAAGATCCCTGACGACCACCCGGAGGCATCAACAATCATGCATGAAGGACATTAACATATGATAATGAGTTCCCAGAAAATCCATGAATATGATAAGCATTACTTGGAAATACGATGAATATGTATGTTAACGTAGTACAAATACATGGTAGTTCTTGTCTTCAGGTGCGCACGTTAGGTGGAGCTCTCCCCCGTGCACCCAGGGCGGTAATAAAGAATGCTCGTTTTCTAAAACTTCAAAAGGAAGTTTTAGAGAGTGAATTATTTTACCGCTTTTTGGTAACACCACCAAAATGTTTATATAGCAAGGATTAGAATGGTTATGATTCAAGGATTATATTGCATTAAAGGATTTACAGTCCTGGGCTGAGGTTTCTTTTAATTGCTTTACATCTAAAGTCAGTACGTGAATTTTCAAATTAATAAACGGAGCAGAGTTTTCCCGGGATTTCGTGTTTCCTCCAAACTGCGGTGGAAGGTAACATTTTAGGGTGCTGCTCTCTCCCTGGTCTCCAGCGCGTTTCTTCCTTCCAATGTCGCCATCTAGTGACACAAGGGCTGCAGAGAACCTTGTGACCGTGCTGCTCTAGCATAGGAGATGGGAATGAGGTAATTACACTGAATGTATTGTATGTAACTGGAGAAAATATATAATAGATATATTCTTTTACTTAAATGGCATGAAGAGTTTCAGGTATGAATACTGGCTTCTGACAGACAGCTAAGAAGTGTTTCTTACGCACAATGCTGGAAGATCTTGTCTTCATTTTTCTGATGGTGTTTCAGATGAGAGTCCCAGTCCCAGGGGAGTCTGCACTGAGCGATCTTGTTGTGCCCTCAGGTTTTAGAGGCGAACTTCCAAACAGACCAATTTTCCTCAAAACTCCTCTCTGAATTGCTTAAAATGTTCCCTATGCATTAAGCAAAGTCATCTGTCACATAAAAAAATAAATGCAGTGGATTTTCCTGTGTTCCACAGCCTTTTAACTGGGCTTGTGAAATCGCCATGCCATGTGATGGCTGCAGCATCTCCCCAGGACTGCATTTTCTGTTTGACTGAGTGGCCCAGTCCCCACCCCTATGATTTTAGATAACAGAGGAATTAAATATATTGGAAACGTCAGTGTAAGTGGCAGCCCCCACTGGCCGCTTCTGGTGCTAGCTACTTTCGCAGCGCCCTGCTGCTTTCCAGCCGATCTGTTGGCTGGCTGTTGCTGTGCTCACATTGCAGTTTCTGTGAAGCTTGAGCTCTTCTGGGGTTCAGTGGTGTAGAGGATTATATGGACATCCCCTCTGTGAAACAGACCCTTCCTGCCTGGGGTATTCTCCTTTCCCTGGGGCAAGCAATGGGAAGCCCAGAGCCCGCGTTTCCCAGGGACCGTTTCCTGCAGCAGCGCAGCGTTTGCAAACCCGGCGTGACTCCCAGGCAAACCGAGCGTTAGGCTGGCTCATGCCCAAATAATAATGCTGGAATTTACCCCAACTAAAAAAAGGGAAGAGAAAAGAAAATAAGAGCTCTTTTTGATATTTTTAAGGAGGAGCACACCCAAACTTACAGGGAGGTTAGGCCTGTCCGGACCTGGCACAGCCACCAAGCTGGCTCTCGCTCTCTGACAGACAGAAACAGCTTGCTGGATCAGCAATGGCATGTCACCGCCGAGCTGACAAGAGGTTTGGCCGAGGGAACCCACGACAATGAGCTGTAATGCTTTGGAAATAAATTTTCAGCCAGCACAAAGAGTTTCAGCACTGCAGTTCCTTAGAAGGGACTGGTTTTTTTACCGTTCACCAGCTTACGTCAGCACGGCGTCCCTGTCCCTCCACCAAACGCACTGCTCAGTCTGTTTAACATGCGTTAAACAGAGATGTAAATTAAACAGAGAATAACTGTTTTGTCACCAGAAAGGGCTGTTAGAGACCCCCAAGTAAGACTATGTCTGGAGTGTGGAAATGAATAAGGGGTCATCTTCCTTCCTTTCTTTTGTTCTTTCTCTCATTCTTTCTCTCTGTGGTTGTTGAACTCAACCTCCTACAGGGTACACAAAGAGAATATTACAGGAGACTCATTATCTTGCATTTCTCTGCTTCCTAGTCCTCATCAATGGAAGATCATTTCTCTAAACTTAGGGAGAATCCTTGCAAATGATAAGCCTGCCCAGAAGTCCTGTTAGCTGCTGGCTGAATTTGGTATGATTCTTGTCTTTTTTTTTTTGCTATCACACCATAGCCAGTAGCAACAGAGAAATTTACCTCAATGGTTATAATTTCGTAGGAGAAAACATTTTAAGATTTAAATGCATATTTTAAAGAACGTACATCTTGATTTAGAAGAAAGGTTTTTCCAAAAACTTTAAAAGTTTCCTAGAATAAAGTTTTCAAACTCATTCTAAATGCCTTTTTTTTTTTTGCATACTTTTGCTAATAGTACAACTTTTCTCAGAGACTGGAATTCATTTCTGCACAGAAGCCTTTTTAAGGAATTAAATAGGGTTTATGAGATCCTTAATCCTGATTCTGGCTCTTTGTGCAGGGTTGAATTTCATAGAAAGAGTGAATTTCAGACAAAAGAGACCAATAGAGTTAACATTTAATCTCTTTCTGAAACACTGAGAGCTTTCTGGTCTCATGAGATTCTGAAATCATGTTCCGTATACAAAAGTTTTCTTTGTATGTCTTGTAGGCTGGATCACGATTACTGGATGACTTGCATGTTTATGTTGTCTGCAGTACCTGTGGGAGTTGTTCTTGTTCCTGCTATTTAAGAGTCCCAACAATTGATAAAATGTGTGGTTTACTTTGCTGTTTGTGTAAGTTAAAATCTTTTATCTTCAGTGCCTGAAGTATATACAGTCTAATAGTAGGAGAGTACAAGGTTGAATGTAGTTAAGGTTCATTATCACGAATTGAAGATGACCTTATTTTGCTCCAATTTCACTCCAGTAAAACTCAGTTTTTTTCATTTTCACTGCCGTAAGACTGAAGAAACATCCTGGTCTTTCACAATCACGTGGAGTATGAATTACATCCTTCTGTGTTGAAGTAGGAGGCTGAGGAGTAAATAGGACTTGGTGTGTATCTGGTGCTGGTACGAGATCGAGGCATTCCTACCCAGTGCTGGAAAGGTTCTCCTTGAGTGGTGTCAAGGTTTAGATAGCGTTGGCCGTAACTTGACCATATTGATGTGCTTGCTGAGTTTTGAGCAAGAGCAATTCAAGGCATGACTTACTAGCATCCACAAGAACTGTGTAGTAAAGGTCACGATTTTTGTGCAGTGAGAGGAGTGGGATTTTATTTTCATCTTCATTTTGGTATTTCTGTATCAATTTGCTTTTAGCTTTTGGGTGGTTTCTTTTCTTGTTGTCACAAACCACATATAATCACTTGGCAGCAGTTCTCTAGCTGGAGCACAAACCTTTGCCAGGAAGAATGTGATGAGTCATGATGTGTGACCAGAATAACTGTGCTATTAAAATTGTCAAGAGTAGATGGAATTCCACCCATAAAACTGTGCTTAGCTACTCTGCTGTATTTAACCTGGGTCAGCAGAAACAAGGAAAGCTTAGAATAAGCTGTAGTGGCAAAAACACTTCTCTGCTTCTATAAACCGCTTCTGCACTGACTTTTTACCGGGATGACATACCAGAATCTCTATACCTGCAAAGCCTTTCAGCTGTAAACTTAGCCTCCAATTTTGGCCTGGCTTGATTAAAAGGTATTAAAAGCCTTCCTTTGTGCATTTCCTTACATTATGTGTCAGAAAAAAAAAGTAATATTTAAACTATAATGAAGAGAGCACCTGACTGGTTAACCTAAGCTGCGTGTACTACAAAGAGAATGTCAAAATATATGCAAATAAACTGACATCCCTACAAATCACTTCTTATTGTACTGTTTATTTCTTACTTGATTGAGGGAATGAAGGTGAAGTAATCCTGTTTGTAAGGAGGTGACAGTTTACATGTTATAGCTGCAAGTGTTAGAAATCTATTAAATTAATTTGCACAATAGCAGAGTCAGAATAAAGGACGTTTCATCCCAGGTTTAATGGTTCTTCTCCAAGAAGAACTATTTGAAAGGTAGTAAAGCACCCTTCATCTGAAGTTATTGTTTGTATTTGGGTCTTTGGCACCAGAACAGATACAGATATCAAGACAACTGCAGACAAGTTATGAGTTTTGGATCTTAACTTGCTGCCAGTGGATCCAGCAGCAAAAGATCATCTGGCTTCAACCTCACAGAATCATACCCTGAAGAATCAATACTGGAAAAAAGAGATGTGAGAAGAGATGCATAAGAGAAAAAAAGAAAGCAAGTTTGCCTGGGCATTCTCTGAAATATGTATATAATACATTTTCAAATAAATTTTCAGTTCTGGTTTCAGACCAATCAAATATGATTTTCACATTTGGATTCAATGAAAAAAGTAGACCATATGGAGAGTTCTTTCTTTGTTAAGGTAATTAAATAGAAGGTGGATTTTCATTTTAGGTATTCAACTTTGAAATCCTTAATTTTTTTCTCATTACTGTGAAATTTGCCCATCTGCTCTTGTTGAGTATTGTCTCAAATGTCTTTTACATTCTTTTGTATCTGCTGACCTGTCATACATGAACTGGCCTGTTGTAAAGTAATGCTGAATTCAGGGGGTGTATTTTTGATCTTTCAAATCTGGGAATCTTTCGGCATAGCTGGGGATATATAGACAAAAAATTAGTATTCATTATATGTGTTATGTATCAAAGGTACCCAAAAGTAAACTGTAGACAAGACAGACACAAATGGTGGTACTGAGTAAGTAATCAGAGATTACGTTCTTAAGATCAAGTTCTCCGTAGGTACAATAACTTCTTGTTTTCTTAAGAAAACGTGTTCGCTCAATGCCCTTAGGATAGAGGTACGGTCTTTGCAGAGACCAGATGGAGCAGTGCCTTGTTTCCTCTTCCTAACTCTGTATTTAAAGTTTCCCATCCCCTCTACTATATGCTTGTTCCTTCCCTCCAGAAATGGCCTTTGAGTTCACACGAGCCCAGCTACATGATATTGAGGTTGGGATGTGGGCTTTGGTAAGCCAAAGGGAAGACACAGATGAAAATGCATTACACAGCCTTGCTGTCTTGAAATTCTATCTTGAAATTGTCAAAACCAGAGGACAGTAGGTTGAGGCCAGTGTAGGATCTCAGCTGCTGAGGTAATCCACTGCCTTTGAGATTATATAGATCAGAAATATCCTAACCTCTACCGGCTTTCCCCACACTCCCAAACAGTACTTAGTGCAGAATACCAGCATTTTCAGTGAGGTGAAATAGGCCTGAAAAAAATTGCCGCTTATTAAGTGAGCAATCATGGGCCGAATTGTTCTTGAACATTGCAAATGATGAAATAATTTGGTCATGTGAAAGGTCTCAAAGACCTGTGCCCTTAGAGGTCTGGGCTAGATTTTTATCTTAGATTTCTTAAGCTAATGTAGTTTCTAAGTTCCTTTCCCATGACTTTTCTATTTCTGATGTTATCTAAGCATATGTGGCATACTTTCCCATTCAGATCTAGGGGTACATAGGTCATTAACTGGTGTCTTATATTTTAGCTACACAACATGCTTTAGAATTGTCATGGCTACTTTTTAAGCACATGGGGATACTGCGGGAGGGAAAGTAAATTCTTGGTGGGGAGTGTTGGGAACGTTGCTTTTATTAGATATGGATGTTTGCCAGTAGCTTGACTTTAAAACTAGTGCTGACTGTAATTTTTGTTTGTTGAAAGGCTTTTGCAACCCCCTCCTTTTTTTTTTTAATTTGTAATTGGGCTTAATAAAAAAAAAACAACCAACAACAACCTTATTAAAAAAACCTGATTAGTACTTTTAATAAATTCCCATAAAAGATTTAAGCAACTTTCTTCTGTCAGAAGAGAAATCTCTTCGTGTCCTGTGAGTTGAAAAAATAGCTGTATAACCAGTTGTGAGCAAAACTGGTTACAATGAAAAACTTCCTTAGGATGTCTATGACTGCTCATATTAAACATCTATGGATTTTTTCCATGTGAATGCAATAATATCATGCAATGACATGGATTTTTGCCTTCACATAAGGCGCCTACTTCAATACTAGGGTATAATGTATTTGGAGATTACACTTTTCTTACAGTATTCATTTCTGTCTCCATTAAAATTAAGCTCATCATGTTCAAAGTTGATAAGATGGTGGTTAAATTACGTGTTAAACTCCAAGCATCATGTTTGCAAAGTGCTTAATATTGATAAAAAAAAAACGAGCGGAAAGCAGGATATTAGAAAGTAATTGTATGATTGCTGGGTTTTAAACCACAATGACCTGATGCTACCTACTTGCAGGGAAGGCACAGAAGGGGTATTTCATTTTCAGCTCAAGTGTTCTGAGTATTCATTACTTGTGTTAGAGAAGCACTTACCAGTTCACATGCAGTCCTGCACTGTTACTGTGAAAAGATGCTCTGTTCCTTAGAAAGTACAATTGAAGGATGAAGGAAGAGACAGAGGGTGGATAAAGGAAACTAGAAGGAGCAGAGGAACACAGACAGTTATTTATGACTGCAGTGATAAGCAGAGGTCACAGAACCACAGTTCTGTAAACACCGTGAATCAAATCTCGCAGAACTTTGGAATTTGATTGTTGTTTTGGCTGAAAACAACATTTCTGTAGCGTTAAGTTATTAAATCACTCCCTTCTCCCTCTGACAGTGCAAGACAAGGAGGAAACACAGGCAGGTATCTCAACATTTTAGCTGAGGAGCTAAAGGAGGTAAAAGGAATTGAGAGAAGCTCCTAAAAATGTCATACGTACAGGAGAGACTACTACTGTGCTTGTAAAGATTTTGTGCAAAATCAGCTTGCTTCACATACACATTCAGGCAAACTCAGGGCGACCACTTACTCCACTTGAACATGATTAAATGATTATTGCTGATAATATTTCCTGCAGCTGGAGAGATTTATGCTCTAAACTGGCTATAGTTTCTGCCCTGCTTCAGACCCCTAGAGTATTTTGCTTAGTCAAAACTGACAGCACTGATTTAGTCAAGGCTTTACTTGAGCAAACAGCAAAATTCTGCATAGCACTCTGCTCCAGGTCTGCAGTTGATCCTGTATCTGAATATTGTGTTCACGTTCCTTTAGGCAGTGTTTGTTGGTGGGACAGGCATCTGGTTTTGAGTGGGCAGTGAAGGAAACTGCAGCATAGAGTCAGGAGTTCTGCCTGTGAGCACCCATCTCCCCCATCCCTGATTCTGTGTAACCCCAGAGCTAGTGACTTCCCAGCCCTTTCTCTTCTCTGCTTCCCATCTCCCACCGAATACTTTGTGGCATTTCGGGGCTTATGGCTCCAAATTTGGGAGCAAAGGTAACGGGTATACCTGGTATCTAGCTAATAGCAACAAAGATGGCCATGAGTCTGTTCAGATATGTTGGGACGACTATTTACTACCTGTGCTTCGTAACGGAACAGCTCACATAACAAATACTTCCACCTCAAAAAAAATCCATTAATTAGTTATGTAGGAAGAATAACAATTTTCTTTTTTCTACCTATAGGGCAAAATGAATTAAACATATTACAAACGTTGTTCTTTATGAACGTTCACATAATTATTTTCTTAACGTGCTATTAATTCCAGAGATGTGAATACTAGGAATCCGTTGTGAAACAACTGAACAGTGTTTAAAAAACCTTTACATTCACTGTTTTTAACTTCCAAAAAACAAGGGTTTAAGGTCATTTGACATTAAAGACACACTTTTAGGGAGTTGATTTCCCACTGAAATCCTTTTGTATCCGGCCCTGAGTCCTATATAGGTACTTTACTGTCATTAACTTCAGTAAAAATGATAAGCTTTAATGCTTTTGAGATTCTGAGCTCTTTTTCCTATTGGCCTCTACACATTTTGGGGTGAAAAGAAGCCTGTCTCCCACTGTGAGGGCAAATGGAACTAAATTGCAGAAATCATGGCATGGTGACCCACCACAGGCTAAGCAAGTGGTAGTTTGGGGAGTCTTTGCATGGTGAGGAGAAGTGGAAGGACCATGGAGACCATAGGTGTTGGTGGGAGCAAGAATGACGGGTATTTCATAGCAATACAGCACAGCGAGACTGATGTGGGATGCAGGTTTTCTAGCGTGCTCTGGGTATTGCACGGCAGAGGTTGCCGGCTCTGGGCCCTAAACTAGGGGGCAAAATGAGGCTGTGGAGGGGGAAACAGAGGAGGAGTCCTGGAGAATGATAAAGAAGAAAATAAAGTTGATTCCCTTGCACATTTATCTTTGACTGGAGGTGCGTGATCGAGGGTGGGGGGCAGCGCCGCTTGACTCACAAGCACAGTTGCAAAACGGATAGGTCCCATTGCCAGCAAACATTGTCTGGGGCTGGAGCTCCCATGAGCTTCAGAGTTCGGGACTGTGCCCTCCTCCTCTGTGCCAGGGTTTGGAGGCACCTCACACAGGTCTCCGCCCAGGCTGCTTCTGCTGCGTCAACACACAGAGGACAACTGACCCAGAACGAGCCCTTTTCTTAGCTGCTAACATAAAGTATTTTTATCTTTCACAACGTATGCAGTTTTATTGCATTCTCGATAGAATTGGATTCTGGAGAAAGAGTTTGAAGAGCATTTTTAGCATGGGAAGTTGTATTTTATAACAGCAGTCTTTTAAAGTAGGCATTTAAAGCAGGTTTTTAAAAATTATTTTTGAGGAAAGGGGAAAGAACTATTACTATGGGATAATTTAATGATAACCCTTCCTCACTAGTTGACAGGTGCTGATTTATCTTTATCTGGTGCACTTACTGTACATTACATAATGCTGATTATATTTTGGGACAGAGCTGGATTTCTGGATTTATCCAATATGGTCTCAGGAAATTGCTGTCTTTCTGAGGTTGCTCTTTTATTCTAAATTAATGAAAAAGCAGTAGTTACTATAATTAAGAACTGGACTGGTTTGGGAACTATCTAATAAACTGGTTTATCAAAAAAGAAAGATGATTTTTTTTTTACAGCACTTTTTGTAGAAAAGGGTTAGTTGAAATTACCTCAACACAAAAAGTGCTCACAGAATTTTTTCAAAATTGTCAAGATACTAATTTAACTTTTTAAAAATTGAGAAAGCCCTGTCTTATGTTTCAAAATAATTTTGTTTGAAACTATCAGTTATTGACAACATATTATCACAATTAATTAAAAATCACACATTCAAAACTATCCCAAAAGACTTGTTTGTACCGTGTAGAAGCCCAAGCCATTTTTAATAACGTTTATGTCCAGATTTAAGGGGGGGTTGTAATATTTTTTTAGGTTTTGCTTATTCTTCACAGTTTGGAATACGATTTATTTACGAAAAAGTTTCAGAGCGGCTCTCATTAAGTAGGCCGATTCCCACTGGTCCTATTAAAGTGAAACAACACGGAAAAGAAACCAACAAAAAAGTCTGATTGTTTGTCCATAAATCTACAGCTTTGGGAGATAGGCGGGAGAGAGGGAGATGGAGCAGGGGAAGGAGAGTAGAAATGACCATATGTGTTCTCGTAATCTGATGCAGTACAAGATAAATTAATTTAAACTGCATGGTAGCTTTGCTTTGGAGCAGATCAAAGAAATGGAGAAGGGGTCTGAAAAGCAGAACTGTGGCTCGCAAAAGCCTGCTGAATTTGCAGAATAATCTGGGATTTCACTAGCCCAGAATCCAAAAAGCCAGTTCTGCTTTGTCCCGAAGGGACCCGTGTGCTTGAATCAGGGCGACGTGCTGGGGGCTGCCCAGGGAGGGGCTCGGAGCTGCACTTACGTTGCAGAATGCCTTTCTAGTGTTTACTGAGAACTTTGTGCGTGTATTTTTACATTAAACCTTTAATACACTGCCGCGGGCGGCTCTGGCCCCCAGTTCAGCACAGCACTTGAGTGCCCCACGAATCCTGCCGGCTGCTCAAGCCGGAGTGAAGCGGGTTTAGAAGGTTCCCGGCTTGAACCGCAGTGGGGAGCTGCTGCGGGGGGGAGAGAGGGGAGCCTGCAGGCCCGAGGGAAGGGTACCTGCCGTTTCACAGCACGAGATTTGCCCAGTAGATGGCATCTGAAACCCACACACCGCAAGCTGCTCGCCACCGGATTTTAACATCTATTTTCCTCGCTGAAGTGATTTTTAGTTAACACATACCCTATGTTTTCATTAATACTGGCCAAATGAGGTTACTTTGACCTTGATTAATAAAATGTATAATCATTTTGGAAATATTTGGAGTCGGAGACCTGCCAACTGCTCTTTTTTCTCTGCCCCCCGGATTGCGCAGTAATCAATACCAGAGAATCTAAATTGCAAACCGCGCGAAGGGGATCGCACTGCACAGCTCCCTCTCAGCCTCCCTTCCCACCTCCCCCTCCGCGTCATTTAATCCATCCTGGAGATGATTTACAGTTGTCAGTACAGGGATGAGGAAACAATAAGCCAAACTTGCCCTTTCTTGTTACTTTTCAAGGAGAGTAACTAATGCAAATGCACAGAAAAAAATCACTGCTCCCACCACACGCGGCATTAATCAGAAATCTACCAAGGGCGGTGCCGCTGCTTTGGCACAGCCCCAGGCCAACCTGGAGACTTTCCGGCACCTCATTTGAAAATGTTTGTGAAGCTGAGAGCAGGGCTGGGAGCCGAGCGGGGCGGCGGGGGCC
>VWZZ01006387.1:42028-64627 GCA_013399095.1 Psophia crepitans | reverse complement strand
CCTGCCCTGCCCTGCCCTGCCCTGCCCTGCCCTTCCCATAGAAAAAGTGATATTTCTGTGTTGTGTGAGGGGACAGCAATGACTGGCTTCTTCCCTTTTAAAATTTTCAATATTCTGCACTTTACAGTTGGCGTGCATTCAATACAGGATTTCTATTGTTCTGTAGGAAACAGACACACCTTGCAAGCAGGCCGCCTGTATGCATGTTGTGTCTGTTGTGTTCTTCTATAAAAAATCAAATATATCCTTTTGGCTTCATGTTGAAATATGTACTTTAAACGTGCACCTAAAAAGATTTTCTCTTACTGCTCCAGGAGAAGTATTCTGCAGTACTTCTGTGGCTGTGTCATCTCTGTTTCTGTTTGTTGCATGTATTTAATGATAATTAACTGATCTGTGAAGCACTGGAGTGCATTTTTAACTCTAAGCCTACAAGCAGCCCTGCTAAGTCAACAGTTCCATTCAAGCACTTTAGGTTAATCATGTGCTTAAGCGCTTGACCATGATGCCTTCAGTCACTGCATTACACCACTTGCAGAGGAATTGTGAAAAGTATTGTGATTAAATATGAGTTAAGAGAGCCGAGGCTGAGGTCAAGTCCCGTGCCTCTGGAAGAAGGGGGCGCAGTGAGGGGTCCTGCTGGGCGCAGGGTCCTGGATTAGGGGATCCGAACACGAGATCAGTGCTGATCTCAGCCCTCTATCTGGAGATTAATGGCACTGTCCTGCTGAAGGGGCTGTCACAGCATGTTGTAAATCCCCTGTCATGCCGTATGTAGACGCTAAAGAAGCTGCAAAGTGCTTTAGCAGAGCCTGGATGTACACTAATGGCCAACCTTCAGCGTGGGATTCCCTGCTTACACACATTCCTTCCACGGCTTCAGACGCCACCAGACTTTGTGTAAGCCGATCCGAGGGTAAGTCAGCTGACATTGATTTAAAAGGATAATCTCTACAAAAGTATTGACCTCTGCATATGAAAGAACTACAAAGAACAGCAGGTGACTCGCTGTGTGAAACCAGCTCCCGAGGCATGTCAGGCTTTGTGCTGCCTAAGCCGAACCCCTGCCGTACGCTGAGCCCTGTGGGGTACATGGCCACCACCAACGTAAACGTTGGGTCATCAGTTCTGCAAAGCAGTATCCTGAATTATGGTGTTCGTGTCTCAGATCTTGATGAGATGTCAGAATTAGCTCAACTTGGGTGAAGGTGGAAAGGAAAGAAGTGAAAGTATTGATAAACCAACACAATATGCAGGGAATAACAATGTTTTACGCATGGTGTTAAGCAGCGTAGTAATGACCGCACCGTGGAGGCAGCTGGCTGGGAAAGGGAAAGAAGAACCTGCTTCCCTCTGATCTAGAAGTGGACAGAACATGAAGATCCTACACTAAATAGTAGGAGCAGCGAGCCACAGAAGGATCAAGTCCCTCCTCAATCATTTGAAGGTGTTATTTGGACTGTAGCAGTTTCAGCAATAACCGTAAGTGGTTTCATTATGTAAGCAAGGTAATGTCCTTCTGGAACTCAGTCCAGTCAGATGGCTTCAGTGTTAGTCTGTGAAATGTGGTTTCACAAGTCAGAGTTAACCCATTACATTGGATGCTCTTGAACGTAGTCAGAAGCAGGTATCCGGTAAGCATCAGTAAACTTGTTTTGTTATGGGAAAGCAATTTGTTACATCTTGTTTTCTACTGCATTAAAATTAGCTCATAAGGTCAATCAGAAACAAGCTCGAAATATTTTTCTTTGTAGATAAACACTCAAACCAACAAAAATGTTAAATAGCTTTAATGAAGATATTTTTAGCAAAGTTACTGAGTACAGTCTCCTGATTCAAATGGATAGCTCAGAACTCAGAAACCTCATCTTCTGCCTCCACTTCTATTTTTGACCTAATATTTTGTTTAGAAAGTGCAATCAGAATATTTTCTCTTTTACACAGCTGCAAACCCAAGCCAAATTCCTAACGGAGTTCATTTCAGTGATGTGTGAAGTGACCAGAACCTAGGGTTTTTTTTTCTCCTTAATTTCAGGGTAGTACAATATGTAAATTGGTCAGAATACTCTGGAGAGTTTCTTTTGGGAGTTCTCCTGAAATCTGTGATAGCTCACACTTTTGATTCCCTCCTGCCTGCAGCTGCATGTGCAGCAGAGTGCAGCAGAGTGCAGCAGCCACGCTCCCACTCTGTGTCTGGTACTTTTAAACTGAACTCCAAGCACCTACTCTGCAGAGATCCTTTTTTTTTTTTCTCAGCTCATCTGCCCAGGCTCTCTTTCTAGTCTATGGAAAGAAGGCGGCAGCATTTCTAGGGCACGAGTCACCTTACTGTAACTACACAACCAAAATCAGGAAGAATACTTTTGATTTAACAGGAAATGCAAAGTGTTCCATGTTCAAGGCATCGAGAGTCAGGGAAATTAGGATTTCAGCATTCTCGTTTCCTTCCTTTCTGCAAAGGGCATGCATTTGACTACTGCTTCCTTACAGCTGTTGTGAAAACACAGATCATTAACAATGCCGAGGTGGGTGTTTGGATAGTGGGGTCACACTGGCTAGGTAAGTACAGGGATATCTAGGCAGCAAAAACATTCACAGAATGGTTTGGGTTGGAAGGGACCTCAAAGACCATTCAGTTCCAACCCCTCTGCCACGGGCAGGGACACCCTCCACTAGACCAGGTTGCCCAAAGCCCCATCCAGCCTGGCCTTGAACACTGCCAGGGATGGAGCATCCACAGCTTCTCTGGGCAACCTGTGCCAGGGCCTCACCACCCTCACAGTAAAAAATTTCTTCCTAACATCTAACCTAAATCTCCCCTCCTTCAGCTTAAGGCCATTACCCCTTGTCCCATCTCTACATGCCCTTGTAAACAGTCCCTCTCCAGCTTTCCTGTAGGCCCCCTTCGGATACTGAAGGGCTGCTATAAGGTCTCTCTGGAGCCTCCTCTTCTTCAGGTTGAACAACCCCAACTCTCTCAGCCTGTCTTCATAGGAGAGATGCTGGCAGTGCTCCGATCTTCTTCCTGGCCTCCTCTGGACTCCTTCCAACAGCTCCCTGTACTTCTTATGCTGAAGACCCCAGAGCTGGATGGAGTACTCCAGGTGGGGTCTCACAAGAACAGAGCAGAGGGACAGAATCCCTTCCCTCGACCTGCTGGTCACGCTGTTTTGATACCGCACGGGACTCGGCTAACTTTCTGGGCTGCAAATGCTCATTGCTGGCGAGTCTGTGCATCAAAAATAAGGTTCATCAAACTAGGAACTGAAATTAAACTAACGTGCTCAGTGGATAGACAGAATAGTTTTAACAGTATCATTGGCACTCTGTGTTCTTTCCTTGAGGACAGGTAGAAATCCAAGACGGCTCATCTTCCCAAGCTATGGGCAACCAGGGAGACACAGTGCTGCTCTGAGAGCCCCAGATTCTCCATCGTGCGCAGTGCACTGCCTGGGTGTTAGCGAGCCAGTGTTCCCATGCTATATTAGAAAAAAAGTTGTTTCCCTCATGTCATCGAGGCATAATGTGAAACAGAGTCCTCTGGAGAAGATACATGACTAAGTGTCATGAGATCTGTGATCTCTTCCCACCTCTCCCTCAAGTCTCTGCAGCTTACATTTTCAGATACAAGTGACTAGTGTTAAGTACTTAAATCTGTAGGTAGAGAACACAGACAAATGACTGCTTTTTTGGATTGCTGAGTCACTGAAGCTGAGTTTGAAAATTAAGCCTGTAAGTCGTTAATGTTTGGAACTTGTTATGAAAGCTGAAGGAAGGTACTGTACGAGTACCAGGAATAATTATTCCTTTAAGTGTAACCATAACTATTATGGTGTCAGAAAAAGAGTATTCTGAAAGGTCTGCAGCCTACTTATTTTTTTGGAAGTGCAGAAAGGCATCAGTGATCACAAAATGCCTCTAAAATCTCCTTGAAGTGTTATAAAGCCACAAAAAGACAGCTCAGCTAAACCTGGAGTGGTTTAGCCAATAAGGTATGCAAAGACTGATTTCCAGCAGATTCAGGTTTATTACAGCCCCAGCTAACTCATCCGCTGAGAATCTCACTTTTCTGGCCCACCTGGTAAAGCTGCTGTATGTGGAGCACAAACCGTCCCAGATCACATCTCAGTTGTTCTTAATGTGCATTTTGGCCAGCGCGGGGGACTGCGCTAATTGGTTAAGTATGTTCTAGTGTCTGGCCACCAGCTGCCAGACACAACATCGCACAGCGCTGCCTTAATGCTGTTTGTTACAATCAGTTAATTTGTCTGGATTATGAACTCTTCTGCCATCAGGAAGAGAAAAGCACTTTAAGGCTATTTCAATCCGTCTGCTCTGCCTTCCCCTGTCAAAAGTCTAATTTGCAATTAGGAATTTCAGCAGCACTTTCGTGTGCTCGGAAAGCAGCGGAGCAAAGCTTCCGGGGAGATTCATCTCCCGTAGAAACAGAGGTATCAGCAATTCCCAAGAAATCGGTCTTTACCAGAAGATAGTAAATTGTTAGTATTGTTGTTCTTTATGGAGCTGTAAATGGGCACAGGCTGTCTCATCCCGAGAGCTGCGCGGTAACCAGCGCTTCCCACGGCTGGTTCCTTTCTCAGGCTGAGCCCGGCCGTGAGGCGGGAGGTGGCTGCACCACCGGGGCATCAGGAAAGAGCTCTCTGCTGGGGCACCCCAAGCTTGGACTAGTCCTGTCCTTTATGATGCCCTAATAACATGCTGGTTAGTGCAAAATAGGGATGAAACGTGTCAAAGCCTCCTTGCTTCCTACGGGACTCACTGCCAGAGCTCTCCATCTGCTCTTGTAGCTGTGCTTTTGCTCTTTAAGTTATAGTCCCTGTAGCTGAGCTTCCTAATTTAGAAGACCTTAATTCAGGAGGATGCTGAATTACTTCCTGGAAAAATGTTGGTTTTCTATCGTTCCCATCTATTTCTTCTGAAACCAGCAATACTTTTGAGATTGTGGCCTTTGTTTATTAGCTCCGTTATTATTGGTACAATGCAAATTCCTTCCAAATGAGTGATGCGTGCTTCTAACAGTGTTGGTTTATAATTAAATCCTGGGTCTGTGTGTTCTAAGGGGTTTCAGTCCAGTGAGAAATTACTCATTGAAATAATCTGTATATGAAGAAGACAAGGATACTGCATGAACACAGCAGGTTGTGGGATCGATGGGTCAAGGCCAATTCTATGCGTTTCAAAAAAGCTCAGTGCCGGAGTCCTGTGTCTCAGGACCTTGAGTCCTGTGTCCAGTTTTGAGCCCCTCACCACAGGAAAGACATCGAGGCCCTGGAGCGTGTCCAGAGAAGGGCAACGAAACTGGTGAAGGGGCTGGAGCACAAGTCTTATGAGGAGCGGCTGAAGGAACTGGGACTGTTAGTCTGGAGAAGAGGAGGCTCAGGGGAGACCTTGTTGACCTCTACAACTCCCTGAAAGGAAGTTGTGGTGAGCTGGGGGTCGGCCTCTTCTCACAGATAACTAGTGACAGGACAAGGGGAAATGGCTGCAAGTTGTGCCAGGGGAGGTTCAGGTTGGAGATTAGGAAAAATTTCTTCTCAAAAAGGGTTGTTGGGCATTGGAACGGGTTGCCCAGGGAGGTGGTGGAGTCACCGTCCCTGTGGGTGTTTAAAGAAAGGTTGGATGTGGTACTTAGGGACATGGTTTAGTGGGTAATAGGTGGTAGGGGAACAGTTGGACTTGATGATCCTGGAGGTCTCTTCCAACCTTTATGGTTCTATGATTCTGTGGTTTAGTGGTGGACTTGGCAGTGCTAGGTTAATGTTGAACTTGATGATCTTAAAGGTCCTTTCCAACCAACACAATTCTATGATTCTGTTATTCAATGTAAAAGTCCTTGTAACTGTCCCTCTCTGAATTAGTTACCTTGACCCCTTCTGTAGTCAAAGAGGGGTAACAAACTCTTCCAGGGCGCAATTCCTGTCAGCCTACAGCAGACATCTAAAAGAGATCAGACAATTCATGTCCTAAAAGTACCTACTTCACTCCAATGCCTATAGTAGGAGCCCATGATTACTAGATCAAAGGTAGATGACTACACTATAGGTATCTAAAATTAAGTGAGAAGAATCTCACGATGGATATGTTTTGGGGCAAAAAGCCAGCATCTTTCTTCCCAGGTTATAGGGCATCTGCAAACAAGTCCAGTGTTAAGCCCACAGTCCTATTAACTGCAAAATGAAAGTATCGCCCCCTTTTCTGTGGTGTTATTCATCCTTCCAGTGTCCCTCTGGGTCCTGGGGCTGATAGCAAAGGGGCTGGAGGAAGTGTCAGCAGCCACCAGCGTCCTCAGTTCTTCCCCAGAAGGAGTTTGATGCTGGAGATTCCTTCCTCCTCTGTTTTGGGGTCAGTTTGGTTTTATGTTTGTTTATTTTCTTAATAAAGCTTGCATTATATGGACTTCGTTTTCTTTAGTTTTCAGTTGTTCAGTTTTGTGATCTCTATGTTACATCTAAACTGGTTTAGACAGTTGTGTGCCTGCAGTGACCACTGACTGACCACTGGGATTTTTCTGGGACCTCCAGTACCACCCTGTGTTTGCATTCTTGCAAACCGTATTTTATTCTAGGATCACAGGTAATTTAACCTACACATAAAATCTGCTTGTTATCCCTACAATCTAGAGCTAACCCAAAGCAAACCTGACCGCTGGACATTTCCTGTCCCAGTTAAATAAAACAAGCTAATTATCAACTTAGGCCAGGACAAGCCCAAACGAATCCTGACACCCTTTGCTTTCAGGTCAACAAAAAACATGTGGCCTTTTACTAGAAACGGCAAAATAGATAAATAAAAAAATCATGTTTACTGGTGTACACCAAACACCATCCAGAAACTGTCTGGCCGTGTTTGCACAGTGCTGTGCCTCATCTGCTCTGCTCCAGAAGCTGTGTAGCTCCGTTGACACTGCTGTGCTAACACAGCTGTACAGCTGCTGCGCAGCAGTTCGCTTGCGTATGTCCGGCTCAGCGCACGGACAGAGAGCGCTTCCGTCTGTCTCCATCCGTCTTTAGAAGCAGGTCCGCAGTCTGCCTGTCTCTTGTAAAAACGCAAGCAAGTAAGTGGGCAGAGATTCTTAACGTGTTTCTGATAGTGGTGGCTTAGTGTTTAGGGAAGCCATCTTGTCCCAGCAGTGGGATCGCACCCGGTGTGCAGCACGCCAACGTACACCCAGAGCAGAGGCATTTGATTTATTTCATGTCTGCGCAGAGATGGGTGCGAGGCAGCAGTTCCAGAGCCAGCACACCACACAAAGAAACCACAAGATACTTATCTTGTTGCAGAATTAGAAAAACCACCTAAATTTAGGCTAATTGGTTACTAACTACCGCATCAACTACTATGGGTCACGAATATTTAAATTAGCAGGCATGTTTCTTGATGGTGTGGGGGGGTAATTTTCGTAGTCCCGTAGGTGGGTGGGTGGTCGCGAACTCCCCCAGCCTCCTCCCCCTTTCCTCGTGTTGCTGCGATTTCTGTTGGCTTCGGGCCTCTCTGGCAGCCACCCAGCCCTCACCCTGCGCCTCCTGGGGCAGGATGTTTCCTCTTTATCAGTTTTTCAGTTCTTCTTCAAGGATGCTTTTTAGCAAAGCCTGCTCTTTATCAGGCTTTGGCTGTTCTTCAAAGGTACAGTCGTTAGCGAAGCAAGGTGGTGTGTTTAACCCTAAATTAAACAGTATCTGAGCACTAACCCAAACACATTCCTGTCCCTGCAACGTGGAAAATTCTACTTTATAGATATCAATCGGAGTAATTATAAATGCCTGGATATTGGGGAACAGCTGAACATCCAATGTCCTGAGCACTAGCCACCCTGAAAGCGGTTTCAGTCAGGCGTTGGGTAACTGAGGAACCGCAGACTGCTAGTCTCTTAAAAAAAATCTCAACTCAAATATTATCTGTGCTTCCAGTTATTCATTATCAAAAATCAAGGAACCATTAACAAAATTAGGTGCACGGCATGATCTTTAGTAATTATCATTCCAATGTCCTGGCCTGATATTTTTAAAATGCAATTTTAGGATTGCTGTACTGACAAATTGGAATTTTTCTAATTGTTTAAATGACTCCCCACCACCAATCAGAACAGAATGCATACTCTATTAAGTTGATAATTACCATATATTTGAGTATTTCACAGTCCACTTAGTCTTCTGATAGAGTTCCCTAAGTGATCTCCCCTTCACATTTCTTCCTGTCTAGCAGGTTGTTTTAAGAAATGTTTTAACACCAGAGCAGGTAATAAAATATTTGGTAATCCTTTAAGGTGAATTATAAGCTGCTGGGAAGAAGGGTTGGCTTTCATATAAAGGACAAAATATGGCCAAATTCAACAACCATGGAAAAGTAGCAGCCCCCTGACAGCATGCAGGCACAGACTCCTGCACCAAAGACATTGGTAGTTTCACTCTGATTGGCATTTGTGGGATTCAGTTGACATACATGTGGATACATATCATATAGATGCCTACATTTCAGCTGGTCACCTAGGTTCTCTTTCAGATCAGTGTAAAGAAATGGTGTTTTTTAGGGTTAGAGTCATCATGTTGTGAAAAGGGCTTCTAAATCAAACCAGGCAAGCCATGCTCCACATGTTCCTTGTTTTCTCTTTGCTATCATGACAGGTTCTGATGGCTAGCTTAGATGTAGATGCCTACTTTATTGACATCTAAAGTTATGTTAGGTAAATCCTCTATGCATCCTAAAGGCACTGCCCCACAGCTAGAGTTTCCAGTGATGAATATGGAGTCTCATAAAGTGCTGAGCACACGTGACACTGAAGCTGTGGTTGTACAGCTTGACTTTAAAAGACTAAATCAGATAAAAACATCACAGACACATGGTGCAAACACAGAACTGATGCAAGCTCATCCTGCCAATTCAAATGTAATGCTTTTTCCTTTTGAAGGGATGACTTTGTGCCAATGGACTCTATTCCAGAGCAGAAATGGTCTCATGTGATTCTCCTCTTAGAGCGGACTGGGTATTGACTATCTTTTCCAGGTGGCAAGGAGCTGATGTAAGTACCAGATCATTTTTTCCGACATGACAGAAATACAGTCATGTGCTCTTATCTCACTCAGATCAAATTTTTACTGTTCGGTAAAGCACATATCAGGTATCAATGAAGGTGGAACCAAGGGTGTGCTGTAAGGGCTTTAATTCCTGAGCAATGACATACTGCCATCTGGCTCGTCTCCTGACTGATCTGTGCTGGCAGACCTCATTTTGAAAAGTGAATAAACCTTATCAGGCACAGACATATTTCTGTTCATTGATCATAGCTACCTGCTTTACTCTCTCATTTGTGCTGTCTGACATGTCTTTCACCCCAGGAGATCTCCTTTTAGATGATACGTGAGGAATGGGACTAACGTGCGCTGACATCTTCCCGTGCTGATGCTGGTTCTGTAACAAGCTTCATACTCTTGAGATGGTTGTTGGTTTGAAAGCTTTATTGTCCTGATAAATGTTTCTAGCTCATGTTAAATGGGCTGTGAGCTTGATCCAGATGGCTTGCTGGATACAGCTTTGAGGTCAAATGCTGCTGACACTTGAGCCAGTGCATGTGCATGAGCTACAGCATCTGGGATCAAAACTGTAATTCTCTTGTTAATCAAACCAGGTCTGTGTTAGTTGGTGGTGGCTTTGCAGCATGAATTTCTCACTTGATATATACACTAACCAAAGGAGAACTGCTTGTGTATAATAACTTGAGATAATTGATGCAGAGAAGACAAACCATCAGAAAATATTCTCCCTTCCTTCCTTATTTGCCCTTGCACTCATGAAGGTACCTGTGTCAACAGTGAAGCTGAAGGAGCTCCCTATAAATGGATGGTGCCATTTCTCATTAATGCTGGGACAGATTTCTCAGAGCTATATGCATTTTTAAATCAACTGGGAGATATTTCTTCAGATGGAATAATAAGACAGCACACTTAAAAATAAAATAAAGGAGAATATAAAATTGGGCCAGGAGACCCAATGTTGTTTGCTGTCAGACATAATTTGTTTTGCCAGAAGGGGAGATGTCAAACAGAGCTTTGGTGAGGACCACAGAAATATTTTCAGTCAATAGTTAGAGTTGAAATTCTTAGCAAGCTCACTTGGATTGTGATTGCACCTTTCTTTCCATACTCTAACAAAAGGATGCATAGATAGTAAGTGGTGTGAGAAAAAAGCGATATTTAAATCAAATAGCAAAGAACTTTTACAAAGTTCAGTTCTTATGCATAATTTTGTGGTTGCACAACAGGAAAAAATTTGGATGGTGCGTCCTTCCTGCCTGGGAGAAGCAGCTTTCCATGTGACTAGTGAGTCTACTCAGAACAGTTCACATTTTAAATATGAAAAACTTACTGAACTGATTTATTTGAGGGGGTCAAATTTCTTGTGAAGATTAGACAGTTGCCAAGACTGGTCTTTTTCTGGAAGTGCTGCAAAATCTTGCCTTTTTTTAAAAAGACCTTCTACCACAGTTAAAATGTCACTTTTGACTCTGCCGTGTTCACCCATGTACTACATTTTCCAAGGGCCATCGGCCTTCCAAATACTAATCCTAAACCTTGAAAAAATCAGCAAAGTAACCAGTCAACCAAGATACTTGTGTCTCAAGCAAGAATTGACAGAAGTTCCACAGAGATCGTGGCACTTTTGCTGTTATGAATGCTATATGGAAGATGTTTCAAATATTGCAATATACAATGATAACATGCTCAAAATTAATTCACTGAATGTTTTTAGCTGTATCTTTCCATTCTGGTTTAGAAATTCACAGTTTACTCAGGGACAAGCAGAACAGAAAGGCTGTCAAGCAAATCATTCATTGATGTTTTTTTCTTCTCTAGGAAAACTTAACTATGCTGATCCTCCATTATTTTTGGAACTTCTAACATTACAGATGAGGTCTATGAAATATACTTGGATTTGTTTACCTGTTATTTGGTGGTACTTTTAAGAAAAAACTACCAGTAACAAGCACTACTCTCTCTTTCTTCCCTGAATTAGTCAGGGTGCCTAAGCTGATTCACGCAATACAGATAAATGATATCAATGAATGGTGTGTACAAATAGGAGCTTTAATTACAAGTATTAGATATGATGAAAGGTCAGTTTTGGTGCCTTATCCTATTTTTTGCACATTAATATAGGGTTGATTCTATAATGTGGTTTTGAGCGCTTGCTTTCACAGACTCATGGAAGGGTTGAGATTGGAAGGGCCCTTTGGAGGTTGTCTGGCCCAACCACCCTGCTCAAGCAGGGCCATCTAGAGATGGTTGCCCAGGACCATGTCCAGATGGTTTTGAATATCTCCAAGGATGGAGATTCCACCACCCCCATGGGCAACCTGTGTCAGTGTTCAATTACCCTCACAGTAAAAAAGTGTTTTCTGATGTTCAGAGGGAACCTTCTGTGTTTCAGTTTGTGCCCATTGCCTCTGGTCCTGTCACTGGGCACCACTGAAAAGAACCTCTTTGCACCCTCCCTTCAGGTGTTTATAGACATTGATAAGGTCCTCCAGAGCCTTCTCTTCTCCAGGGCGAGTAGTCCCAGCTCTCTCAGCCTTTTGTTATAGAAGGGATGCTCCAGTCCCTTCATCATCTTCATGGCCCTTGGTTGGACTCTTTCTAATATGTTCACGACTCTCTAGTGCTGGGGAGCCCAGAACTGGACACAGCACTCCAGGTGTGGCCTCACCAGTGTTGAGTACAGGGGAAGGATCATCTCCCTCTACCTGCTGGCAATGCTTTGCCTAATGCAGCCCAGGATACCATTAGCTTTCTTTGCACCAAGGGCCCATTGCTGGTTCATGTTCAACGTGGTGTCCACCAGGACCCCCAGACCTTTTTCTTCCAAGCTGCTTTCCAGATGGATGACCCCCAGAATATACTGGTGCCTGAGGTTGGTCCTCCTCAGGTGCAGGACTTTGCACTTCCCTTTGTCGAATTATCCATGCCTTTTTCAAATTATTTAAGCAATAATGCTCCCATCCTTTCCCTTGTGGAAACTACTGCATAATTTAATAGATCTCACTGTTAAAAGTATTTTCTCACTATTTTGGCAAGACATTAATTCCACAACTAACACTATTGGCAGCAGCTTCAGGATGAAATGGAAAGATGAGATAAAATGGGAACAGTAAAAGAGAAAATTGTTTCTTAATTTTGCTCTAGGAAGTCTCTGCTTGCTTCTCCTCTAAGGAGATAGGGATTAACCTATGCCCATTTCTTTTTCAGATAGAGCAAAGGTAAATTGTGAAATGAATCTGTAATTACTCTCCATTTGCTTACCCCCAGACATATTGCTTCCAGCTAAATATCCACCTTGTAAAATAGGGAGCAGAATAAGTTGTTTTGTACTTAAAATAATAGCCTTTATCAGGGTAATCAAAAATTAATCTTCCATACCAGAAAAGGCAGCGTGGCAGAGTCCTGTATTATAACTATAACCGGTTATAGTCAGGTCTTGCAATCTTGAAACAGCAAGGCTACACATTAAATAGCATGTGTACAGAGCAAATCGTGCTTTATATACCTTTTTCCACTGGCACAGATGTTTTGTTCTGAATTCTGCATGTTAATAATCCCACTGAAATCAATAGCATTAGTTACATGCTTACGATTAACCTTATTTGTAGGTGCTTCTTTAGATGGAGCTACCACCTTGCGTGATCCAGCTCTCCAAGCAAATCTTGCTTTTTATTTTTTTTTGAAGGGACTATATTGCTATTGACTGCAATGGAAAGGGAAGTAAATGAACGATTTGTACTTATATATAGTGATGAAGTAACTGAGTCTTCAATGAACAAGAACCCCTAAACACTTGAACTACTCAAATTGTGGTGGGGGCTTGATGAGAAAACAAAAGGCATTGCTTCTGCTTGAAGGACCTCAGAGAAAGCTCACAAACAAGGAGCTACAACATATACTATTCACTAAGCATCTCGCCTCCAGCAGAAACACAGGAGACATCCTCTCCAGTAATGGCACAGCATTACTCCTTTAAACATTGCTCTTGGATAAGCCATGAGCAACTCACCGGTCCTGTTACAGAACTTCTGTCTTTCCTGTGGGCACTAAACGCAGCTCTGTCTTTCTTTGGGTCTTGCTCTTCATACTTGGCAAAAGACTTTATCTGTCCTCTGAACTATTTTTTTAAACTTCGCATTTCTGACAGGTGTGAGCCTCTCTATATCAAAATGTCTGATTGACTTTGTTCTCCTACACCTGGTTCTTTAGTTGCACGTGGAGGTGGGGAATAGGTGCCAAGTTCTTCCCTCAGGAATCCAAAACCTGTATTTGGTTTTTCACCTCCTCAGTGCACTCTATTGCACTTTTTTTTCCTCTCAAGTAGCCAAATTATTACTTTTCCATATCCCCCGCCTTTCTCTTAAGAAAGGTAGCCTCACCTGGGCAATGGAGCACTTTGTGTCATTCCCCAGAAACATGGATTAAGGTCTGATTAAAAAAAAGAAAAAAAAAAAAGAATAGCTATTTGTCCCTCTGAGCTTAATAAACTGTAGTCATCAGCAGTATCACCAGAAGCCTTCCCAGAAGTCAGGTACTAAGATCAAGTCTTTTCTTAGTGTTTTGGGGGCAACCATCAATAATGAACACCAAACGTCTTGGCTCCTGACTTCCTCCATCCCTTGATAGTAATTTACCCGCTTTCATAATTCCTTCAATCCATTAAATGGGTTCATTCACCCTTTTATCCTTTGATTTAGAGTATTTCCATTGGTCTAGAGTGAGGATGGTTTTCTAGGCTACAGACAAGGGGTTTTATTTGTCCTGTTCTATTGCAGAGGTTAACACCTCCTTGGCTGACTATTGAGAATCTCTTGTAGAGCTTAAGGACTTCTTCTGAGGAAAGAACCTGGCTGGGCAGCAAGGAGGAGGTCTGCCTCTCAGCCTGGCCTCACCACTAGACCCCAGTTCAGGTGGAGTCTTCTAAAAGGAGGGAGAGCTTCCAGACTTTCAAAGTAACTTGACACGCTCAGCCAGATTGCTGCGGAGAACAAGAAGCAGGCACAGAAGGCATGGAAGAAAAAGGCTTTTCTTAGGAGCTGAGAAGAGACCACAGCTTTCACTGCATCCCAGCAAGCTTGCTAGATTGAGAATGAGCCTGGAGACAAGCAGTCACCCTGCAAGGAGAGGACAAGGGGAAGGAAGTCTGCCTCACATCCCTTTTTTATTTTCATTGTGTTCCTAATGGATCTGGGTTTCCTCCTCCGTTTTAGTAATTTCAGTACTCTGGGGCGTGCTCTAACAGAATATGGTGGGAATGTTTACAAGGCCTGTGGGTCTCCACTCCTCAAGGAAAAGGCACAGAAAGGTACATCTGAAAATATCATTGCAGCGTAGCTTGTTGGTTCAAGCTAAAGTAGGTACGTGTACAACGTCAACACCTCAGCTGATGTAAACAGAGACTTGGCCCTGTTTAGTCATTAGAATCATACCAATCTGTGTCAAAAACTATAGGATAACTCAATTCTGTAGCATGGGAAAGAGATTTAATGTTCTTCACACTCCCAGTGCTCTGTCAGCAGCAAAGGATGTTACTTCACCAACTTCTGCTGTGCTTAAGTATACTACTGAAACGCTCTAATATTCAGCTTGGCTACCTGTAGGAGCTTGTGCCTGGAGGCTGGGATGGCTAGCTGGAGGAACCATTTAGCTGGTAAAAGTAAGTATGCTCTGAAAACTGGTACCAGATTCCTTATCTGATAGGAAATTCAACAGCTGTGAAATGTCCTCTCATTTCTAAGTTGGAAAGAAAATTGGTGAAAACTGAAATTTAATGTGAATGAAGCTATCACATTAGCTTATTTGTTTCAGTTTTAATGTCTAGACCATATTTTATATGATGTAAAAAAATTTTCAAGCAATAACTTCAAATAATATATTGAAGTATTTTAAAGAATTTTCCATTTTTTTTCCTTCCAAAACAAGAATTAAACTTTGTCAGGGAGTTGTCCCAATATGTGTTGGCTTAAAACCCCTCAACATTTCCCAAGGGGAGAAATGCTCCACTTGTTTTTTGATTAAGTGTAATTACTTACAGCTTTATTTCATATGATCTGTATTTCATTAATTTTGAACTTCTGTGTTTCTTATTCAGAAGAAGTCTTCAGTGTAAGCTGTCTATTTTAGTGGTGATTTTTATCTAGATGTCATAGATGGGAAATAAATGTTAAAAGTACTTCGGATGTAAAATAAACATTCATTTAATTCCTACTCACTCTTGGTAGGAACACATTTATATTTCATGGTTTCTAAATTCAAAGTACTGCAATATCTAGATCTGGATGGCTGCTTTCAGGGGGAAATGATAAACAGCATTGTCCCTTGCAGTTAGATAGCAATACTTGAGTACAGTCCATTCAGCAACAAATCAAAAGATTTATATTAAAGAGGAAAGCCATATTAATCTTACCTAGGGTGCATCAACGTATGAAACTTATTTGAAATAGAAGGTAGAAACAGTAACCTATGAAAGAGGGTGATTACACTTCAGCCCAGAGAAGAAAAGATAACATGGTGATAGAAACTATTTTTATTTCTGCATTGAAACAGAAAACTCGGTATCTACAATAACTAACTAAAAGGATGAGCTTATCTGATGTTACACGTGTATACGGCTTCATGGAATAGACAGAATACACGGGAGGAGATGCATCGCAGTGTGTAAAAAGTCTTTGTCAGATACAGAGTGCTTTTGATCTTAGTATTTTATCTTCTGTGAATTTTTGTATAGTGTGACTTTCATATATTATATATGGCATAGAGTAGTGTTTTGTACTGATAGTGAAGGAAAAATGAATATCTAATGCGGTGTGATAAATGAGGTGGAGATATTTTAATACATACAGCTATTTGTGGACTTTCTGCTTTTTTAGGTATGCTTGAGTGCAGAAGAGCAAACAAAGAATTGTAGCTGATAGCCAGATTTTCTTTATTTTATCTCACTGTTTCATAGTAACAAATACAGATAGCAGGCTTATGATTGTTTTCCTTAGATTCTTCTGACTTCAGTTAGCATAAAGTATTTTCATGAACTTTATCAACCAGGACTTGTGAGATTTGGGTTAGACTTCCACTTCTGCTACAGCCAGGCAGTAGGCTTCATGGACACGACATAATCTCTTAATTTTCCATCTATAAAACAGATCAAATGACCAATACCAGTAGCATATCAGCCATAAGTGACTCTGCCATGCATCCAAATAGGGATTAGATGACCTCTTGAGTCTTTTGCAGTCTTACTTTCTGATTTTTTTTCCCCCTGCCTCTTCCATTTAAAACACAGTGAGCCTGATCGGTCATACCAGTCAGTGCCTCTTATCCTGTATACACGCAGTTCCAGCACAGTGACATCCAGGGCCAGCAAGGGGCTCCCAGCACTATTGCAGTACAAATAATAATAAAAAAAATACAGCCTTGAAGCGAGTTGGTTATTACTACTCACAAGCAGTACAGCAGATTTGTACAAACTATTTCTTATCTCCCAGGAAGAAGTTTTCACTGAGACAAAGGGAGAGGATTATCGCTTCACAAATAAACAACTGCAGAGAGTTTGCAGATAAAAAAGCAGAGATTGCAAAAGGCTTTCTAGGAGTCAGATCATTTCTTTTGTTAAGTTGCACTAAAGGACATTGTGTTCCTTGCCATTGTACCTCAAAAAATATATTTCTTCAGCTATGGAGAAATTTGTTTTTCAACATGGTGACGTATGGTGGTGTTTTTAGAGATGTTATGAATCTTGGGTGGGAAACATGGGAACTGTTCTGATGTATGGCAGATGTAGTGCAACTACTGTGATGAAAACCACCCAAGAAGCTCATATTTTTTGTTCCTCCTCTGCTGTGTTCAGAAAACCCTTCAGTGTGTATCATCAGTCTGGAGTTACAGAGCTCCAAAGCCGGATGTCAGAAAATTCAGAAAACATCGCTGGTTCCAGCTCATCCCTCATGTAACTCCATGGATTTGGGGGAGATTATACCAGGAGTAAGCTGAGCCCAGTGATCTTCACTGAGCCTGCTTGACTTCATGAAATCCAGCATGAGGATTTGTAATGCTGAACTGACAGTAGAGGCCAAAGAGTTGTTTAAGTGAAGCTGAGGAGTTAGGAAATAGGGAAGGAGGAGGAGAAAGAGAAAGTAAGGAGGGAAAGAAAAAGCTAATTCCAGGTGATTATCAGCTCTGCCTATCTCTTTGTGTTTTATCTTTCTCCGGCTTTTATTTTTATTTTATTTTATTCTTTGATTCATCTTCACTTTATTTTCATGGTTCAGTTATTCTAGCCAGACTTTTTTTCTATCTTGCCTGTTCAGTTTTTTAACACCATCATTTCAACAGCTTTTAACAGCTACAGATATTAACCATGTCACAGGGACCCCCTGAGGGCAGGCAGTTCAACCTTTTAGGAGCACTTGGGCGATCTCCTTTACTCTGATCCCGTGGTGTTCTGCATATGCTGAGTAGCAAAATGTAGTGGTGAAAATGTGAAAAAGAGGATTTCTGTAGGTCTAAGGCAGGGCAGGTGGAGGTCTTGGGCTGTGGATCCACTTAAAAAGAATAAACTCTCTCCATGAAATGAGAAAATCTAGACTGGATGCAGAGTTTACTGCTGCTAATGTCATGCTGTTGCGGTTGTTATTTCACTGTTAAGCACATTACTGCGGTGCCCAGGAACCAGAGTCGTGGACTACAGCTTGTGCTTGCTACACACACTGTCCGTAAAGTAGAGCTCCTGTGTCGGGAAGGCTCTCCTGGATGAAGATTATCGTTCTGAGGTGTGCGGGAGGAAAAAAAAAAAAAGGTTTGCAGTTCTTCTCCAGGTTTGTTTTATCAGCAGGTCTTGGTGACATTTTCAGGAGCAGATAGGAAAAGTCAAATTAGAAAGCAATTTGAGGTTTCCAGTCATCATAGATACTGGATTTAAACCCTTGCCTGACTTAGAGTTATGATTTTGAACGTATTTTAGAGGAAATATCTTTTTTAAAGATCACTGTTTACCACTTGAAATCATATTTTGCAGGAGAAATCTGTTCCAAGATCAGGGGAGAACTTTTTACTGCTTCACTGAAGAATTTCAAGAACACAGGGCCAAAGGTGAAGGCTTTTTTGTGTTCTGTTTTGCTTTTTTAAGCTTTGCAAAGACGGTAGCTGTATGAAAACTCTGGTCCTAGCAATATGAGGCAAGCAGAATCATCTGTGAAAGACTCTTTCTGCTGTGAAGTCCAGAGATTAAACAAACTCGAGGAAATAATATTTAATATTATGCCAGGAGGTTTGATATACAGTTCCCACTGCAGTGAAGTCTCTGTGTAGCGTCTGAGAGCTTACCGTGTTTGCGCTGGGAGGAGGTGATTATGCACCTAACAAAACAAATGAAGTAGTTGGTAATGGCTGAGATGGGTAATGATGGTAAATGAATGTCATCTTTGCCAGTTCAGACATCACCTGAATGTTTTCTATAGGAAGGTTAAGGGATAAGAAAAATAAAATTAAAAACTCTTGCTAGCATTACTATACTGATTGAAGACGCAAAGTATTCTGTTTTAGCTGATGCTTGGATTCATCATGTGTTCAGTCTTTACTCTCCCTGGCAATATATATGCATAAATAAGTTTTTAAAAAAATTAAAACCAAGTTATTGATCTGTCAAATTGCTTCTATGAAACTCAGGGTCTGTCAAGCGCTTTGCTGAGCAACATGTACCCCAAATTAGCCAATTTACAAAAGACAGGCAATCTAGAGGCAAAGTTGTCATGACAACTTTAACCACACCTCCGCCTTTTCTTCCATGCACACGTTATGAATGAAGGAGCGGAGGGGTTGTCAAGGGAACTTAAGCTGAGCACCCTGATTTCTGTGGTTTCAGAGTTTAGTCTAAGCACTATTTTTATTGATTTTTAATTACTGCTTCTTATTCAGAATTATGGTTAGTCCTGTGTATAGACTTTTAGGATATTTCGGGATCTTGTGGATGAATGACATGCATAATATGCAAGAAGAAAAAAAAGAAAAAAAATATACTCTTCAATATCTGTTGAAAATAGCATAGAACTCCAATTAAGGTTAAACCCTTCTTTCAGCAATACCCCTGTGACAAGAAGGATGTCTGATACCATTATTCTAAATACAACGTCCTTGGTTTTGATTTCGTGTCAGTTTTACTCTGCGGTAAGACCACAGAGGTAAATGACGCTGTTTCTGAGTCACAGCAGCATAAGTAAAACCAAATCCAGGTGAAACTGTTCTTTAAGAAACATAACAGACTTTCCTTCCTTTGTTCCTTGTGTAAAGAAAGTGAAATAAATAAAGAATCTTTGACTCCGATCAGTCACTAAAGGACTAAGGGCTATCCCAAATCCAACCAGGAACCGTCTTCACTTGGTGCTCAGTGTTGGGTACAGCCAGTGCAGGAAGCAGCAGAGGTGCTGGATGTCTGATTTGTTTTGTCAGAGCACAAACCACTCCGGAACAATTTAAAATAATATCTGGAGTGAGGAAGTAATGGGCGGATGGCTCTGTTTCTTTGCTGGTACTAGCAACAGGTAAGCGTGTTCGCTAGCAGTGTTCCGGAGGAAGCCCGTCACAGGAACCTGCAAGCCCACCTGCTCTCCATGCGCCCAGCTGACGTGTGAGGGTCCTTTCCAGTCTATCCCTGGCTGTGCATTTCCCAACGAGCCCACCTGGCAGGTCGCAGCACTGCTGCTAGGACACGGAAAATTTGGTGTAACATCCAAATGCATGATGCTATGGGTTAGAATTAAACTGATGAACTGTTTCATTCCAGTACAGTGTTCAGGACTCCTGTGCAGGAGAGAAATTGCCATACTCTGTACTGATTCAGCTGGACCTGAGCTTTAAACTTTGGGCCAGATGTTGGTACCAGCTGATGTAAGCGATGTGGAGGAAAAGCTGCTGGAATCCAAGAGTTTAAGCACGAGTTGCAGACTGAAGACATACCGATGAATGGCTTTAGCAATAACTTTTGGCTACAGAGACCTGGGGTCCATCTGTGCTAGGAAATCAGTCAGCTGCTGACAACTGTCGTTAACAAGAGTGCAACAATGGCAGAAAACTCTCCAGGGCAGGATTAAATTGCCAGCAGTAGGAGGAAGCTCTCCCTGCTGTTGCCCTGAATATACCTTTTCTGCAGATAAGGGGCTTCACTCTGCTGTGGTGCCTTGCTAAGGGTACATTTACCATATTGTGAAAAAGAACTATGCTGAAGAGTAAAGCAGATGGAAGCTTGCACAAAATTATTTAACAACCTAGGATAAAGTATCACCAAGCAGAAGCAGGTTTGCGCTTTGAAATGACCCCTTGGGAAGGACTAGTCAAAGCTAGAGTTCTGGACAAATTTGAAAAGCTGCTGCCTGTGTCTGCAGGGACGAATGGTTGTGACAATCTGTGGAGCAGACAGCTGTTTCAGGAGGATTGGAGGAAGTGCAGTCTGGAGAACACAAGCACTGGCAGCAGTCGTCAGCTGGGTGGATGGCGCCGATAGATTGCAAACTGAAGCTTATAAACACTTGGGGCAAACTTCTGCAACTGCTTCTGATCTGTGGATGTTCCTGTCCCTGTGGCGAATCTCTGCAGTACATCCTGTGCAAGTCTCACTGACACTGAGGAACGTCAGTTTGGAATAACGTAAGTCAGATCTCAAAACACCACTGATCCACAATGCAGGTAACACCTTATCACCTGCACCAAGAGAGGTCCATGCAGTGCTACTGGCTGTGTGTTCTTGTTGGGAGATGTGTAAATTATCTTTCAATGGTCACAAATTTGTTCATAGGCTAACAACTAAAGGAGAGGAAAAAGACTATTACGACGAATTTTACTGTCTTAAGCATAGAAGGTCTCCCAGCACCTTGAGAAAATTATTTGAATCGTATTTAAAATAATTAGACAACTTGCCCAAATGTGGGAAGGAGGGGGAGCAAAGCCAAGAAAGCTTCACTGACTCGTTTCCAGGCATATGGAACAATTAAAAATGGTCTGAAACTGCAAAGTTAGAGCTGGATATTGGGAGCTTTGGATAGTGTGCGTTGGTTCAAGATGAACAGCACTTGAACACCGCAGTGACAGGTACATACAAGGATCTAATAATGCATACATTCCAGAGATATAAAAGTGTAGAAGTCTGCTGATGCATAGGGGAAATAAGTGAAATTCAGCTATTCCTTTTATTGGCTGTGAACACTTCACTAGAGAGGCTTCATTACCTCGCAAGAGCTGGCACGGAAGCCTCTTGTATTCGTATTGGCTGTGAACATTTTCCATAAAACTGGGGCTTGTAATGTCAAAGCAACAGAACTGGTTTGGACTTTTGACTCAAGAACTGTGGCATTCAGATCATAAATTTTATAATTTCATAGTTCGCTTAGAAAACCCCATTCCCCTCTCCACCCCCCCCAGCAAATTTTGCTAGGAGTTCAAGTGAACTATTCAACCACTTAGAAAAAAGGGATGTTGAATGATTAGTCTTTCTTTTCATGCATGGGTTGGGTTGTTCTTATTGGGATCCTGGGCAGAGCTCCATGGCACATGGGAAAGCCTTCTGTTCCCTTGGTCTTTACAAACCTGTCCTTTCAAGGCCAGCATTTCTGATGTATGCACACTTCATTTCTGATGCCAGGTAGCCCACAATTCTAACCTCTATTTTGGCCTCATTCTGCAAATTATTACCTGTGACCACCCTTGCTAAATTCAGGGGAAGCAGTTTCATCAGTATGACTATGTGTGCTTGAATAAAAATTTGGAGGAGGGAAGTCTTCCTTTGGTCTCCTTTAAAAAAGAAAACTGTAAAGGTTAAAGCTCTTGCTTTAACCAAAGAATCAAGTATAAGTTAATATATGACATTAAATTTAAAGATCACAGAACTGGATGTGTGTAGGGGAACTGGAGAAAACGTCTTGTTTGAGTTTGACCTGCGTCATGCACAAATTCTCCCTCCCTTGCAATGTCTTCTATGCTTTATGGCCAAGGAAAGCATGGCCATGGCAGCTGGTCTGGGCCCACTGTAAAGGGTTCATGAACTTGCACAGGGGATCTGTGAAGTCAAGTTGGAGGGGCAGGAACTGAAACTTCTGTATAATCTAGCTATTTTGCTTTGATAACACCTTCTGCCGCTAAGCCATTACTGGCATCATGTGCCGTTTTTATTTTCTGTGTGAACAGGCAAGCATTTAACCAGTAGAAGCTTTTTTAAAGCAGTTTGATGTTTTAGTTTGCTATATCTGCTGTTTCTCTGGTTTACCACGGTGACTTAGGTACAGGCTCTGGTACCTGCTCTAGGATGGGCATATAAAAATGCATTTATCTGGTTTATTTTTATAGAAGAAACAGAAAGTCTGGGGATAATTTTTACTGATTCTATCTCTAGGTCCCTCCCAGGGGTTCATCTGTGTTATGATGGGGGAATGAACATTTCTCCAAAGTGCTTAGCTTTGTCTGACATTCATAGAATCACTGAATCATTAAGAGACCTCAAGTATCATCTAGTCCAACCGTCCCCCCACCACCTATTACCCACTAAACCATGTCCCTAAGTACCACATCC
>VWZZ01006387.1:28036-39551 GCA_013399095.1 Psophia crepitans | reverse complement strand
GGTGGTGGAGTCACCGTCCCTGGGGGTGTTTAAGGAAAGGTTGGATGTGGTACTTAGGGACATGGTTTAGTGGATAATAGGTGGTGGGGGGACGGTTGGACTAGATGATCCTTGAGGTCTTTTCCAACCTTAATGATTCTACGATTCAAGTAGCACGAAGTTGTTCATGCTTTAGAGTGATATCCGTCAGGGAGGACTGGGAACACATCTCAAATGCTACATTGACTCTCTTTTCTCCAGCTGCCTTCTTGTGACATGAGACAGAGCAATCTTATGGTAAGTAATAAATAACTAACTGTTTCCTTTCTATTCTATTGGATGTTTTCAACCTTTGCACAGAAGGTATCATAGAATCATAGAATGGCTTGGGTTGGAAGGGACCTTAAAAGATCATCTAGTTCCAACCCTCCTGCCATAGGCAGGGATACCACCTACTAGATCAGGTTGGCCAGGGCCCCATCCAACCTAGCTTTAAACACTTCCAGGGAGGGAGCACCCAGAGCTTCTCTGGGCAACCTGTTCCAGTGCCTCACCACCCTCACAGTAAAGAATTTCCTCCTAACTGAAGAATTTCCTCCTAAAAGGAGGAAAGTCTCAAGGTATTGAGACTTCAATATGTATCTTCACAACTGAGTGAGCTGAGGACTTCCAGGATGGAGCCCACGCTAAAATGTTTCCTCTCTCTGGTTGCATTGCTGCATGACATGGTTCTGCATCAGCAAGGGTTTTGGAGATGTGGTTGATGGACTGACAGGTGAGAGGAAGAAATGCAAATGCTGCTTCAGTTCATCTGGTTACTTCTACAATTAGTCATTGCTGGAGTGGTATTTTTCATGTGTGCTAACCCAGACCTATGTTATAAGTGCAGAAGAAATGAGGACCTGATTTACTGCTTTTCACAGGTAGTAGCTTAAAACACACATGCCTTAAACCTATTTATTAATTGGATTTTACATGCTGAATACTTAAGCCTTGCAGCGGGACGTGTGAGGATTTGCAATTTGAAAAACTTGTAGGTGGTGATTAGTTTGTTAAATCCTATTCAAAACCACCCTGGCTTATTTCTCAGCTGTGAGAGAGATCTTTAGGCAAATGTCGTAATACATTCACTATGTGAACAGTTTGCAGGTCAGTGACTGTACATTCAAAAGTGTTTTACTCAGCGATAAAATCTTCATCACGCTTTCATTACCATAAACACGTGGTGACAAAAGTACTTCAGAGCTTTGCACCACACGTGGGCTTTATATTAATTCTCAATTACAATTCTCCTGGGGTTACCCGCAATGACTCAAGGTCTTGCACTAATTGAACAGGAGGAAAAAATAAAATTAATGGACTGCAAAGGTCAGTGTGTGACTTCTGACTCATGTAATAACTTATTGTAAATACATGAGAGTGGCTGTACAACGCTACTACCTGTGTAGTCAGATGGCAGCCTATAAAGGTCTGGCAACGGAGATCTACTGCTGGTTTTCATTTAAAAAAACCCCCACCCTTATTAGTGCTTTGGGCATTCATGATATCCTTAATTTCTCCTGCTTTCCTCCTATGACATATTGCAGTTTTTTTGATTTTTGGACTTTGTCTTTCTGGTCTTGGTTAAGAAAATGTATATTGTGTTTGATCAAAGGTCCTTCTACCCCAGTGCTGTATTCCCACGAGTGAATGCTTAAATTAGAAGAAATGAGCAAGAATGGTGTATTTTTTCTTGGTAATCTGTCCTGACTTCCAATTCAAGTTTGCTAGGGGCCATTGGAAGCGTGATGTGTCTGGCAATGCTTGTGACATGGATGTTGTTGGGCTGTTCTGGTTTGCAAAGGTCTGACCTTCCGTGGCATTCAAGAGTCCTTCCAGCCCTTGGGTCCCATCATCACAGGCTTGCTGCTGGATGGATGAGCCTTGCTGCAAGTACAATGTAGAGAGGTTCAGTGTATTAGCAGGGCCCACTGCGATTTCCAGATGTTGGTCAAACAGAGAAATCTACACAGGAGAGAGAGAGAGAGATATGCATTATTAAATATCCCAACTGTGGGAAATGCATTTCTTTTTCTTTTGGATTTTTTTTTAAGACCACAGTGATTAAGTTACAAAACAGAAAGCTCTAGAAAACTAGAACCAGACATTCAAAAATGCTTTTTTTCAGACTATTGTGTCATTTCCCAACAATGTTTTAAGAGCTGTGCTTTCAAAGAGTGAGTAAAAAATCTATTAATTTCAAAGCTTAATTGGGAGACTGGCTGGGATATCAAATTGGCAGAAGCAAAAGCTGGACCTGGTACATTTCCTAGGTCTCTACTGAAATAATTTACTAATGCCAGCTGTGGTGGTGACTATTTGTCCACTGGAATGAAACCAGTCATTAGATACTAATGCCTTCTAGTCACTAATGACCTGTTCAAGATTTGAACCAATGATTTACAGGTTAATGATCTCATATCCTATTACCAATGTGCATGAGACTAATTGAGAACTGTGGAGCAAGGGGGGATGAACTACTTAGTAACACTCATTCAAACAGTAAGAAGCATTTTTCTTAAATATGAATTGCATTTGAAATGTTCAAAAGTGATTGTACAAACTTAGGATCCTATTTTTACGCTTGTTCTCCTGAGTACCGGTGGAATATTTTTTTTTTCCCAAGCACCCAAAAGTATCATCTGTGGTCCATAAATGAACAGAATCATGATCAACTAAACCATGCTTGTTCTAAGTCCCTAACCATAAGCTTTGGAAGTTGCTTTTGAACACCCGTGGTGCCTGTGCATCCAATAACTCTGGTGTGACTTGTGTTCCTACAAAATTCCATCTGTTGGTAGAAAATTTGGGCTCGTGTCTCTAGATTTAACTCCTAGTCAGCATTGTGAGCCATGGCTTGGATGAAAATTGTGCCTTTGAGGTGATGGATAGAGCAATATATCACAAGCTTATTCCACTGTGCCTATATGGCTTTGCTTGTTCTTAGAATGAATGGTTTCCATATCCTGGATCTCCAGCTCCTGTACCTGAAAGCTATGAAAGATGACAGTTGGGTGAGAATATGCTCTTGCCCTACACGTTAAGGTGAGACCCTTACTGCTGCTAGTACATTCTTAAGTGTAGATATTTGTAAATCAAATCTATCAGTATATAGAGTGTGAATGAGACTGTGGATGTGTAAAGACACCAGAATAAATGTCAAAGTAGTATTTAAAATAATGATGTATGCCCTGCAAGTCAAAAGACAGAAAAGAAAGATCAAATAGAGGAAAGATCTAAATAAAAACCAGGGCAAGTGTTGGAAGCAGTGTTGGAAGCTCCAAGTTCACAGACCTCATTACAGATGTAGAGCCACACTGGTGCAGACCAACTCAGGCAGGACATGAGTCTTCTTTGCCAAGAGGCTCCAAAGCTTCTCATCCAAAGTGTCTCATCACCAACGAGGATGAACCCAGAAGACTGGATAAGGACTTGTTAGCTGGTGTTCCTTACCCTCTGTGCCACCATAAGTCATTCTGGACAGGTTACTTGCAGTAACATCTCAGTGCTTATAACCGTAGAGGAACGAGGAAAGTTTGTGAGAAAGGGCGTGAGGGAGGGAAATCTGTTTCTTTGAAAAAAAAAGTCTGCTTCCCCATCTGTATGGCTTTGCCTTGAGTTTTGCTGCTTTATCTGTTATACAGGAGCCCTACTGAGGTACCTGAGCCTGCTGTGGTCCTTGCTATAGCTGCCTTTACAAAACCCATGTTGTTATCCCAGTCTCGGAGGCATCTGGTGATTTGCTGGAGTTTATAAAAGGGATCCGCAGGAGAGCAGAGAACTCTGGCACAGCCCTAGGCAGCAGGTTGTCCTCCTCTAAAATGCTGTGAAATAGTTTGGGCTTGGAAGTAAGTGGGATAATAAATGGCCCCGACATTATTGATCCACTATTAGCAAAGTTATGTGGCAAAGTTAAATTCCAATCCCAAACTAATCCTGTATTGCTGCCAGTTGTGGAATGGCCTTGTCAAGGTGTTATACTAGCTTAATTCTTGCTTTGTAACACACCACTTTGACCAAACTTTTGACACCTTGTATAGAGAAAAATAAATTAAAGCTTTAGAGATAAAGAATATATATGGCTTTTTTTTTTTTATTTTGTACAAATGCAGACCTAACATTATGAAAGAGACTGCTAAATTACGGTACTGAGGTTTTATGAAATGTAATTATAGGTCCAAAGATATTTTGTGTGGAAGGAAAAAGCTTACTGTACACTATTAAAGTGTTTTATGTCCAGAGATGACTGACACAATGCATTATGGGGTTAGAATAAGCATAATTGTCCAGAAAGAAATAATTGAAAATAATCCTTTAGATGTCAAAATGAAGCTATGCATCATGTGAGACTGTCAGCAGTTATTACATATCTTTGGTTGTACAGACAAGCCTGCTTGAGGGCTCATAATTTATGTTTCTAGGTAAACAAAGATAACGTTAGTTATTTAGCTAGGACTTCTGTTTCAGCATGTCCATGTGGGCACTGCTGGACCACTTGAGTTTCAAGTGGCCACACATGTTGCCATTACCATGCTGGGGTAACTGGACTCTGTGAACCATGAGGAGCTGGGTTACCCCCTGAGTCCCCTGTTCTTCTGATCCTGGGTTGCTCCCAGGAGCTGTGTGTTGGGTGGGAGCAGCTGGCCCTGCGCCCTTGCCCCTTGGGAAAGACATGCTAGTGCCTATGGCAGCATGAACATGTGTGTTGGCTGCAGCCCCGGCGGAGCTGGCATGCACAGCCTCCCTTCCCTGCAAGGACCACGTGCATCTGCTCTGTGGGATGGGAAAAATACTCTTCAAATGTGAGAATTAACAGCTCTGGCTTTGGGCCCACTCACACCTTGGGATGGAGGGGCAGGGTTGTGGTCTTCAGTGAGCATTTTTATTTAATATTGCCTCTTAACTGAAAAGAAATCCATAAACACATGACTATATTGATCCTTTTGAAGGCCAAGGGTCTTTGAATTGACTAGTCCTGTGTTCTGCATAACCCAGTGTTAACATATGTGTTAACATAACCCAGTTATGTTAATTTCTTCAGTCAGCTTGATGGTAAATTAACAAAGTTTGTTTTGTTTCTGAGTAACAATAGCTATGTACCACACAGGAATGCCGTGAGAGTTAGTTAACATTGGGTAACCAATTTGATATTCCTTGGATAAAACTGTACAAATTGATTATTCTTGCTGTTCGGGAGAGGCTGCGGTACCTTTGCTCACACGCAGCAGTGACATTATTCACAAGAAAGCCCGGTAGAGCTCATTGAACTTCCTTTAGCAGCACTGACATACAGTAATCATGAGCTAGTCCTCCCTTCTCCTACGTTACCAGTGATTAACACATATTTAGTACCATGGCAGTGAAGAAAAACCATACTCGTTTAGTTTGTGTGTGGCTGTATAGTTAAAATACAAAATGGTATCAAGTAGAGCTGAAACCATAATCCAAGTCTGTATATGAATGTTGCTGTAAAAAGTGTGTTCCACTTGTATTGGGTTTGCGTGGCAAGGTTTTGATAGTGGGGAGGCTACAGGGGTGGCCTCTGTGAGAAGCTACTGAAAGCATCCCCCATGTTCGACGGAGCCAATGCCAGCCAGCTCCAAGATGGACCCGCTTCTGGCCAAAGCCGAGCCCACCAGTGGCGGTGGTAGTGCCTCTGGGGTAACAGAGGTAAGGAAAAAAAACCACAGGAACAATTGCAGCCAGCGAGAGGCGTGAGAAGATGTGAGAGGAACAACTCTGCAGTCACCAAGGTCAGTGCAGAAGGAGGGGGAGGAGGTACTCCAGGCACCAGAGCAGAGATTCCCCTGCAGCCCATGGAGGATGATGGAGGAACAGATATCCACCTGCAGCCTGTGAAGGACCCCATCTGGAGCAGGGGGATGCCTGTAGGAGGCTGTGACCCCGTAGGAAGCCCACACTGGCGCAGGCTCCTGGAAGGACCTGTGGCCCTGTGGAGAGAGGAGCCCACGCTGGAGCAGGTTTGCTGACAGGACTTGTGACCCCGTGGGGGACCCATGCTGGAGCAGTTCATGAAGAACTGCAGCCCATGGGAAGGACTCACGTTGGAGTTCATGACGGACTGTCTCCTGTGGGAGGGACCCCATGCTGGAGCAGGGGCAGAGTATGAGGAGTCCTCCCCCTGAGGAGGAAGGAGTGGCAGAGACAGCGTGTGATGAACTGACCACAGCCCCCATTCCCCGTCCCCCTGTGCCACTGGGGGGAGGAGGGAGAGAAATGGGGAGTGAAGTTGAGCCTGGGAAGAAGGGAGGGGTGGGGGGAGGTCTTGTAAGATTTGTGTTTAGTTCTCATTACTCAACTCTAATTTGCTTGGTAGTAAATTAAACTAATTTCTCAAGTCAAGCCTGTTTTGCCCATGACAGTGACTGGTGAGTGATCTCTCCCCGTCCTTATCTCGACCCAGAACCCTTTCGCTATATTTTCTCTCCCCTGGTCAGTTGAGGAGGGCAGGGACAGAGCGGCTTTGGGGGGCACCTGGCATCCACATTCACTTTAGACCGCAAGCCACATATAGACTATATAAGATGAACACTGCTGGGTTTTATGATGATAGAGAGTTTTGCAGTCAGAGTAATAATAATTCTCTCAGTAAGGATTATGATTAGGCAGGCTGGAGGAGAAGGAGAAGGAGAAGGAGAAGGAGAAGGAGAAGGAGAAGGAGAAGGAGAAGGAGAAGGAGAAGGAGAAGGAGAAGGAGAAGGAGAAGGAGAAGGAGAAGGAAGGCGGCCAGCAGTGGAGATGGAGTAGCTCGCTGGAAATGTTTTTTTAAGAATTGGTTCAGCATCTGCTGGTGATTTTGATATCTGGTTATGCTAAATGAGATAGAATTACACACCTTTCTGTATATGTGTGCTTACCTATATAAATACACGCATGAGATGCAGTCTGTAAAAACTGTGCTTTATATCATAGTTATACCAGCAAGGGAGAAAAGAGGCATGACTGTGCTTACTTGTGCAAGAAGTGATAGGATTTTTGAGAACATCTGGATGAAGAGAATAATAATTAAAGCATAAGGGTGACTCATTAAAAGCTTTACAAGAAATTATTGGATCAGGTGGGGAAGCATGTGAAGTGTGTTTAACAGTGTGAGAAGCACTCAAAGAGCAAGACTAGTGATGGTGAGAGCCAGAGAATAAAAGTCCCCTGGAAAAACTAACTTGGCTGGACACACGATACCCAATTATGGGTTTGGAAATCTGCTGGGAACAATTTTTCAGGTATTCATTTTGTTTAAAGTGGACAGAATTATTAATATAGCAGGAATCAAAATCAGAAGGGATCTGGGTGAATGCTATCCCCAGAAGTTACGATTCATAAAGAAGAGAAAGAAGCAGCCCACCAATCAACTTTGCAGATGTGGAGAAAAGAGGGTGTGTAACAAGAATCTTGTGACTCCGTTGGAACTTCCTAAAGATCCAAGAGCAATGAACGATACAAAAATTTGCAACAAATATTTCTGATGATAAATATTGCAAGACTTATGCTCAAAATAAGAGAACAGCATGAAATGCAGTACAGATAACAAGGAATATAAGAAAAAAATCTGTGTATCTGTTAGAACAACAATCTGGCAGGAACTTCAAGCATTTTGGAGGATGAGCTTACAACTGAAATTAATCTTGCTAAAATCAGATATAGATGGTTCAAAATCACAAAAGTGGAATTTAATAAAGACCAATGCAAAGACTATATTTTAGGAAAGAAAAATCAGGTACAGAGTGGAGGAAAGTGGTTACTCAGCAGTGCTGTGCAAAAAGATCTGGTGGTGGTGGGTCACAGATTGATGATGAGTCAACAATGCAATGTCAGCACAAAAAGTAGTGATGTCTCTCCTGAATGCGCTGACAGGCATGTCCCAGGTGAGATATGACGTTAAGTAATTTCTTTTACTTCACATTTACAAAATCTATGCTGGAGTACTGTTTTGGATGTCACTTTTTAAGGGAAATGCCGACTAACTTCAAAGAGGCTCAACAGAGAGATATATGACTTCTGAGAAAGAGCTGGAGGAATCGTCTTTTCTAGAAAAGGGAAGGAAAAGTGGGGAACAGGGCTGGAGTCTTCAACCATATTGAAGGTTTAAGTAGGCTGGTAATCAATGGTTTTCCATGTCCATGGAGGGTAGGATAAGAAGTAATCAGCTTAATCTGTAGCAAGGGAGATTTAGGTTAGATATTAGGAGAAACTTTCTAACTATAAAGATAGTTAAGCACTGGAACAGATTGCCTCGGGAGCCTGTGGGGTCCGAGGCACTGCCAGCTTTTAAGAAAGATCTAGTCTGTCAGAGAGGGTCTAAGGCTGGCTGAGTTTGTCTGAAAGCTGGAGGAGCTGATGGCCTCTTAACATTTCTCCCTTTCCTACAATACTGTCATATATATTGTGTGGATAATGTAATATATAATGAGTAACCTCTTTCATGAACGTTGTTGGTTTTGCATCGTATTAGCCATCGTGTTCAGAGGAGCCTTTTAAAATGTTACAGCTGAGGCCTTCATAGGGTGGGGAGAGACACATGTAGTAGTTTGGGGAGCTTCAGGGGATGGGAGGTACCCGGGAAGTCTGAATCAGAACAACTCACTGAATAGTTAAGTCTCTTCACGTTACCTTTGCAGAAATTAAAATGTAGTGAAGCACCAACGCTTCACCCATGTGACTTTCTACCTGCTGATGGGTGCTTTACTGCTGTGCTGTGCTTCCCAGAAGGAGTAACTAGGAAGTGTCATGCACCATTGCTGGGTAATATCTTTTTTTTCCGTAAAGTAATTACATACTGTCTGTGGGAAGCAGGGCAATAGAGCCAAAATTAATAAAAATCTCCTGCAGTCTTAACTGAGAGCTTGATTCGGCAATCTGTTTGCAAACCAACTGTAAAGTGAAGGATTTTTGAGACGTACAGAAAGGAAAAGAGTACATAATGTATATAATTTCTTCCTGGATGAAATGGAGCAAGGAATCTGAAAGGGTGAAAAAAATCTGATCTCTCTCCAGCTTAGGAAATTCTTAATCAAAAATGATTCAGCTGTACTTAGATTAAAAGCAGCTATATTTAGATTAAAACCAGTCTCCTTTATAGTGTTTTTAGGAATGTTTGTTCACAGCATTTGCTTCCAGAGGCTGGAAGGTATCTCCTTTAGTCCTAGTCCCTGCTTATGGCAGGTCCAGGACCTTGTCCAGTCAAACTGTGAATATCTCCAAACACAGAGATTCCAGAACCTTTCTGAGCAGCCTGCTCCAATAATTGACCACACACAATCAAAATGTTTTCCTGATGTCTAATTGGAATTTCCTGTGTTGCAGTTCATGCCTGTCACCCCTTTTGCTGTCTGTCTCAGCCTCTGAGAAGGGTCTGCCTCTGTCTTCACCACATGACCCGATAAGGTATTTCTTTTTAAGGCACCAAGAAGGTCTCCTCTGAGCCTTCTCTTCTCCAGCCTGAATGAGCCCAGTTCCTTCATAGGGCAAGAGGTCCAGCCCCCAGCTGGACCTGCTCCAGTTTACAAATTCTTGTACTAATCTCGTCATAATACTCCAGATATGATGTCACAAGTGCTGAGTAGAGGGGAAGGATCATCCCTCTCAATCTGCCCAGGAAGCTGTTGGCCTTTTTTGCTGCAAGGGCATATTGCTGGCTCATGTTGTCCACCAGGAACCCCAAGTACCTTTCTGCTAAGCTACTTTCCAGCCAGTTCTCACCATTCCTGCACTGTTGTGTAGGGTTGTTGTGTCCCAAGTGCAATTTTAAAGGCAGATACTGGATTTGAAATGCCATGTCGAGGAGTTCTGAGGCTGTGTTTACACTAGTAAAATAAAATTAACCTTGCCACAGGCCTATACATTAAAACCTGGTTGTGCACACTATTAAATGATTAGCATAATCACTGGCATTATTCTGGCCTTGTCTATTAGCATGATAACACCTGGGCATGGTCTGGTGTTTGTCATCCAGTGTTCAGCTTGTATCAGAAATTAGTGTTGTATGCTCCTGATTGGTACCTCACCTGGTGGCCTCGGTAGAGACACTGCTATTTGGTTCATATTGTTTATTAGTTTAGAAAGACCTTGGAAGTCCATTCTAGTTTTGGGAAAAGGTTCCTTCATCTGCTGGTGGATGAATTGTGTTCCTAAAGAGCTTACTGCACAGTCTGGCAGGGTTTTAGGCTCCCTGTTGAATAGTTATATGACTTCTGCTTTGATAGCTCTAACTGAATGTTAATGGTCACTTTGCAATTGAACACTCATAAATGTATGATATTGGGAACATATTTGAAGGTACAAATGAATGTCTTCATGGCACTCTGAGGTTTAATTGTGGGAAAAGGTGTGTGCCTAGTGTCCAAGTGAGTAATTGTGGGTCACTGGGGATTGTGGGGTGTCACACTTAGTAAATATTGAGTAAAAATGAAAGCAAATCTCAAAGAAACAGCTCAGGAATACATAATTCTGTTTAGGAGTATTTAGGATCATTCTGGCCATTGTCTTTGCCCAGCCTAGATAAACTAGTTGAAAATAGGCAAGGAGCAGAAGTTGTTGCCTTTGTCGCCCTTCATCTGCTGGGGCTTAGGAGCTGAAGAAAGGGAAACAGGTGCATGCTTGGTCCTTGCTCCATGCTGCACAGAGAAGTCATCATCTCTGTTTGGGGCTGATGGGTTGTTGGACAGCTGGGGCTACCACATTTTAGATATTTTGGTCCTTGTGGGCAGGTGCTGGACACAGTGATCCTGGCTGCACTCAGTGTGGTAGGTGTAGCATGGAGCATTGTCTGGGGATTGTTGGTTGCTTCTATTTCACCCCTTTTAACCCCAGTGACTGGAAAGGAAATATAGACATTCTTGTCTGGGGTCTGGTCCCCTGCAGAGGTATCCACATGAAGGAGTCAGGATACTTGATGTCAGGTTTTTAATTTTGCCTTATAAGCACAACTGCAAGTAAATTTATTTATTAGGGACAGACGTTATGCAACATGGATATTTAGCAATTACTGAGAGAGGAACATACATAATTAATCCTCTGGCTCCTTTGCTGGCTTTCATCCAGTCAAAAGGGCCTTGTAAGATGCAAGCAATAGGAACTTGCTGTGGGCACCCTCACAGTGCTTCAGGATTAATCTCTCGGGAGTAAATAGCTGTTTCCATACAGCCTCTCACAGTGCCAGAGTAACATCTAGGAGGCTTTTTTTTTTTTGACAAGTTCTGACCATTGTGAATGGCAGAAAGGACCTGCAACTGGAACAGCATAGAATCACAGAATATTAAGGTTGGAAGACACCTCAAGGATCATCTAGTCCAACTGTCTCCCTACCACCTATTACCCACTAAACCATGTCCCTGAGTACCGCATCCAACCTTTCTTTAAACACCACCTCCCTGGGCAACCCATTCCAATGCCCGACCACCCTTTCCAGGAAGAAATTTCTCATCATCTCCAGCCTAAACCTCCCCTGGTGCAACTTGCAGCCGTTCCCCCTAGTCCTGTC
>VWZZ01006387.1:11860-27904 GCA_013399095.1 Psophia crepitans | reverse complement strand
GCCGTGATGCCGTTGGCCTTCTTGGCCACCTGGGCACACTGTCGGCTCATGTCCAGGTGAGCATCAACCAACACCCCCAGGTCCTTTTCCTCCACCCAGCTTTCCAGCCACTTTCCAGAATGGTGAAAGTCCCTTGTCTATCCAGCCACTGGAGTTTCCTCCAGTGTTTATTATCTAGTAGCCTGGTTAGCTGTGCTGTTGAGCACACTTTGACTCTGCCCTCATTATTTCGGTGGATACTAGCACATATCAAACACTGCTGCTTTTGTAGGGTTATCTAATAGGGTAATTAAGTCCTGAACCTGGGTCATCATAACCCTACAAAACAGCACAGACTGGTTGTGCACTGGATGGTGTGGACAGCTTTCTTTGTACAAGGGTCAGGGTGTGCTGATGGACAACAAGTTGAAGAGTCAGCAATGTGCCCTTATAGCAGAGAAGGGTTCTGCCCTTCTGGAACCATGTCCTGGGCTGCATTAACGAAAACATAGGCAGTAGGTTAAGGGGCATCATCCTTTTCCTCTCTTCGGGATTTATGAGTGGCACCTGGAGCACTGTGTCCAGTTTTGGGCTCCCCAGTAACTTGGAATATACCCATTCACGTCCTGCAGCTCCATTCCTCAGGAGACTCCTTTTCTGTCTTCTACACATGGTCTAGCCTAGCTGAGAGAGCTAGTTACAGCTGAGACTGGTCCAGTGCCCATGTAACAGGAGGTTCAAAAAGACATGTATTTTAAGAGTACTGATTCCACTGATTTTTAATGGGAATGTTGTGCTGTGAATTCCTGTGAACCTGTTTGACAATCACATCTGCGCTAATGAATGTTCAAGGCAACTCTTGGGCAGAGACAAAGGTCTGTGCAGGTAGGCTCTGCAGGTGGAGGACATAAAGGCATAGAGACTTCATATTTCATAATAATCTTCATAATTATTATCTCCATCAATAATTTTGTTCAGCTCTTGATTCACCCTGGGATTACTGGAAGAGCTTCCCTGGTGCCCCTTGAGCCTTAAATTCACCAACACTTTCTGCACCACCAGGCCTCAAGTGTAAGTTATGAGGGAATAAAGCATATAACAAACTCCTACACAAGCTATAGGTTTTGGGCTATTTAAATCACAGCTGGGAGAGGGGAAATTGTGCTAAATCTTTGGGGGGTACTTGCTCAAAGAGCTGGAAAGATTCAGCACTGTTCCTCTCTCTCAGTTTTATGGCTTCCTCACTCAGCTGCAACAATAAAAATGTTCCACTGGATTAGCTGCGCGGCTGAACTGTGATTTCTCGGCAACACTTTTTCACACTCTGAAAGCCTAATGACAAGCAATCAAGAAAATGTTAATTGGGACAACTGCCCCCAGGGGACCCCAGGGTCCTGGGAAGTTGAAGGTTTTCATTAATTCTGTAGGGCTGGCTGCAAAAAATACTGTTTTTTTCCCCCAGCAAATGTCTTAGAAGCATGATGAAATACGAATTTCCAAGCAAAGGTAAAGTTTCCAGACCTTTTTACCTCACCTCCTAGAGGGTCTTTTTTAACATATGTTTATCTCCAGGGCTTCCTTGCCTCTTGCTGGTTTCCCACAGACTTTTACTGAGTGGGGAATGGTGTTAGGAAGATAATTATGCTGCTCCTCAGTGCCTACCCACCAGTTCAAGCACACTGAAGAGGAGCCTATGACCTGGTCCCTTCTTTGCAGATGTGCAGTCACAGCACAATCCACGACTCCAGGGATCAGAGGCAGCTCCTTGTACCACTTGGTGATCCCAGCCATGCCATTGTCATGGTTTAATCCCAGCCGGCAGCCAAGCACTACCCAGCTGCTTGCTCACTCCCTGCCAGCAGGATGGGGGAGAGAATTGGAAGAGTGAAAGTGATAAAACTCATGGATAAAAACAGTTTAATAGGTAAAGAAAAGGCCACGCACACAAGCAAAGCAAAACAAGGAATTCATTCATCACTTCCCATTGGCAGGCAGGTGCTCAGGAAAGCAGGGCTCCATCACATGTCACAGTTACTTGGAAAGACAAATGCCATCACTCCAAATGCCTGCCCACCCCCCTCACCCCTTCTGTCTTCCCCAGCCCCTTATATGCTGATCATGACACCATATGGTATGGAATGTCCCTATGGTCAGTTGGGGTCAGCTGTCCTGTCTGTCCCCTCCCAACCCCTTGCGCACCCCTAGCCATCCCACTGGCGGGGTGGTGCAACAAGCAGAAGAGCCCTTGGCTCTGTGTAAGCACTGCTCGGTAGTAACTAAAACATTCCTGTGTCATCAACACTGTTGTCAGCAAATCCAAAACACAGCCCCACACCAGCCACCAGGAAGAAAATTAACTGTTCCACCCAAAACCAGCACACCCAGCCACCCTGACCAGCTAGAAGGCATGCCATGGCTTGTTTCCCCATGTCTTGCATAAGCCCATGTCTCATGAAAAGAGCAACGGATGCATTGGCTGGATTTCTTTCTTCCTTGCTTTTTTTTTTTTTTCCCCAGTCCTCATTGAAAATAATTGAGGAGCCTGTCATTTAAACTGCCATCAGTAAGCTGTTTCAACAGCTTGTATAATCGACAGTCTGCTTCACACATCTTGGACTTAGTGCCTTGGCTTGTTTGCTTGCCAGATTCCAGGGCTTTGTCTAGATGAACATCTACACCTATGCAAGCGGGTTGTTGTCTGCTCTGGGGACATTTTGTGGAAATGTCTACAGGAGCTGCAAAGGTCTGTAGAAGCAGGGCCATGGTATGTGGCTGAGTCAGCAGCAGTTGCCTCTTCTTGTCCTGCAGGTTTGTAAGATTAATATGGGTTTCCTTAGAGATGGGGCAGCTATTTGCTATCAGTAAAAGTTAATGTACTGGGGGAATTTATAGGAAAAATGCATTTAGTTAAGAGTTCATGGCTGTTGAAGCCACCCACCCATCACTCATTGTAAGTGAATTCCGGCAACAGAGGTTTTATTATTGCCATGGCTTTGACAGATGATGATGTTTGTCTAAGTAAATGCTTTTTTCTGAGTGCCTCATTACCATTAGGAGAGGAATCAGCTGCAGAAAGGGAAGGGATTCCTTACCCTCCCAGTGGCGGCAGCTGCTGTGGAGCTGGTGAGCCTGAAGTGACCTCTGTGGTGGGGAATTGCTGGAAAGGGGAGCAGAGCAGCCCTCCTGCACCAAGCCTTGGAGGTCCACTCTCAGAGGCATCTGTCTGGCCTGCAACAAGCCACATTCCCTGTCAACTGCACACTGAGGACCACTAATAACCTTTTGCTACATTAAACATTATTATTTTCTGTATCTGGCTGGTGGTTTTTATGAGTCTTCCAGGAAGCTCAGATACTGCAGTAGCTTCCCTGCAACACAAAGTGTGATCCTGCACTGTTATCGTAGTGGCTTGTGCTCTTCCAGCAGACGCTCATTTGGCTAGAGCTCTTGGCTAATAGCATGAAAAACCCTCAGGCTGTGCTAAGTGTTTCTGAGTGTTGCTCCATGTTCCACCTCTTCTTTGGTGCAGGATGGACTCATCTCTGAAAATCAGTGCAAAGCTGAAGGATGAACCCCTGCGAACCCTGCAGGGTTTGATTTACCACTTATTGCTATGTTGTGTTCTTCAGCTGTAGCTTGCCTGCAGGTTTTTAACAGTAAATACAACAGTGGACTCTCCTGCCTGAAGATCAGCAAACTGACACTTCACTGGGGTCACCCAAGAGTGGCGGAGCAGGGATGAGAGCTCCTGTCTAGACTTCATAAGCTCTTCTCTGATCCCTGGGCCGCTGCATCTCTGAGCTGCACAGGAATCAGCCCTTTTATATTTTAACAAAATTTTTCATGAGGACTGCATTTCTAATCCCTTATTTCCTTTCCGTAACAACCCTTGGTATCCTGATGAGATGCTCTTGCTAGGTCTCCAGCAGCTGCCACTACTGACCACTCCTGCACTACCCTCTGTCCTCCCTTGCTGCCTTGCACTGGTCTCCTGGCCTGAAAATGGAAAGCATAGCAGAAACAAGAAAAGATGAACTTAGACGTTATTCATTCTTTAAATAAGTTACATTAAAAGAAACATAAATCAGGAAATGCATTTGTATTTCAGAATTCTCGCACACACCTTTCTGTAGCCTGCTCGGTAAAGGCAAACCAATCAAATATAAGGAAAACACAATCCTGAAAGGGAATAGAGATATTCTGTATCCTGTGTGAAACATCAAAAAAAGGTAAAGTTCCTACTCTATGTTACAGAGCATTGACCAAGACCTGTGATTTATTTTTGGATTTGTATGTAATTACCATGGGGTCACAGCCAATAAATTGATTAATTCCCCCACTTGTTATCTGTGCTGACAATCACATGCTTTTGCTATCACCGAAGTGCAGATCTGCACCAAGATTCAGCAACTCTCCTACCCAGTGTTCCATTCGGTGCTGCTGGGAGTGCACCTCCGGAAAGTCGGACAAGGGGGTAATGTGCCTCTATAGACACGGGTGTGTTTACTCAGTTTTCTCACACCCGAATGCCTTCGCAGATAACCATGCAGCACAGTGGAGATTCAAGAGACATAATCTGGGCAAAGGCTGTGCCCTGGAGCCGGTTCATCTCCACACTGCTGAGGAGAGGTTTCCATAAATGTTTTGCATTTGTGTTTTATCTTTGAGGATCTCCAAAACATGTCCCTTATGAGGAAAGGCTGAGGGAGCTGGGTCTCTTTAGCTTGGAGAAGAGGAGGCTGAGGGGTGACCTCATCAATGTTTATAAATATGTTAAGGGTGAGTGTCGGGAAGATGCAGCCAGGCTCTTCTCGGCCTCACTAAGCGATAGGACAAGGGGCAACGGGTGCAGATTGGAGCATAGGAGGTTATGGGTTAACATGAGGAAAAACTTTTTCACCGTGAGGGTGACAGAGCACTGGAACAGGCTGCCCAGAGAGGTTGTGGAGTCTCCTTCTCTGGAGACATTCAAAACCCGTCTGGACACGTTCTTGAGTGATGTGCTCTAGGTGGTCCTGCCTTGGCAGGGGGGTTGGACTAGATGACCTTTTGAGGTCCCTTCCAACCTCTACGATTCTGTGATTCTGTGAAACCCTTTTCAAGGGTGAATTTAGAAATGGCAGGGTTAAAACCAACAGCAAAACAGTACTTTCTATTAGAGAATTTCCTTTCCCGCCATCGGTTTTGCCCCCCCAGCCTGCCTCCATCTCCCCACTCTCCCTTTTCACAGGCCTTTTTACGGTGTCCATTGGCCTCTGACGTTGCCAGTTTGTGCTGCCTGATGAGCTGACCTGTGGTGCGTGGTTCAGGGTGGACACCAGCTGGACTCACGCCTTGGCTTGATCAGGGACATGCAGGTTACTGTTAGACTCGGTAACCTCATACTGTGCCAGGATGGTCTTCATAACCTGCGAGACATGAGCTCGCTCACTGAGGAATTTAAGGATGCTCGGCTGAGCTGCAGGTGCCTTATTCTCTATATTTGCATTTCAAAAAAGTAATTAACATCCTCTGTGACTCAGAAACACTTTGTAGATGAATCCGAAGCCAAGAAATTGTGCAAGCTCAGCACCCTACTGCGCACACCTGAGCCGTGCGCGTGTGTGAGGCTATCGCGTTGGTGCAGGGCTGTGTACCGTGGAGCCATAGTCAGGAAGGATCTTCAAAGTTTTGTCTCTTCCTAAACGACAGTTTTCATTGCTCTGTTTAAACTTCACTGCTATTTTTTTTACAATACTCTGACACATATATTAGTGGGGATGTGCTGTATCAGAGCTGCAAAACAGCCTGCAATTCCCTAGGTTCCTCTGTAGATTTTTATGCTGGTGCATCCATAAAGGAACTCCAGTCCTTCCAAGTTTGTCCCAAGGGAACAAAGTAACACCTTTCCTCTGGAAATACTGTAATAAAACAAAGGGAATACAGTGCTCCCATTATGAAGATCCCATGGATGGCCTTTATCATTTATCAAAAGGAAAAGGTGTTCTTGTAATATCTGTTAGAACTGTACACAGGGGAGGCTGCTTGGTGGAGCACGTTAATAAAAAGTCAGAAACCTGAAAGATATGTCTTTTTGCAGATTCACAATTGTGCATTAATTTATTTTTGTAGCTTTTTCTCAATAGTCCAGTGGCTTCTGTCATGAAGCAATTTCATTAAAGCTTTGATCATAGTGGCAATATAAAGCCAAGCTTTCTGCGAAGGCTTCATTGCCCTAAAGAGTTTGTAATTGGCCAAATGTCTTAGAAAGTTTTGCTTGGTTTCTCCAGAGCACAAGTAAAAATTAATTACCCCAGCAGTAGCTGCAGTGCCATCATATAAGGGTGTCAAATCTAGTCTTTCCAAATGGCATATTCTAACAGAGCAATAGATATGAGACTTGCCATAAATGTGATTTGTGAACATCATTAATGAAGTACTAGACCTAATTGACTTCTCCTGGCTTTATGACAGCATAAAAAAAGTTCTGCACTACCAATGATATTTCTCTTAAACTTCTTCAGCTGAATCCCTAATGCTGCAGAGCTCTCTTACATGCAAGCTTTCACCAATGACTATTTTGGAAAAAGGAAACTGACTGTTAGACAACATTTCCACTTCTTTAGAAACAACAAGGATTTTAAAGCAATTCCTCTTTTGCAGAAGGAAATGAAGATGCTTTGCAATTATCCCTGAAAATGCAAGAATATTGGAGGAGATCGGCTGAGGGTACAAGTTTGATCATTTGAGAACTCAGTCACGGATGAACAGATTCAGGCTCAAATCCTTGTGATTTGGTTCAGGAATCTGCACGAGAAGCATTACCTTTTGTGACGTGATTGTATGTTCTTGATCTGAAACCACAGCCGTTATATTTTTGTCAATAACTATCATTCTAGCAAGGCATTCTGTTTTCCAACCATCTTTTGTTCAGGCATACTGAGGTCTGAGACAGCAAATGTCACAATTTGAGCAACCTGGTCTAGTGTATGGTGTCCCTGCCCATGGCAGGGTGTTGGAACTAGATGATCTATAAGGTCTCTTCCAACCCAAACCATTCTGTGATTCTGTGATTCATACTGGCACTCGCAGTAACATATTACAGTAGCTTATATTGCTGCTATAAGTATAAAACAGCCTAGATCCAGCTGTGACTAGTATTTTTCCAGGATGCTTTTCTATTCTATTTTATATGAGACTTGTGGTCATAGCCCTATAGCAGATACTATGAAAGAAAAAGAAATTAATTGCAGTCTATTGAAATGTATTATTTTTGCATTTACCTTTACTTGAAAAAAAAAACCAAAGGGAAGATTATATGTTAAATTGTATGTTATGTCTGTTATTTTGTTCCACACTAGGTGAGTTAACTTCCCCTGTCATGTTATTACAAGTGAACAATAATCTGAATGGTAAAATCTGGATGGAATGAAATGGTTGACCTCTAAGTATTTGCCTGAAATATGTGAAGATTAATATTCTGCAAATTAAATCTTCCCTTACAAAGGAGATTTCTGAAATGTGAGATGTGGTAAAGAACCCCAGCTACAGCTGAACTGCTAAACATGGAAGGAGGACCTATGAGTTGCTCCTAAATGTTAAATTCGGTTGACTTAAACAGTTCATCTAATCCTCTGTTGATTAGCCTTGCTCCATTTCTGTTGGCAGTCTTGGACAGAGGTGGAAAAGACTTTCTCTGGGTCTCCCAGATCATCTGGCCTGGGCTCTGCTTTGGGCTTCTGATTACTCCAGGGTGCCCCTCACCACAGCTTCTGAGTGCTCACAGAAATACATGAATGCATTTGATTTCCCTGTCCTTCTGCCTTCCTCCCTGCTTTCCTCCTTCAGACCCTCAGTCACATCAGATTTTACAAGATCTGTTGTGCTTTATTTTGTGGAGCTGGATAAATACACAGCTGAAGATGTGATTGGAGATTCAAAGGTGAGGAATTTCCCAAACATTCTGCATCTGCAATTTACTGATTTGACTGAAACCCACAGTGATTGTATTAATATTAATCACAACTCTCTTCTCTTACTTCACTTCATTCCCTCAAATAGCGTTTTTTGATATATATGAGGAAGCAAACAAATTACAGGGTGCCTTTAGCGACGTTGTATGAATTATGAGCACCCTCCTTACAAAGAGAAGGTGGCTTGCAGGTTACCAGCAGAGTTGGCTTCTTTTTGTGGGGACTGGTGTCACTGCTCACCACACAGAGATCTGAAACAAAGTGAGGAACATGTGCATCAATGAAGTAACTCCTAAGCTACTAGCAAGCAGCAAGCATTCTGAAAGAGTAATCTCCAATTCCCTCAAATTTTGGAGCTTCAGCTGTTTGCTTCAGAAGGACTAATCTCTGAATCTAATTTTGGGGACCTCTTTCCTAACTAGTTTTGCTCTTAGCTGTTCAGCATCCCTATTCAATATATTCAACAATGACCTGGATGAAGGGATAGAATGCACCCTCAGCAAGTTTGCTGATGGTACAAAACTGGGAGGAGTGGCTGCCATGCCAGAAGGCTGTGCTGCCATCCAGTGTGACTGAGACAGGCTGGAGAGCCGGGCGGAGAGAAATCTGGTGAAATTCAATAAGGGCAAGTGTAAAGTACTGCATCTGGGGAAGAACTCCATGTATCATCACAGGTTGGGAGCTGATCTGTTGGAGGGCAGCTCTGGGGAAAAGGACCTTGGAGTCCTAGTGAACAGGATGACCATGAGCCAACAGTGTACCCTCATGGCCAAGAAGGCTAATGGTATCCTGGGGTGCATTAAGAAGAGCGTGGCCAGTAGGTTGAGGGAAGTTATCCTCCCCCTCTACTCTGTGCTGGTGAGGCCTCACCTGGAGTACTGTGTCTAGTTCTGGGCTCCTCAGTTCAAGAAGGACAGGGAACTACTGGAAAGGGTTCAGCACAGGGCCACTAAGATGATTAAGGATCTGGAGCACCTACCATATGAGGAAAGGCTGAGACAGCTGGGTCTGTTTAGCTTGGAGAAGAGAAGGCTAAGGGGTGATCTTATCAATGTTTATAAATATCTAAAGGGTGGGTGTCAGGAAGATGGGGCCAGGTGTTCTCAGTGGTGCCCAGTGACAGGACAAGGGCAATGGCCATAAACTGGAAAACAGAAAATTCAACCTGAACATGAGGAAACACTTCTTCACTGTGAGGGTGGCAGAGCGCTGGAACAGGCTGCCCAGAGAGGTGGTGGAGTCTCCTTCTCTGGAGACATTCAAAAGCCACCTGGTCTTGTTCCTGTGTGATCTACTCTAGGTGATCCTGCTCTGGCAGGGAGGTTGGACTAGAGCTCTCTAGAGCTCCCTTCCAACCTCTACCAATCTGTGAATGTGAATCTCTGATTATCTGTATATTAGCAACAAGGGTGGATCTGTGAAGCTGTTTGCTTCAGCTCCACCTCCTGCAGAGATCCTGGTGTCCATGCTGTATGCATTTTGGAGATTTTATGTTGGACCACTCTGTGAGATCAGCGCTCACCTGTGCTTGGCTTCATTGGCGAGGAATCCAGCTGCTCTGCCATTCAGGCTGAAGCCTGTAGGTGAAGGCAATTGCTTCATACATGTACTTCTGATTCAGACTAAAACACTAAATAGATGCAATCTTTGCAATTGTTAAATTACAGTACTATTTAACTTTTCTGAAGATAGCTTCTGTTCTTGTACTCTCACACTCAGGAATGTATTTGAAGCTGTAAACTTATATTTAGCGTTCTAAAATCCTTGTGGCTTTTTGGGCATGATGCAGCAGTTTGTCTTTTGGTTACACCCCTGCCATACAGCATGGCTTGTGATGTGAACTTTCTTCTGTCTTTCTAATAATCTGCATCTTGCGTATTCCAAAAGCATTGTTTATGCAGCACTCTTGACGCTGAACTACGCCGTGCTGCTTCCATGGAAACCTCTGAAAACATATTACTGCCATGCTTGACAGATACACAATACCTCATTTTCCCTTATGTCAGTCATCAGAAAAGCCCTACTACATCAGACCAAAGACCTATCTGTCCAGTATCCTGTCTCTAACCATGGAAAATGACAAATGACTAAGGAAAAATGTTAAAACAGGGCAAGAATATTTCAATACTGATATAAACCCAAACTTTCATAATTTTGAAACTTAGGGACTAGAATCTTTAATTCAAAGGCCTTCAGTAGATTTTATTTTTATTTTTTTTTTGGCTTTGTCACTTTTTGGAGCTGTGTATTAAGTCAGAATGGGATGGGACAGCCAAATTTAGTTTCTAAGAGACTTTAGGACATCTCTAGTCTAATTGCCTGTTCAAAGCTGGGTCAGCTATGAGATCAGATCAGGTTGCTCAGATCTTTATTCAGTTGGGTCTTCATAGCCTCCAAGGGTGGACACTGAATATCCTTTCTGGGCAACCATACTTTTTTACCCATCTAGGTGATTATGTGTAAGAAGTCAAATAAACTTCCTGGGTAAAAAGTCTAGTCAACCCTCCGCTTGTCAAGGCTAATGAGTAAGAGCAGACTCAGTACCTTGTGGAGATTATAAGTGTCCCCCTTGGAGAAGACTATTCTTCGTTTGTTTTTATAAGTCCGTTAAAGATATTTGATGCAGAAAAATACAGTATTAATAAAATATTCAGTTCTATACCTAGTGACTCACGTTTGGTTGACAAGAATAAGGAGAATGTCTGAGGCTTACCTGGAAACCCAGTTGCCTGCTTCTCCATTAAATGTGGATGGAGGATCACAGAATCACAGAATCACAGAATCGTAGAGGTTGGAAAGGACCACGAAAGATCATCTAGTCCAAGCCCCCTGCCAAGGCAAGACCACCGAGAGCACATCACTCAGGAACGTGTCCAGTCGGGTTTTGAATGTCTCCAGAGAAGGAGACTCCACAACCTCTCTGGGCAGCCTGTTTCAATATGACAGGAACAGGATGACAGGTTGTGGGAGGTTGTGGAGGTTGGAAGAGACACCGGAAGATCGGTTTGTTTGCCCGTGATGTGCAAACTGGCACAAACAGTGTTGCACCTGCTGAAAATCTCCTTGAATGAAGCCACTGTATGTTTTGGAAATCTGGAGGAGGAGGCAACTGGTCAAATGTAAATGCCTATATATGAACTTGTCTCCTCTTCCCTTATGATCATCAGAGAGAAATAGTTGCTTTTAAGCCTCAATCAAACTCAGTCTGAAGCAACGCTCTAAAACAGATGAGTCGTGTGCTGAAAACAGCTATTGCTTTCCATTGAGTACAGTGGGACAATAAGGTGGCTACCTCAGATGGCATTTGCAAACTGTACGTGTCTAACGGAGTCATCTCCCACCGCCTAGCATAAAACCCCCACTGTATCTGATGGATGGGAGAAGCCTGCAACTTCTACCTTTACAACCTATTTTCCGTGTCTTTTCTCTTTTATCTCTAACAACAACTGAGAGAACATTTGTCGTTGTCATCTCTGTGCTATATTTTATCATTTAAAAGTAACCGATCTGAAATCTATTCCACTTTACATAGTAGATTCAAAGAATTTGTAGGAGGCATTTTTTAGGTGGCTTTTGAAAAGTTCATTAAACTGTTAAATATCGGAAATCCCCAGCTACATTGTTTCAGAAATCAGGAACTGGGGAGAATAATATTCCTGTATTTTTTTAGGGTGAAACTATATAGGAAGACACTGAGGTGGGTGGCTATATGAAATGAAGAAGTCATGCAGTCAGAAAGCTTTTTCTAGGCTGTGCTGGGGATTTGGTGGGACCCTATCTTTTGCCTTCATCAAATCCCCCCAAACAGATATTAGGAGCTTCTTCCCTGGGGGCAAAATGTTCCTGGTGTGAGGTCAACTCACAGGGTTTCGCGATTGCTCGGTGGTGAGGGTACCACATGGCATCCCCCTTCTTCTGGGCCCAGTTTGAGTTAGGTCTGTGTGACTCCAAGAGCTCTGCAGCCCAGCCCAGCCCCTTCAGTTAGGGGGAAGGAGGAAAGAAAAGATGGTGAGAGATTTTTTCCTTTCCACAAAGGAGCAACATAACAATGAAAGCTCCTATTTTCACATACACCCGCAGTAGTGGGTGTTTTGTTCTTAGAGCTTTGCCTTCGGCTGAATGCAGTCTCTATCTGGTCTCTTCAGGCCCTTTAGGACTTCCAAAGGTCACTTGTGTTGCGTGGATAGGAGCATATCCCAGTATATTCTTGTTTACTGCTTTTCAAACTGATGTGCATTTCAGTATTAGAAGACTAATTGTTTTCCCCCTTTCTGATGTTGAACATGAATTATTGAATTTATTTTGTACCTGCCTAGGCTAGAAGGATTTTCTGAGGAGAGTACTGTCCACGTTTAGTTTTACTTTCTTAACTTCAGCAAAGATCAAAGTTAACTTTCACATACTTCATCCTTCCTAGCTGTGCTATTCATAGGTGGCAAAAAAACTTCTTTATGGAATCTTTAATTAAGCTTATTTTGACACCACTTGGGTTTCCTTTCACTAAGTAATTTATCAGTGTCGAAATTTGAGTTGATTTTTTTCTTTCTGCTTTCACAGAAAAAGGGTTCTGAAATTCTTTGTTTAATGAATTAGAAGTCAGGAGATATTAACTATACTAGTATTTAATAATATTGTCAGAATATGCAACGCCATTGGAGTACAATCATTACAATAAGAGACTTTAATTTCAAACATGATTACATACAGCTGGATCACTCCCAGATCATAAAAGTATTTACTAGATAGCTTTTCTTTGCAATAAACAGAATAGTTGATGAGTACAGTTCAACATGGCTTTGTTATGATCTTTGAAGAATGTTAAATGTTAGCAGTAGAAATATTTTATTATTCATCTGTTTTCTGGTTTTATACTACTCAGGTTTTTTTCTGTTATAGAGAAGAAATATTAGCAAAGACTGTGTGTGGAAATTTTGCCAAATAGCTTAACTATCTCCTCAAGTGACTCTTTGCACCATATTCATCAAGATAACTGCTATTTTTTGCCATTTAGCTGGTCCCTAACAAAGATGTAATAGTTCTTGGCTTTGTTTTTTCTTTAATGCTTTTAATCAATTTAACTCTATCAGAAAAAAACAATTATATAAATACACTTCTACTGGTTACTATCCTCTTTGATCATGCTGTGGACTTCTTCTGGCACTCATTAACTTTTGAAAAGTGTTTCAACCACTGTAACATGCCCCCCTTCTCCAGGGCTGGCCTTTGGCTGTTTTGTAGCAGGGCAAGCTCTGAGCTGAGCTCTATGACTTTCTAACTCAGGTGTCTTTTTCGCTTGTGTTTTGAATTATTTCTAATGTCTGTCATCTCAGGACGCTCTTCTCTCTTCATGTGACCCTGCATGTATTGACACTTTTCAAATTCTTACCGCATCTTATGGTAATTTTTACAGGTGTCTGTAAATGTTTTGTCTGAATTTGTGTTCAGAGTCTCTTCTCAGGCACTCTTTTACACTTGAGTTCCTTCTCTGTTTACACTTTTATACTTACTGTTTTAAAAATAATTTTTGTGTGTGTGTGTGTAATTTTATATAGAGTGCACCTCTTTAATACGATTTCAGTTAGCCACATCGCCTGTTCCTGGAAGTGTCTTGAAAGCATCAAGTGCTTCAAACATCTATTGTCAGAAATAAAACCTCTTCTTCTTCTTCTTCTTCTTCTTCTTCTCTTCTCTTCTCTTCTCTTCTCTTCTCTTCTCTTCTCTTCTCTTCTCTTCTCTTCTCTTCTCTTCTCTTCTCTTCTCTTCTCTTCTCTTCTCTTCTCTTCTCTTCTCTTCTCTTCTCTTCTCTTCTCTTCTCTTCTCTTCTCTTCTCTTCTCTTCTCTTCTCTTCTCTTCTCTTCTCTTCTCTTCTCTTCTCTTCTCTTCTCTTCTCTTCTCTTCTCTTCTCTTCTCTTCTCTTCTCTTCTCTTCTCTTCTCTTCTCTTCTCTTCTCTTCTCTTCTCTTCTCTTCTCTTCTCTTCTCTTCTCTTCTCTTCTCTTCTCTTCTCTTCTCTTCTCTTCTCTTCTCTTCTCTTCTCTTCTCTTCTCTTCTCTTCTCTTCTNCTTTTTCTCACCTTGCCTTGGCTTTTCTGATACAGTTTGTGTGCAGATGTAGAAGTAAGTGATATTTAATTTTCAACAGGAGCTGGAGTCCAAAGATTAGGTTAGCTGTGATTTAGAATACATGTCCACCCAGGGAAGAAGATGTTCCCTGGGCAAACAGTAGGTAACACCTCCTATTCCAGAGAAAGGAAGTTTCTGGCAGGGATGTGTCTTTACATAGTTTAGCTCAGGCAGCCTAGCCAGTTTGTCACCAATCCATCATCCCCCTAAAGGCATGGGCTCCAGCAGAACTGGGGCAGCTCTGCCTGGTGGGAGCTGGTGGTACCTTAAAGGAGATGCTCCGTGCTGAGCAATATCATGTTGCCAGGGAGAGCCTTTTCACTCTCTGAAAAAGAACACAACCTCGCTGACTGGCAGGCCTTCAGTTCAGAGTCGTAATGTGTGCAACTGCCCAAGCTTGCAGCCAAATGTCCTCGGAGTTTTTTAAGCTCATAGATATTTTCTCTATAGGCTCCTAACAACTTCAAGTGATGTTTAAAATATTTAAACAAAATAGCTCATCTGTCCTAGGGTAAATACATTAATATGATAATTCTTCAGGTTGCTGCTTTTCCCTTATATTTCATTATTTGGAAAAGGAACGTCTGTCTGATGCCTCATTTAAGATTCACTGGAATCTTCCTTGCTTCAGTAATTTTCCTATTAAATTACAACTATTAACACCCGTTCCTCACCCTAAAGGAAACCAATAAAATCACCCAAACTAATGAAGCTGTTTTCAGCAGCAAGCACCTCGTTACGGGGGTACTTCTAATTACTGTTAAAATGAACTGGAACACAATGCCTCTAGAATGGGATGTCCCAGAGCTATCAACCCAAACCATAAACATCTGTGCAACGCATAATATCTTCATTTAACCTTTGTAATAGCAACACAACCTCAACTAATTTTTAAATGCTGGTAGGCATTAAAATAAATAGATATGAAAATGTCACTGACACATTATAAATAAAATTCTAATTTATGAGCACTGCCTCCCAGTGAGGAATTTGGTTTTTGACTTTAAAAAAATAACCATGCCACCTGGAGTTTATCTTTCTCTTATATCGTCTAATCTGAACTAATTTTTTTTCCCTTCTGCACTAATTGTTATACTTATATACGATTGTGCAGAATACTATGTTGAGGAGTGATTAGGGTATAACTTACATATCAGAATGCATGAGCTAACTGGAAAAGCAAAGCTTCAGATCAGATTTAATTAAGATAGCTTACACTCTCAGTTCAGTTTTCTGCCTAAAGCAAGGGAAAAAAAAAGATGACTAACAGCTTCTTCCAGAAACATGATACTCCTGGGGTAGGAATTTTGAACTCCATAAGCAGAGTAGCTTTTATTCTTGTGAGTAGCCCTCCTGAAATCAGCACAACCAGTCATGTGAGTAAATGGTATTCTGCATAAATTAATAATGCACAATCTGGCCATCTAAAAATCCTTGTCCTGGTGCAGATTACTAATTGCCTACAAGTCATTCAAATAATGAAAGGGGAAAGTGATATTCATACAAGCAATGCCTTGCAGGGTTTCCTTTTTTAATTTTCACATATGTAAAGCTAAAGCTTTAATACTGAAATAAATCAAAGTGGGAATCTTCAGCTGGAGCTTGCTAAAGAGCAGTGTCCACAGCTCATACTGCATTCGCCCCTTTGCAAGAAGAATGGCGATCTATCAATACCAACAGCTTAGTCTATAAACAGCATGCTGAAACTTCATGCATAATTGTCATCACCATCAATTTACTGCTCATATTACAGGGCAGCTAGAAGGTTAGGAGCAACTGAGAAACACTTCCATAAACAGCAGACAAGTAAATAATGTAAGTAACTGCACTGGTCTATCTATGTTAACATCCATTCATAGTTCATCCCTAGGCTTTAATGTTTTCATATATATATATACACACTGTACTGGGTCAGGCTGAGCTGGAGTTAATTTCCCCGTACCAGCCCTCACAGCGCTGTGCATTGGTAGCAGCAAGGTGCTGATAACACACC
>VWZZ01006387.1:0-11719 GCA_013399095.1 Psophia crepitans | reverse complement strand
GAAGTAGAGAATAAGCTTTTGTTTTTCCTTGCTTTGGTTCCACGTGCGGCCTTGCTTTTCGCTATATTAAAACTGCCTTTATCCAAACCCATGATTTTGGAGTTGCTTTTCCATCTTATTTTTTCCCTCTCCCCTCTCTGCCCTGCTGAGGAGGGGAGTGATAGAGTGGCTTAGTGGACACCTGATGTTTAGCCAAGGTTAAACCACTACGCACACACACACACACATATATTTATATATAAGGAAGCAAAAAATCTCCTGTTTCTGGGTGCCAAGGGTTGGGCTCTGCAATTCTAACTGAAGTAGAAGGCAGAAGAGTATTTTCATAAACATTGGAAATATTGAGGCTTGATGTCCTTTGGACTTGTATCTTTTGGCTGATCAAGGGAAGAGAGATGTGAGAAGTGAGAAAAGAACTTAATCCGAACCTTTTTTCTCTGGGCTTTCTTCAAGGTATGTACCCTCATGCCTATAACCTCCTGGATTTTGGCTGGGGCATGGATTTCCTTTCTCTGCTCTGGCCATCCATTTATTCTCATGAAATCTGTAGAAACCTAATAAACTTTCAGACTGATGTCAAATTGCATAAAAAAATCAACCTGTTGATTCCAAAGATGTTGAGAAAGATGTGCATACAAACATCTTGCTTCACTTCCACAGGAAAAATGGACTAAAATGCAGAAGATTTTTTTGAATAAATTAGGTGGATAACACAGAGCAAGAATATGTGGAGTTTAAGATTGGTATAGATGTCGACAAAATTGTATTTTTTTACGTAATCAGGTCTTCAGTGGGAAAGGGTGTTACGAAGTCAGAGTCAGAGGTGATGGTGTAGTATGCTAGGTGCTATTCAGCTAGACAGGGACAGTTCAGTTTTAATTGAATTTCTTATGACCTATAGAGACAAGAAAATACCAGACAAAAGGTTGAAATACAAAGAAAAAAACCCATATGGTTAATGACAAAGGATACACATCTTTCCTTTCCCTTTTTCATTCCCTACTACTCTCTGAGCCTTACTGTAAGGCTTGACAGAAGAATATCCGTGTCCTGATAAACTGGTACATAGGGAGTAAAATAGTGCCTTGGTTCCTAAAGTATTGTCCTCAAATTGCAGAAAATTATGCAAAACATCTTCAGAAAGTTGTTTAGGAAGATCTTTAAATGGTCTGAGAGAAGATACAGAAACTGTTGTGAAAGAATCAGACAAGTGACTGGTATTTGTTGCATGGAGAGAACAGGGAGACAGGATAAGTGACAAGAATAACAGTACCAACTGCAGAAATGTACCTTTGTCATGAACAATTCAAAACCTACTCAGGGATATTATCCTGCTGTACATCAACACAGACTCTGAGCTGAACTGAAGATGCTGGTGGATTTCATAAAGACTTTATCCTTTTTCTCCCTTACTGTCTTACTGACAGGGGTTTTGTTTTGCTTTGTTTTTATTTTAAATTATACCCATCACTGAAAACTAGTTTGCAGTTGATTTGCTTTGTAATTCATGCAGTTTCTTGGAAAGCCTCTGGAGCAAAAGGAGACAGCATGGTTACACAGCCACACATGGCTGGAGAGTACAGCTGAGGTGGATGGAGGTCTTTATGTCACTCTTACCTGGAAAGGCTGCAAGGAAGAGAGAGGCTTTGTGGCTTTCCATCAAGTGGCCTGGATTTGTGCTGTTTCCTCTTTCAGTTTAAGGTATACAAGTCGCAGGCCTCTGCCAGATCAGAGGTGAATCTGGCTGTTCATCCCATATTTGACAATGGTCAATAACAATGATATGAGAAGATAAGAAGCCTGCAGCTATATAGTCACCTGTGGTTCAGAAACATAAGTGACATAAGTATCTTTAATAGTCTTTGCTGAATTTTTCTTCCATTATCTTGTCTACTATCTTTTGGAAGACTTGTATGTCAGTAGGATCCAGGAAATCTTGTATTTTGTTCTTCACAACAAAAAATACTCTGTTCCCAGTTGTTGTGCACCTTTTTTTGAGCTACGTCCATAACATCCTCATAGGCAAGCTTAGGAAGAGTGGGCAGTGAGGTAGATTGAGAACTGGCTGAATGGCAGAGCTCAGAGGGTTGTGTCGTAGAATCTAGGAGGAGGCTGGTAGCCAGTGGTGTGCCCCAAGGGTCAGTGTTTGGTCTGGTCTTATTCAACATATTCATCAATGACCCAGGCAAGGAGACAGAGCGCACCCTCAGCAAGTTTGCGGGTGATACAAAGCTGGGAGGAGTGGCCAAAACACCAGAAGTCTGCACTGCCGTTCAGTGAGGTCTGAACAGGTTGGAGAGATGGGCAGAGAGGAACCNCTGGGCTCTCCAGTACAAGAAAGACAGGGAACTACTGGACAGAGTCCAGCAGAGGGCTACCAAGATGATTAGGGGGCTGGAGTATCTCTCGTATGAGGAAAGGCTGAGGGAGCTGGGGCTGTTTAGCTTGGAGAAGACTGAGAGAAGATCTCATCAATGCTTATGAATATCTAAAGGGCAGATGTAAAGAAGACAGTGCCAGACTCTTCTCAGTGGTGCCCAGTGACAGGACAAGGGGCAATGGGCACAAACTGGAACACAGGAAGTTCCATCTGAATATGAGGAAAACCTTCTTTACACTGAGGGTGACGGAGCACTGGGACAGGCTGCCCAGAGAGGGTGTGGAGTCTCCTTCTCTGGAGAGATTCAACACCCACCTGGATGCAATCCTGTGCAACCTGGTCTGGGTGATCCTGCTCTAGCAGGGGGTTGGACTAGATGATCTCCAGAGGTCTCTTTCAACCTCTGCCATTCTGTGATTCTGTGATTGCCTGGAGCTGAACATAAATCTGATGATTCGCAGGTCTGTATCTGCCCTTATTGATCTGACATTGATAAAAGGAATACTGAAATGATCAGAATCTAAAGTCATTGATATCATTATTATGACATCATCTATTGAGAAAGATGATAGGTGTTTCTTGGAGAGCTGGGATATGTGACTTGTCTTCAGATTTAAATACAGTAACCCAATTTGGACATGATGGACCAAGGAGTCATTATGCTCAGAAACATGGTTAAGGGAAAAGACAAATTCTCTCAGATTTTAAGCAAATCAAGGTCTGTGGGGATTCCAACAGATAAAGTCTGAAAAAAAAAAAAAAAGACACAAGCTCTTTATCAGTCCAAAATCATAAAATCACAGAATGGTTTGGGTTGAAAGGGACCTTAAAGATTATCTAGTTCCAACCCCCACACCATGGGCAGGGACCCCCTCCACTGGACCAGGTTGCCCAAAGCCCCATCCAACCTGGCCTTGAACACTGCCAGGGAGGGAAGGTCAATGTAAGGTTATAAAGCTACATACAGATCAGGAAGCATGAAACAACTGGCATGAGACAAGCATGTGCAATTGAAAGCTTTCTCTGTGCTTTTAAGTCTTTTTGGTCTAACTAATGATACAACTTCTTCCTACAAATCTAAACTCGTTTATACAGATCAGTACAGATGCAATGCTATCAGTCATCGATGTAAGTTATTTGTAGTTGCTGATGGAATTCGACCATGAGACACTACAACACAAGCCTCTTGCTTTGTCCCTCTGAGCTGTGAATGAACCCTTTCCAACAAAGTTTTAGAGGAGAATGTAATTTTTCAGACTTGCTGAAGTGTTTTGAAGACCTGATCTCTTGGTGGCTTTCTGACATGTTACCTCTGGAACTGGCTGCCTCCATTGAAAATGAGAAAAATCATTGATTTTTGTTGATATATTGTGGATTGCTGAGCTGACTGAAAAGAATTTTTTTTTCCATTTTGATCGCCTAGAGATATTGTTTTGAGTAGCGAAATGAAGAGTTTGAGTTGTTCTTCCTTGGAAATAATATCTTTTTTATTTTGTTTGGTGATTTTAAGGTTTTCTATCCTTTTGTGACCCTGAAGAATTCTAGTTCTTTTAGCATTGCTATAAAAGCTTGTGTTTTGTTTTCCTTATCTTTTTGTTGGTGCTGAGAGTACTAAAGGCCTTTTGATAAAGTTATTTTGATGTAATGCTATTGATATTTTTCAATAGCATTAACCTTCCTACTAATTTGTTGCCTTTATACAGAATGCACTGTTCCTTTGTCTTTCTAAATATACCCTTTTTTCTTAGAGAAAAACATGGGGAAAACCAAAACAGCTTTTCTGCGGAATCATGCTTTTTTTCCTCCAAAATTTAAAGTGAACTCATACAAATGAAAGAGTGACAGAAAGATGTTAATCTTGTTGACAGCATTGCTTTACTGCAAAGATTAATCTTCATATGTGACTGATTTTTTTCACTCTCTTATTCTTCTCTGAATGATGTCCAGATGAGATACTCTGGAATAACAGCATGCTGAAATTTCAGAACATCTCAGCAGTCTTTGAGAGATGCTACAATATGTCTAAAGAACACAATTTCCCCTAAAATTACTTAAAAATACAGTAAAGTTAGGATATTTATAGGGAAATATGAAAACGTGCCACAAATAACTAGGAGGACATCACAGAAGGGCAAGAGTATTGGGTAGTTGGCTTCTATGACACCCACGTGATTGTCATTAAGAATTTTTATTTACCAAGCGTGTTGTTTTCTTACCAGCTCATTATATTAGTTTCTCATTGTGGAGAGATTTATCTGAGATTAAAAATTGTAACCAGCAATGTTATGAACTAATAAGCACATGTAATTTGGATGCTGTTAGAGCATTAAATGGAATTAGTGACAGCATCAATTAATTTCATTTTGGTAAAGTTATTATCACCTACATATTCCTGCCATGAAACGGGACCATAACTACTTCAGTGGCTACAATGAGAGCACAGGAAGATATTTCTTTGTTTCTGTTTTTAGGTCAGCGATCACTATTAGATCATGTTCATCATTAGGAGGGCAAAGTGGGCTATTAGAGAGAGGCTTTTTCCTCTGGTGATACAGGAAATCTTGGATGATCTTTTGTACCTTCATGTGAAAGCACAAGGAGCGTGCACCAGGATCTACATGTTGTGGCAAATAATTTTCAGGAGTATGCTGCTGGCAACTCAGGCCAAGGGAGACAGGGGGAACAAGTCCTCCATCTTGCAAAATTTAGATGCAGAGTATGACTCAGATTCATGATGGATGTGCTCCCCTACCTCCCAGTTTTTGAATTACTTCTGATCAGGGCCACAGGGAGCTGCACCATTTATCAGATGGCTTCCCTTCTTCAGGTCTTCATTCACAAATTTGCTTCTGTGCAACGATGCCCAAGACAGCACTAACGAGTTCGCTAAAGTGCTGGAAGCAGGATAGCCGTGTTTTTGTGGCGCTCTGCCCAGGTTAATAAGCCCTGCTTCTCAGCAGTGCTAATTAGGCAAAGCAGAGATCTCTGTGGCGGTGAGTATATTTGTTCTGATGCACAGTTATTTTGGGCAGCTCTGCATGACATTGCATTGCGCTGGTAGACCTACCCTCAGCATCAAGGACATTAAGGGGGAACCCTGTCCAATAACTCTGTAGGCTTCCAGCTCTCTCTTCCTCCAGTAAATTTAACACAGGTTTTTGTCATAAATTATCTAAATGACCGTCCTTGGAGATAGAGTTGCCTGACTGAAACCCTGTCCTCTGATATGAGTAGAAATACTGTCATTGACACAAATAGAATGAAATCCTGACTCCAAGTGAGCAGTGGGAAGTAGACAAACTTGTCTGAAAAGCTGTAAACTATACAATTACCTAAAAAGTGAGCGCTGGACACTAGCTTGTTGAGTGTTACTGGCTTTTGTCACTAGCCACCAGAGGAAAGGTAGCTCTGCTGGCATGGGCAAGGAGCTCGTTTCACCACTGCTGTGCAATCTGTACACCTCGGTGCCTTGCAGCAGTGCAAGCCTGCACCCAGAGCGTGTGAAAATGACGTCACCAGTGTGGAGGCTGCTGTCACTTTGCACCCTGGGGACAGCCTGGTCAGACTCACTGGTGTGCGTAGGGGAAGATGGGAAGGCCCTTGGGAAGCCCAAAGAGCCGATTTGCACATGCAAAAATTATGAGCAAAGAGAGAACATATTTCTCGGCATGCATGGAAAGGTGACTGGGGGAGAACAGCTGAACAGGGCTTCTTGGGTGCTCTAGGTTGGGTCCCAACTTCTTTTTTGTAACAGACCATTACCTTCATCTTCTGCCACAGTCAACACCATAATTATTCTTTAGAGAGAACCTCCTTCATACAACACCCTATGACACACCATGTGACACCTCCCAGGGAGTGCTGCACACCTCTGGCTTGGGAGATGCAGTTGCAGGAGACCCCTCATCCATGGGGTGCAACGGCCAGGCTTTGCCTGACTCAATATCTCTAAGGATTGTCCTGGTAAAGGTTTCTCTCTTGTTTCTTCTTTCTGAGACCATCTAGAGGCCACAGGGAGGTGACCTGGGGACCTTGTGGATCTGGATCCTGTGAGGACAGCAGCAGTGGTCAGGAGCAAGGGCTTTGCAGGGTTCCACTCTCTTCCAGCTGATGCAGGAGGGCCTGTTCCTGTCCTCCATCCAAAACTATGTCTCTGGCTCCCAGGGGTTGAGCCTGAAGCAGGGAAAGGCAAGGTGAGTTTAACCCCCTTTCCATGGCCCTAGTTCCCATGAACCACAGTTCAGCCCAGGGAGGGGACAGTGTTGGACTTTGAAACCAGTTTTTGGCTCTTCCCAAGCGGCATTTCCTTGCCCTGCAATTCAAATTTGAAAGCTGCTGCCTAGACATAGTTTGCAGATAGTGTTTTTCTATGAGCAGTGTGGAAATTAAATAAGAACTGAAGTTAGAACTTGTTTCTTTTCACAAAGGAAACTGATTATGTCCAACGTGATTAAACCATTATGCTGCCCACTCTCCGCTTGTTTCAGGGACAGAGCCTTCCACTACAGGTATTGATTGCAAACTTAACATGCTGTACAAGATCGAGGAATCTGCAAGGGGGCACAGGAGAAGGCATGTTCTCAGTCGAGAGTTATCAAGGCATTACTTTGGTTTAGCAGAAGCTAAACTTTGCAATGCCCTACTTGTGAAAGCTCAAAACAATCCAAATGTCACCCTTGGAAAATCAGAGCCGAATAGCTCTTCACTCAGTGTGCTACTTCCAGGCGAAATTCTCCTCTACCTCTTTTTTAATTTTTTCCTTTAAAGAACATTATGTGGGCCTGCTTGAATCAGAACATAAGAATTGGATTATTTATGCTGCATTTGATCAAGTAATTGAAATAAATTGGAGGGCTAATGATGACTCATTGTTTTGCTGAGCCCTCGCTGAATAAACAGCCATAACAGGGAATTAGCCTGTTTCATGAAAATATTTTCTGAAGTTATGGTCTTTGATCAGCTCTCCCATGGCAAATTGACACTGCATGGACGATCATAAAATCAATGTGTGTGGACAGAATTCGGGTTGCTGTTTTTACTCAAACAAGAGCGTGCCCTGTGCATGCTATGCACGTTTTACATCTTTTCCATGACTTGTTTTACACTTGTTGACAGGGCTACGAGAAACCGTGTTCACCCCCAACGTGTCCCTCAAAATAGAACTGTAATGTAGTCCCTTCCCATAGCTGTGCTCATCTCTTGACCTCCAGGTTCCCACAGGAGTAAGTTCTCTCTTTTGCTTGCTTGATGCCCCAGAGACACCTGCTATGGCTCTGAGGAGCGCTGGGTGACTCTCTGCTCACAGCCCTGAATGCCATGCACTCCCCAAGCACCTCTGTTTTGGGAACGGAAGGTTGCATCTTCCTCGCCTGCAGGGGTAGCCACAGAACAGCAAAAGCACAGGCCACCTCTCCCTGCTTCCAAAGCTGCCGTTCATTAGCACCGGTCCTGCTCAGGGGTGCTGCAGTGCGTGACTAATAGCAGTGGGCTGATGCTCACCAGCGCGCGTAAGGGCAAGGCCGAGCTCTCCCCTACCACGCCTATGAGCAGCGCAGGGCTAAAGGTGGTCTAAACACTTTGTACAATATTCTCAGTCTATCTTGCCAACGGCAGCGAACGCGACAATGCAGGGAAATACACTAAATGCACACGGTAACTCTCAGCTTTAAGGATAACCGGATTCGTAGAGGTAGGGAGAAGGTATCAAAACAAACCCTTGTCTCTCAGACGACATGATGAATACTGTTGCAAGCAGAAGTACTGATAATCAGGAAACTATTCTACAACATCAATATACTTGACAAGCGAAAAAATAGCTACAAAATTTCATGAATGTGTAAATTGCATTTAAATTAATGTCAGTGCTTCCCCTTTAGATTCCAAATTAGCAGCTATTCTTCTGTTAATGTAAATTTAACTTCTTGTTGTTGTTCTTTGCTTTTGTACCAGCTAGAAACTCAAGCGCAAACTTCAGAAGGATGCTTCTCAAAGCGTCCAGATGGCAACAATAATTATTTATTATCTTTAGCTACCATGATTATGTTGCCCAATCTGTGATATTGTAAATCAGTTTTCAGATGGTCATAGGAGTTGTAGCAAGTTTAGTGAAAAAAAAATTGCTCATTATATGTTTGCTCAGAGGGATTGAACCATCAGAGAACTGCAGCTCTTTCAACATCAGTAAATAGACATGGAAGTGTAGATCTAAGAGGGACTCTGGGCCTGGAGGAGCCAGCGTGGTGGCATGTACAACAAGGAATACAACACTCATGTGGCACGGACTCTGGGTTTCCCTGAAATCCACGCTCCCAAAGTGGATTCAGTCAAGGGCTGTGCTATTTTCTTTTTACTGGAGCCAAATTATAGTGTAAAATGAGAGAAATCACTTCTTGGGCTAATGTAAAAGCATGGCATTCAGCTGCAACAGCACTGAGATTCTGAAGTGAGGGTCCAACCCCGGTGCAATTTTTGAGATTTGCATGCTTTTATTACAAGCCTGCATAGGCTTTGCCCTCCAGAATTTATTTTTCCCCTTAACCTAATTCTATCCAATCTGTCATATTTTCTTAGTAATTTTCTGAGGCCACTTTTTTTTCTTTTTGTGCTGGAAAAATTAGCTCTAACTGTTCTATATTTGCAGGGTAATGGTGACATTGGAATGAAGGGAATGACACACTGATTTTCAGCAAGGCTTTCATAAATTGTCTGCTTAGATTTATGATATGTCACTTGATTTACAGCACTCATTTTTTTTTGTGGATGCTGTTGTCTGTTAACATTTCTACAATAACTCTCCTCTGTTTTTTTAGCTTCTTGGAGGCTAAAGTAACACATATTTGCAATCGTATTTTTAAATTTGGATAACTTGATAGTCACAATTGCTGACTCTTAATAGGAACAGAGCTTTCTTTTTTCTCTTCTTGAGCCCCTGATGTCTTTGGTTTTCATCTTACAACTACGGTTGAAAAAAATGTAGTTTGAATTTTAAAGGTACTAAAATTCAGTCTGAAAAATAAATCTGTCTTTCGGTATGCTCAGAATTGCTCTTAAGTTTGATATATTTTAGATTCTTCAGGGTCTCCAAGTTTTTCCAGAAGATGGTCAGTGGTCAAAGGTGCTAAGTTTCTATTTTCTCAAGGCATGAAGACTGATTTTTGTTGTTTCTATAATGAAACCCCTGTAGTATCTTGATTGGAGACAGTTCAAGGAACTTTCCCTCACATCCCTTCAGGCTGTGCACTTATGGCAATTAAGAGTCTATTTATGGTCCAGAGCATCATTTCCCATGCTGTAGTATATAAATGCTGTCCAAGTGAGTGCCTCTTCCTGCCTATGTGCATTACCAGGGACTGGTCATGCCACCATCAAGGGTAGTATATTAATAGATCACATTCTCCCTCCAGCTGAAGGGAAGAAAAATGATGATTCAGATAGCTGTTATAATCTCACAGGAGGCCCTTTAGCTTCCACAAAACTCTAGCTTTACATTTGTCCAGCACTGGCTAACACTTGTCACTAGGAAAACCATCTCTTTCTAACTGACATCTGGTAAAACCTACCCTGGCTCATGCTGCTCAGTGAGAAAGAAGTTCTCTTCCTTTGTGGTACTCATGAAATATATGTGAAGTTTTAGAGAAAGGCACAAGACTGTTTTCAAAGACTGCTAAGAGGAGGAATGTAATTCTTCATTGTTTGCTGGTTAATGGGCAATTGCTTTCAACAATTGAGAAGTACAAACGTGGCAGGAGTGTACTACAACAGTACTAACAATGAGTTGTTAGGTTTAGAAACAGATACACAGAACTAACTGAAAACCCTGATGATCGCTTTTTCTATTTCTATATTGGATTAACTCCAAGGTCAGTTCTTTTTGTTTCGGCTGACAAGCTGTCAGAATGCTCACATGCACTCGGGGTGCGGCAGCAGTCTTTTGGGAAAATCCTGAGGTCAGCTATTGCCTTTGTTGTCCAGGACCAACCACAATGGTGAGTCCTTTATGGACGAACCATCTCCATGGCAGTCTTTAATCCCTGTATTCACAGCCATCTTCCCAAGGTGCTTATGTTGGTCCAAAACCAGGAGAGTGATGTGATAACTAACAGCTTTGGAAATATTCGCAAGCATGTCCAGTATAGTTTTTGGCTTTTGTAACCAAGGTTGTTAGTTGTCTGCTGGACTTCCCGTTGTTTCTCTCTCTCTTTCTTTGAGCACACTGCAATATAACACGAGTAATTTGCAAGATAGTGAGCTACAAAGTGAACATTTTGTGTGATTTGATCTGTATTTTCTGTTTGTTTTTTTTTTATCCTTTTAGTTGGAGGTCCATTAGGCTATGTTCCTCAGTAATCTAAGACTGAAGATTTTTGTTGTTGTTGTTGTTGTTTTTGTTTGTTTTCCTCACTACCAGTATGTTTCCAAGTCATTTAAGAATTTTTCTCCAAACTTGTAAATTTTCTTGACAGACTTTTACCTAGACAGCCATGGTTAGGCTTCCTATGACATAGTCTAGACTCACATGCATCTACAAGGGGAGCCAAGGATGTGTGTGAAGTTGATTATAAGAAATGCCAACAACGTGGACCATGTTCTCTCTGCTCTTGCAAAGACACAGACAGTTTCTGCTGTGATCTGGGACTGTCTGTCTTGGGAAGATTTCATATGGAGATCAAAACAAGGACTGAACAAGATTCTTCAGACAGCACTGCTAAGGAAAAAGAAGAAGAAATGCTGTCCAAGATACAAAAAGAAAAAGAAGAAAAATATATTACCTATCATCTTGCAACTGTTGACTAAAAGAGCTTATATTGTCAAGAAATATAGCAACATCTGGTTTTGTACAGAATACCACAAGTCTTTGAATATAGACAAAGCAAAAAGCTCCTACCCATATGACAACTGGATTCCATGTAACAAGGCTTTTTTCAGGCTGTATGAGACATATTACCAGTTACTTTACTGACAACAGCTATGAAGAAAGATGCAGCACAGAATTTGCCACTGAAGATGATCGTTTGTCTAACTTTACTCCTTGAATCTTTTGCTGCAACCTCCTTAAGCTCTGATGTAGGAAGGCAGTGACTTCTCTTGAGACTTTGACTGCTGCTGTTATCCTCCTCAGCTGTCCTCTCAGTCTCTACTGCAAGGCTGGGTAAAATCAATGAAGGTGATTTTAGAAAGCCATGATGATGGCTGTGGCCTTTGCATACCTCTTTCTTGAATAATTGTGATGTCCATGCACTGAGTGGGGAGGAAAGCTGGCAATGTCTAAGCCTTTTCAGCTATCCTAGGAGATAATTTAAATAATCAAGGAAAAGCACTGTGTACTATTTTCACAGAATC
>VWZZ01006386.1:89114-131338 GCA_013399095.1 Psophia crepitans | reverse complement strand
ATTCCAAGGAAGCCTTAACTTTCTTAGTTGCCGCCCTGCATTCTCTGGCAACAGTNAAGCGGTCCTTGAAGGACAACCAACTATCTTGGGCCCCTTTACCCTCCAGAACCCTGTCCCACAGGATTTCCTGTAGCAATTGTCTGAAAAGGCCAAAGTTGGCCCTGCTGAAATCCAGGGTTGCGATCCTGCTAGGTCTTCTGTTCTTACCGCACGAGATCCTGAACTCCACCATATCGTGGTCACTGCAGCCAAGGCTGCCCTTGACCATCACCGCATCGACCAGACCCTCCTTGTTGGTGAGGATAAGGTCCAGCAACACTTCTCTCCTAGTTGGTTTCTCTACCATTTGCATCAAGAAGTAATCATCAATGCTCTGGAGGAATCTCCTAGACTGTGCGTGGCTGGCTGAGTAGGCCTTCCAGCAAATATCAGGGAAGTTGAAATCCCCCATGAGGACCAGGGCCTGTAATTGTGAGGCAGCTGCCAGCTGCCTGTAGAAGGCTTCATCAGCTTCCTCATCCTGATCAGGCGGCCTGTAACAAACCCCCACAACAGTATCACCTATGCTGGCCTGCCCCTTAATTCACACCCACAAACTCTCAACCCGCCCCTCATCCACCCCTGGACAGAATTTGATATATTCTAGTTGCTCTCTCACATAAAGAGCCACTCCACCACCTCACCTTGATGACCTATTTTTCCTAAAAAGGACGTAGCCATCCATGACCACATTCCAGTCATGCGAGCTGTCCCACCACATCTTTGTAGTTGCAACTAGATCATAAGCCCTTGACTGCACACAGATTTCCAGTTCCTCCTGTTTATTCCCCATACTGGTGTAGAGGCACTTCAGCGAGCGAGCCGAGCATGCCGATTGTGCCCTAGGTGGTTGGGAGGCATTCTGACACTCATTATTACCAGAACACTGCCCCACTGGTGCAAACCCAGCTACGTCCCCCTCCCCCCTCAAATCTAGCTTAAAGCTCTGTGAATGAGCTCTGCTAACTCTTGTCCCAGAACCCTCTTCCCCCTGCTGGTTAAGCCTTTATCCCATTTGACCATCAGGTCCGGTGTCTTGTAAAACCAGCTGTGGTTAAAGAAGCCAAAGCCCTGCCTTCAGGTTCAGACTCGGAGCCAGGTGTTTATGGACTGTATCCTTCTATTCCATGCTGTGTCATCACCTGCAACTGGAAGGATGGAAGAGAAAATAACTTGTGCCCCAGACTCTTTCACTGCCCATCGCAAGGCCTTGAAGTCCCTCTTCAATACCCTCAGATGGGACGCAGCTGTTGTTGGAAGCCTTTGCGTTTTGTTTCACAGAGTTGGGAGATTTTATAAGGTACATTCACAGTGAGAACTTTGGTAACTGAGTGTCATGACATCTTTGTCTCATAGAAATAAGCAGGAAAGATCCTTTGAGTTAATAAGGATTGAACTGTTCGACAGTAACTAGGGCAACAGGATACATTAGAAATGAGAAATATCATTTTGGAATTATAAGAGCTGTAGATCTATCACTTGACTTATTTTTAAGAGGCATAAATATGTATGTAGTCTAGACAGTGCTACTTTTGCACTGGCAGGGGCAGCTGCAAGTAAATGCTCATAAAAGAGCTGATTCCAAAACAGAGAGGGGAAAAATTAGAAAAAGCCAAAGATGAAGAATATGCTGGAGGCCTCAAATGTTAGTTTGCAGTGTGTTTTGGAAGAGTCATCCAGAGGTCTTTCTACAGAGGAAAAAATGGATATTCAAGTAATCCAGAACTACTTTTTTAATACCATTATAGTGCTTGCCATTCGTCTCAAATTTTCCCTACCTAACAGTGACATTATCTGTGTACACCCTAGAGTTCCTACAATGAGGCTCAGCTTGGGTTTGGAAATGTTGTGTTATATCCTCATCTTTTTATATGAGTTGAGGCTAACTACACGTTTAAATTCTGGGAATGCAAATCTTCCTTTTGTTTTAATTTTAAGCTTGCTTTAATTGCCTTTTTCTTGAGCTATTTTTACTCATCTGTCTATTACTATCAAACGTTTTGATCTTACTTGTACTTTGCCCCTTTTCCCCTCTCTTCCTCTTTTATCCCTTCTCCTTTATTTCCCCCCTCTTTATATTGTTGCTTCTCTCCCTCCTTTTCCTCAACTCTATGTACGTAAAATAATACAAAGCATTGGATTCTTGGTGCTTCTCATATAACTTTTTATTGTTTGTCCTGTCAATATAACTCAAATAATTATAGATTCTTTAAGAGCTGCTTGAGTTAGAATGCTGGAACTGTCAGCACTGTTGCTTATATTGAAATGGTATGATAAAATAAAATCTTTTAAAATATTGTTCTTACCTCGTGTGGAAACTTTAGATTTTGAGTACCCAGTTAGTCTATGGCATTTATTTATAGAATTAATAATCAATCATTTGCTTATGCAGTTAGCAGTTCATCTCTGTAGGCCATCAGGTCAAAGCCTCAAGGGCATGCCCCTTTCACTGTGCTGATAATTCTATAGAAAAAGGAGAAATACCCCTTTTACCTTCCTAAACTGACTTCACTAATAAGCCAAATGACTGTGGAATTGCTGAACATGCCATTTTAAATCAAAGCAACGGGTTGCTATATACCATGCATTACTACCTTAATCCTTTCACAAAACATGCTGAATTCCAACAATCCTGAAGTCATTCCGCAATCCAGATCTATGATCATTCTGTCTGGAGCCGCCAGTAGTGCAGGCCAAACAGTGGCATTTTGCCATTGGTCTGTGTGGAAAACAGTTGATAGTGCAGGGAGAGTTTGGAGAGGAATTTGGGATGAATGCAGACAGGGACTAGAGGGCTTGAAGGTTTCCTGTGCTGCCTCAAATCCAACAGCGTAAAAGCACATTCTGACAAAGGCTGCTGCTCCAGTATCCACACTGCAAACATGCATTATTCTACAGCTTTATGTTGTTGAGTTAGGACTAATCTTGTTAGTATACAACTGGAAAAAGGAAAGCTTTAATCATATACTAGGTTTATATGCATGAATGTTCGTGTTACTTTACTACTTTATAAACACAAGAGAATTAGAAGGGCAACAAAACTGGTGAAGGGACTGGAAAAGAAATCTTATGGGGAGCGACTGAGGGAACTGGGGCTCTTTAGCCTGGAGAAGAGGAGGCTGAGGGGAGACCTGATCGCTCTCTACAACTACGTGAAAGGAGGTTATAGTGAGGAGGGTGTCGGTCTCTTCTCCCAAGCAGCTAGTTTCTTTCACCTGGACCTTCTCCAAGAACAAAATTTGTTGTTACCAGCCATTGTTTGAAATGTGTTTCTGCCATGCTAACCATTTAAATTCAAATAGAAAAATGCCTTGGGGTTGCATTGAAAGTGAATGAGTTACACTGGCAGCTAGTATTAGAATTGCTATTACTTCTTTGTATTGTAGCAGTACCTAGCAATAAGCCAAATATTTATACGCATGTATCAGAGTACATTCTTGGTGACTGCAACTTTGGCATTTAAAAGGCAAATAAGGTGGAGGATAGGAATATGTTTTTGCCTGGCAGCTGCATGTGATTTTGCCTAGTGGATACACTAAAGAATTCCCATCACTGCCCTAAATTCTTTTGTACTTGGCAGTATACAAATATTTGAGTCAAAATCATCCTTGTTCTGAGAGATTTATTCTAAGGTGTACTACAGAGTTGCAGAGTGAATAGTCTTACAGCTTTTCAGTGTTCCTCATTTTTTCTTCTGTTTTGTTATTTGGGGTTTTGTTGCTTTCTTATTGAAGTAATTTAGTAGATCAAAACTTGAGGATAGTTGACCATTTTTACGAGCCTATTATTTGTCAGTGGATCAACAACTTTACACCCTTACACATACAATAATTACAAATTGTTAAATGTTTACGTGTACTGTAAATCTCTTCCTGTAGATGCTTGGATCTTCCCAAGAATATTTCCCATGTCACTCTTGTTTATGCTAAGAATGTGTTCAATAAACTGAAATGTCATGTTTTGACAGCCAGATTTGAAGAATCTATATTTGGGTAGTACATGAAAGGAATTCAGTGGGTTTAAAGCCTTCAGGCTCTTTTCAGCTGGACTGATTCCTGCTCTTGTTGATAGCATTTCATGTTAATATTTATTTTCACCTAAGCAGAATATTTGAGGCAACTGGTAATTGTTAATAACCAGACAAATGAAAGCTACCAGGTGGCAAGTTTTTTATTGAGACTGTCCTAAATGTAGTGCTTTGTAGAACCATTAAAAGAGGATGTTTTGTGGGAAAGATTTTAATGTATGCACAGCATATAATTTTATAGAAAGCTTCGCTTTTCACCTAGTGCAGATATTAAACCTTTTTCTGATGCTCAGGAATAATAATAGTAATACTACAATGGTATTTATGAAAATACACACTGATTTATATGAGAATGCATTTTATGCACGTATCTTTATCTAGTCCAGCCCCCTGCTAGAGCAGGATCACCTTACAGCAGGTTGCACAGGATTGCATCCAGGTGGGTTTTGAATCCCTCCAGAGAAGGAGGCTCCACAGCCTCTCTGGGCAGCCTGTTCCAGTGGAGTTTTTTTAATGGAGTTTTATTGATTAGCAACAGTTGAGTGACTCTTGTCACTAACTGTGCACTTTCACCTTCTACCTGATCCACAGTCAAGATGAAATAACCACAACAGTAAATGATCAATGTAAGCTGAATACCTGGTCTGAAAATTTTTTTTTACTCGTGCTTTTAAAAAAGTACGTCTAACATTGAGCTTATTTAGATGAACTAGATGTTCTTCATTGTGTCCTATGATTTATTTTTTTTAATTTTTATGTATTAATTTTGGTACTTGGAAAAAACCTAACACAGCTTCAGAGCTAAGTCATTAACTAAATTCAGATGCTTTTATTTATATTATGTTTAAAATGTGCTGTCTGGACAAGCTTGATAATGTAAACTGTACAAAAGCAAGTTGGGTCACACTTGGTAATCAACTTTTCTGTGGTATTTCAAAATCCGAGTTGCTTTATGCAATCCTGGACCCTTTTACTAAGCCATCAAAAAGGCAAAGGGAGAATTTTGCAGCATCTTCTATACAGAAAAGTATTTAAAGATCTATAAAATAAATTGCTTCTGTTGTAATGGAAGAAAACACAAACTTAGTTGAATTTCTCTCCTAAAAAAAGCCTTTCATCTGGTCTACTTCTTTCAGATTTGAAAAATTGGCTTATGATTATTTCTTCCTAAATTCTTGATTCTTCATGCTGTTCTGTAATATGGCATCTTTATTCTCTTCATAATTCTTTTTGTCTCTATACTGTCCTTGACTGCTTAGTATCTCTTTTGCTAATTTAGACGTACCTGCTGATTTCCCCACAGTGCCTTATATTAAGATTATCATCAAGAAGTGTTTAATTATACTTAACTACAAAGGTAGGGTAGGGGGTTCAAAATACAATGTAATGAAAACTAGTATGTCAGTAAACTTGTGGAGGATGAACAGAACTACTCAGCTGTCCTGATTTACTGTGGGCTTCCACCAAAAGAAATGCCCAGGTGCAGTGTTGATACTCTCCTGCAAAACACCAGTCAATTAGTAAGTCGTGCAGATCACAATGCACAGGATGGCTCTACAGCCACCTTAATATTAAGGCAGTGTATATTCAAAGTCAAATAAAATAACAAATATGGCCCTAAAGTTTTAATCTAGAAAAATGGGGTTATTTAAACTTTACAAGGCAAAGAGAAGGCCCAGTTTAAGCAGATAGTCAATAATATCTGATACAGGAGTAAACGATGTGGAATGTGCTGTCCCTGAGTAGCGGATGGCATGCTTGTTCTGTGTATATTCTTACACTCATCAATAGGTCTGGAAAACTTGTGTCCAGGAGAAGGACAGGCTTTTGTGAACCCTGCAGCATCCAGACAGTCAGTTCCAGATGATGCATTTGATGGGATTGCACTGAAGTTGATCTGGTAGCCACAGAACCGTTTGTGGTTTCTGGATTCCTTTCTAGCCTCTTGTCCACGACCCACTGTCATCTTCAGGTTTGCCAGTGTCTCTGTCCAAGAGAGCAGCATTAGTAGCTGAAGGTCATTTTGGAACCTAGGGGTAGTGCAGGGTGTCCAGTGGGGAAATGGGAAGTCTCTGAAGGCAGAGCGAGTGAGCCTGCGAGTCTTTTCAGTTCTTCTTGAGAAGTGTATTCTAATTTCCAATATGCCTGTTCGCTAGAGAAACAAATGTGGAATGAAGTGCCTTTGTGCTTTTGCTTGTGGAAACATTGGTTTGTAAATGTGCACACATCATCAGCCAGGAGTATAATTTTTCATATGCTAGTGGAAATCTTTTGCCTCAGCAATTTTAAAGAGAAATAATGGAGAGAAGACTCGTCTCTTCCCTAGCTTGACAAAAAGTAAAGAAAAACATCTGCAACGTCTGTGTTTGCTAAGTGTTTATTATGTACCCGTTCCTGTTCCTTCTGAGAATTCATTTTCATTTAATTCTATTTTTTCTCACATTTTAAAAATAAACCTCTAGTATGTATTTAATTTATTCCCAGTTTGCTGTAATTAAGTTGCAGATAAACATATGGTTACCATATGACCAAGTGCTCTTGAAAGGAAATGCTTTATAAGAGACACGATAGCATGTGTGCTTGGGCCTAGGTAATGCTGGTTTAGTTCTTCTGTAGACTTACAGCCTAGATCCAAGTATGAAAATACAAATGTTATGGTAAATTAATAGTCACACAGCGAACAATGACAAACTGAAACATGTACTGTAGGATCATAGTTGAATCAAGCATGAAAAATAATGTGAAAGAAGGAAAATAAATGGCAATGGAAAATAGGGTAGGGGCCAAAAAAGAAAAGCTGTAATCAACTGAAGGTAAAAATATAAAAAAGAACAAAGCAAAGAAAGTTCATTGGCAATTTGCTAATGCTACAGAGGTTTTGGGGTGGCGATGAGTAAGACTTCCTCCCAGTTCTTTTCAGGTACTAGTGTAGAGCATTGGCTTTAAGAGGTAGTTGTAAGACTGAATCTTATCAAAGTGATCTATAACCCCTGAGTTACAGATCTGGTCTGCTAAAAACACAAGTCTGAAACTAGGTGGATGCAGATCAATTTTCATTCAAGTCACCAGCTGTACATACACTACTGCAGGAAACCAGACAGCCTGAGCTCATAAGGAAATCTTGGTAAATGTTTTCTGCAATTCCCCCTCTTCAGAGTGACATTCACACTGTAACTCCTCAAGTCTGTCCCCAAAATTCTACTTTCCTCAAACAAAAAGGAAACATACATGCTAGAAGTATCGCTTGTGGATTTGGTCTTAAAAGAAGGAAGCTGTGCGGTGTGCAAGACATAATATGACTGCCACATAGGCAATGCTACTTGGACATCGTGCGCTTCTTTTTGTAAACTTGTTCTTTGGTTCTAATCACACTTGTAGTTTTGTGTAATTTGCATAACACAGGTCACCAGCAGGACTGTTTTACGAGAGTGAAATGTTTACTCAGATGGGGAAGACAGAAGATGTGTTTATTCTGAGACATAATTATGAGTGGTGAAGTTTCATAAATCCATTTTGCAAATCCAGTGTTTTTATGCCATGTAATTTAGTTGAAGGGGAAAAGTGCATTATCTTTTCTTGGTTTCAGTTTCTTTAATTGCACAAAAAGAGAAACTTTATGGTGACTTTTGAGATCCTTTATGTTTTGAACTTTCAATGTGCCATTGTTTGAATACTTGAAGATGATGTAATTCTAGCCCTTTCGAAGCATTTTAGGTAGTTTTCAGTGTAGACATTAAAACAAAAATATAACTTTTCTTTTATAATTCTGTAATTCATATTTTATTGTTTAAAACCAAGTTTTGTCAAAGTTTTTCTCCTGCAGTAGTAGACACAACTTATTTTCATAGCTATAATTTATTACATATCCCAGTTACTTCAAACTAATATTTATGCTCATCTGAAGAGCATGCTGCCATCTTCTTAAGCATATGATGATGATCTGATGAAAGTTGACCTCTGAAGTGCTAATAACGTTTGTAGTTTTATGCTTTAAATGAGATTTAGCTAAACACGCTGTGTGTTTCCTCAAAACAAAACAAAACCCAGATTTTGCTCTTAGATTACAACATTGTTATCTTTCAGGCACAGACCAAAGTGTCTTCGTTTGTCTCCACAAAGCTGTATGAAGTGGTGATGCTGAAGCTAATAGGCCACCCTGCTTGAGCATCTTGCCATTAGAACATGTTGGTTTAGACACAGAACTTCGTTTGCTGCTGAAGCTTCAGCAATAAGTGTTTCCTGGCATAGATTTTGGGTTTAGTCCTGAAAAAAAAATTAAATCTGGTCAAGTAGGACTGAGCTGATGCTATGTTTCCTCATGTTTCTATGTCTGTTACTCAAGTCTGAATCTCATTATGACCAACAGGAAAATATTATTTAAGCACACACAACCCTCCCCAAAACATCAGTGTTGTTAATCCAACAGATACTGGACTCAGCTGTACTTTTTCTTTAAAGCAAAGTATAGATGTGAATAGAATTTCTACAGTATTATTAGTTTTTAAAACGTCTTTAACACGTTAAAGTCTGACTAGATCTCTGCTTGAGAAGAGGCAATATATGGAGACTTGTGGAATCACTGTGAAATTCCACTAGAGTGCAGAAGGTGGAATTGATTGTGTGGGTTTTGTGTGGCTCTTGCTACCATTTGAGAAATACACAAGTATTTTGTGTTACGTTAAGTGTTTCTAATGTTCCATATTTTTTAGTATAGAGGGAAGTTAGAATGAAAGATTTTTTGCTTGAACCTAGGTAATTCAAATTATAGAATTGTAGAATGCTAACTCAGCAATAATGTATTTCTTACTCTAACTGCACAATTTTGTGGCACTTAGGGACAGACATGGCTTAGTGGTGGACTTGGCAGTGTTGGGTTTACAGTTGGACTCGACCTTAAAGGACTTTTCCTACCTAAATGACTCTTCTAAGATCTATCACAAACTCATACAATGCACAGAGATAGATCAAGCAAGAATTCCTGAGGTACGCTATTATAAGATACTACCATAACTGGGAAGCTGATAAACCTCCTTGCTCTAGAAACTAAATTTAAAATACATATATATTTATTTTTAGTAAGATCCCCATTCTGCATTGCTCTGAGTTAGGGAAATAGCCACAGCATTGCTCCAAGTATCAGCAGACAGTAATGGTGTAACTCTGGATAAATCACTTCTAAATGTTCCTCTATTGCAGTCATGGAATTAATTTTAAAAAAAAAAAAGCAACTTATAAAAGTAGTTTAAAACTGTGAATCATGCATGTACATACACAGAGTAAATGGCTGAACAAGGGAAAACCAGCAGATTGAGTACACATCCCGTTGGCTCATTACATACTTTAAAGCAAAAGTCCATGTGTTGATGTTGAAGTGGAACATAATCAATACGCTACAATACCAAGATTTTAGATATACAGAATTTGTTTCCACAGAAAGATACCAAAGAGAATGTGAAATGGCATACTTTCTTTTTTCCAATCAGAAAATGTGGTGTGGGATAAAGTGTTTTTTCCTTCAAAACATAAATGTTTAAGCCTTACAAATCCTCCAGTAGCTCCAAACCTTTGTTTCCAGTATTAAGCTGCTGAAGAAACAAAGGTTTAAACATGTCAGCCTGTACGCTAAACATACTTGGATCCTGAGGTATATCACATGAAAGTAAATTCTAAGGAGTTCTCTCAAAGTTATATAGTGCTCTATATTCATTGTCTTTTTTGATTTCATAAGTCTGTATTTTATCTATGCAACTGATGCTTCTGAAACATAAGAGGAAATTCATTCGGTCCACATTTGCATCAGCTTACATGTACGAGAACAAATCTTGGTAGGAAAAGCTAGTCAATTTAACAGTATTTATTAATTTACATTGGTGTTGGGTAGTTATGTAATGGACTGATGTTTGTTTATTTGGCCAGATTTAAAGCAGCAGAGTGTGCCCATAGTTGACTTTGTATTTGTAAGACTGGAATAATTTAAGGAAGTGTGACAGTCATACTGCTGGGTTTCTGTGTGAAAAACTAAACATTTATATTCCTCCTGTTTGTCTTTCTGTTTGGTGGCTACTAAACAAATCCCTAAGGAGACATAGTATAGATTTGCTATTTATGCTTATATATTTAAATTATAGTTACTGCACTCCTTTGAATGAAACTTGAGGTGAAATCTAATCTAACATGTAGCACATTAAAACTAAAAAAGTCCTTCTGTAGGAATTTTCCCTTTGTGAATCATTTGTTTTTCTGACTGTCATGGTTTTACCCCACCCCGCAGCCACTCACTCAGTCCCCCTCATCAGAAAGGGGGAGAGAATCAGTAGAGAATCAGTCACAAGAGACCTGTCTCTTCACAAATAAACCTCTCCTGTCGTGGGCTCATCCATGGCCACACTTGGAGTTGCTCCAGCATAACCCCATGCACAGCCACTAATGCTTCAAGGTGCACCTGCTGCAGCACGGACTTGTCCTTGCCACAGATGCTTTGAGGTGTACCTTCTCCAGCGTACACTTATCCTTGGCTCACAGCCCCTCCAGAGGCATACCTGCTGCGGCACGGACAGAACTATGGCCACAGACGCTTCGAGATACACCTCCTGCAGCACAGACGCAACCACAGCCACAGAGGCTTTGGAGTGTCCTGCTTCCACATGGGCTCATCCACAGGTCACAGTCCCTTCAACTTGAGTGCACACAGGAGCTCCAACAGCACAGACACAGCAGCGATGCCCTGGCCATCAGACAGCCCAGGCACGTCCCCATTGCTGTTATCAAAATGTTCCCAGGCACAGCGCAGTAAGATGATAAGCAGCATGGCAGTACAGCAAGCAGCGAAAGCAAAAAAGCAGCAACTAACGAGCACTGGACTCTATTATACAGTAAAGGCAAGCAGGCCCCATGGCAGGCACAGGAGCCTGCTAATTAATAGCTAAACAGCAATAATAGCTATAAATTCAATCTAGCACATTCCAATCAAGTCTGTTGTTATCTCAAACCCGTTGTGTCCCACGTTGGGCACCAAAAACTGTCGTCGTTTTACCCCAGCCAGTGGCTGGGCACCATGCAGACGCTCGCTCAGTCCCCCTCATTGGAAAGGGGGAGAGAATCAGAAGAGTGAAAGTGAGAAAACTTGTTGGTTCAGATGCAACAGTTTAATAAGTGAAGCAAAAGCTGTGTGCACAAGCAAAGCAAAACAAGGAATTAATTCACCGCTCCCCATGGCAGGCAGGGGTTCGGCCATCCCCAGGACAGCAGGGCTCCGTCACGCGTAATGGTTACTTGGGAAGACAAACACCATCATTCGGAACGCTGCTGCCCCCCCTTCTTCTTCCTCCAAGCCCCTTATAAACCGAACATGATGTCATATGGTATGGAATGTCCCTTTGGTCAGTTTGGGTCAGCTGCCCTGTCTGTCCCCTCCCAACTCCCCGCGCACCCCCCAGGCATCCCGCTGGTGGGATGGTATGAGAAGCAGAAAAGGCCTTGGCTTTGTGTAAGCACTGCTCAACAACAGCAAAAACATCTCTGCACTATCAACGCTGTTTCCAGCACAAACCCAAAACACAGCCCCATACTAGCTACGATGAAGAAAATTAACTCTCTCTCAGCTGAAACCAGGACACTGACTCAGTAATTCCAGTTCATCAGACTGGAAGTCTTAATGAATGTTGTGATACAGCACTTACCGTAGTCAAATTTTGGACCTTTCAGGCTCTGAGCGTAATGTTTAATGACACTGGTTGTGTTTACAGTATTCTGTTAAAAATACTCCAACGCTGCCACTGGGCAGCAAGCGCATCTACACAAAAAGCAACTTCAGTGTGTGACAAACTTACAGTGTCTGCAGGCACCGGGTTTCTCTTCTCCTTGCGTATTCTGAAGGTTCCAGACTTTTACTGTTGATTTTCAGTATAAAAGAAGTCTCAAAAAAAGTGCGAGTCTGAGACAAAACCTTCTCAAAGCCATGGTTGTCTTTATACATCTTCATCTGCATATGTTACAGTTTTTTCTTTCATCCTCATATTCAGGTTTTGAATGGCCATCAATTTATACAGTGCTGCTCTTGCCCAGTCAAAGCAATGGAGAGGAAGGAAAGAAGAAAAAACAGGATGCACTTCTTTTTACATACAGTATTACTCATTTCTCAGTTATGCTGTTCTGGCAGACTGATTGTCTTTTCTGCCTAAGCCTGAGAGGTGCATGGTGGTACCAGAAAAGTTAAATTTCTTGGAGAAATTTTTCATTGACATAGGAGTTGCCACTATGCTTTAAAAATATGGATGGCAAAGTATAAATCCTTGTTATATTTTCATGTTGGTGACAACTGTCTTACAGAACAAAATATTTCAGTTAATTGAAATGCATTAACAAATTATAGTCCAATATCTACAAATGAAACTCATCCAAGCAACTTAAATTACATTTCTAGAAAGAAAATGGATTGAAAATGGATATGTGACATTCAGTTTATGACAGATTACCATAGCTTGTGTCTCGAGGATAAGAGTTCTCGGGGAAGTTTACACCAAATATTTTAGCAATGTGCATTAAGGACAGATAAATTGTCAAACCAGATAGCATAAATGGAACTGTAGTTACCTGGGCTAGCAGAAGGTTTAGCAAAAGTAGAAATACAAACTAATTTCTGAAAATGTAATTGCTGCACTTACTTTCATTTTGTGGCCTGGTCATTGCTGGTTTTAACTATCTGTAGGACTTGATTGTGGTAATAGTAAACTTATTGCTTTTGTTTTTATCTGAATTAGACTACTGTAATTTAAAAATCAGACTTCTGCTAAAAGCAGAGAATGAGGCTGTTGGAGAACACAGCCACTCTGAGTTCAGACTAGCTCTTCAGGAGTTCATGGGGCACAGTACAGGGATGGCTTCCACTCTATGGCTACTTAAAGGATGGACCTACATCTTTGCAGTGGGTGGCAGGCTGGTGACAGTGGGTTTGACTGGAATTTAATCATGTCGTTGTTGGTATTCTACAGTATCTAGAATTCTCATCATTTTTTGCAAATAATTTGTAGTTGGATTCCTGAAGTTAGTTGATGTTATTTGAGGCCTTGATTACCACCATGTGTATGACTTCAGTGGATGAGAATGCGACCTTAGCTGAGCAAAACATCGCTATAAACTGATGTGCGGAAAACAGACTCCACAATCTGTAAGACTGTAAAGTAGGTATGTTTATGCAGCGCCGGGAGGCACGGGGGGGTAGTCCCACCAAAGCCGTGCGCACTTTCTCCAAACTTATACAGTTAAGTGTTGCATATACATAATACGCCTGTACATATGCATAACCTATTCCCACTTCATATTGAAATTAGTTTCAAGAGTCATTTCCATAGACTCCTCCCAACTGCGCTTGCGCAGTGCCTCCTTGCGGTGGTCGTCGGGGGTCGTGGGGATGAAGGCTGGTGGCTCCTCTTCATCACCGCTAGTGACCTCTTGTCTTTATGCAGGCCCAGCTGCTCGCTGGCTTCTGTTCAAACTGCAGGGTCGGTTTCAGCTGGTTCTTAGGACGGGTTTCTGACTTCCATCAGGAACTGTCCATTGTGAGGAGTCGCAAGACTTTCTGCTCCAGTTAGTTAGCAAATCATTAAGCAACATCTACTAATTCAATTCTTTGAGGTATATCACAATCTAGACAATCATTAAACAATGTCTCATCTACTAAGATTCTCTTAGCTCTCTCCCGCAATCATCTGGGTAATTACTAAGCAACATCTCATCTAAAAATCTAAGACCCCCTTAACTCCTCTCATAAACCACCGCAAATCAGGGCCTAAATAGAGCATTATTGGTAAACTTAGAAGTAGCTTACACCTATGGAGGGGGTCATAGTAGCATGACGCGCTTAGCATTCTTTATATACAGTCCTTCTTACAGAATGCCAAGTTCAGTGTTAGTACTAAGTGTGACCTATTGTTCCATCAGAGTAGCCTGTTTTCTTGGTAAGTGGATTAGAAGCGAATTTGTCTGCTTTAGTATAGCTTCTGTCTTGCCAGTTCTACTTTGCATTCTTAGTCATGGCATTTAAGCTGAGTAACTAAACATTTTCCTTAGAAGAATTTTAGGTTGCAGAAAATTGCAATGCAATTTTAAGCAGCTGAAGAATAATGTATTTTGTTTAAAAATAGATACTAAGAATTTATTCACTTGGATGCCTCTGTGTGTGTATGTGTAAAATCTGTCATGGGAGAAAGGGAAGACACTGTACTCCATTATGAAGGTCGTCCCTGGATGATCTGAGACTATTTCTCTTTTAATGTTCCCTTAAGATTCCCTGCTTGGACTCCTGAAGAAGCTGGAAAAATTATTTCCGTCAAGAAGTAATAATAGCGTGGGCTTTTGGGTTTTATCATAAACTGACATTTAAAAGTCATCTGAGGAAAGATATTTTGTTACTAAAGTCAGTTCTCACTTAATGCAGTTGTATCTGATCTTTCCCATCTGGTATCGTGGTACTTGATGTGAGATCTTTCAGTTGCCCAAGGTCCCACAGGAGTTACTGACTTTCCCAAGGGACCTTTCAGTGGTTCAGGTCATTCTGTTACCCTGCTTTTGCTCGACTTCTCTTTTTCCCGAGGAAAACTTGACAGTTGCACAGCAGAGAATATAAGGTGATAATCCAGTACCCAGAGAGTGTATTTGGAATTGTAGTTGTGTCGGGACTGTTGCAGCTTGTGCACACTGTGTGCCTGGGTTTTCGTTTAGCTGTCAGATCTCCTCGTTTTACCTGTGGGATGCAGACATTACAGTTTATGTGTGGAATATGAAAGGTAGATCGCATGACTGAATTTCCTGGGTTTTATTCTCTAAATTGTCAGTGTTTAACATTGCTCGCTTAACCCTGGGTGCGGTAGTTTTGCTTCCTGCTGCACTATCACTCTAAGGAGTCATCCTTAGGTGAGATGGGCAGCCATACGTCTTATGCGGGTCTGGGCCAGGTACTGCTTCATGCGTTGTTACGACTTCAATTTTAGCGTGTTAATACGCCTGAAAGGAGTTTTAGGTATTTGTGTTTTGGCTTTTTGTGTGTTTTGTGGATTGCTACAATATGACCTTTCCTGCTAAGAAGCTGGATTTTATCCCAAATTCTGTGTGTTTCACACAAGATCAGATTCTCGCAGCAGAGGGATTGTCAACCCCCTGGCATTTAAGACACAGAGTAACCGCTTCCTGTGTGCAGAACTCACCAACACAGTCTCTCCCAGGTACAAGGAAGCTTTTTAGACACCAGAAAATTACACACTTTGAGATTTCCTTGAGATACCTCTGGTTTCTGTATGATGTAAAATACCACCCCCTAGCTGGGGGTAAATGTATTGATTATAGTGCGTACACAGGAACTCCCAAACAAGTCACGGGTGCATTTTACAGTGGTTTGAAAATTAGAACTCTTATCTAGCTCCTCTGATCTCTTTTCTCTTGTGGTTCCCAAAGATCTCAGTATGGGTGGATGAAGATAAAACATGACTCAGTGTTTAGCTATGGTGTACTGGGATCTCTTGTAAATGAGGAACTTAGAAGTTGAATTCACCAGACATAAGCTAATCCTAAATCTCTAGTATTTGCAACCTGGAGCTAAAGAGGTTGCTAAATTCTCTGAGACCTGCAATACCAGGCAAATGAAGGCAGGTAATGAATATCAAAGACACAGGTTATTGAGACGGAAAGCCTGAAAAACTTGTTTTGTCTTCAGAGGACCATAATTCCACAGGGAGTAAAGCTGAAAAAAGATCACTGTTCTGCTAGGTAAGTGTCCTTAGGTCAGCGAAGTTTTCATGCTGTAACTACCATGCACTTTGTTGCCCCTTCTGTGTCTTTGTTCCCAGGATAGATCATGGCCTTTATCCCTATGGTAAATACAGTACTAGATACTCTGTAGAAATGAAATCTGGCAAATTCCATCTGTTTTATGTCATTTGGCATTCTGCACAAACCCCCTTCAGTTTGTCATAAATTCCTAAACCAGAGCAAGGTCACATCTGGTAGCAATTTCAGTCTGCCAGATGAGGCGTAATCCTATAAAACCGAACTCATTTTCTCCAGTGCTTTTCAAAGACGAGCAGCCCTGCTCCTTTTCCGTAAGACATACCACTTGCCCTGTGAGCACTGTAGAATGATTTAGGCTGACAAAGTTTTCACACTTTATAAACTGCAATTTCTGGAACACAGCTTTCTGTCGCGTACCTAAGACAGTATAAGCAAGTAACAGTGTTGAAGTCTTCACGATAACAGGCTGCGTCTAGGTTCTGTTTTATTTTGCAATAGCATGTCCCTGTGGGATGCAGTAATTGTGTTCTTTCTCAGTAGTGTGATACTCATATTCTGAGTAACCTGTCACCTTACACACTGCATAACTTCTATAGGATCCATACATAGCTATTATGCTGCTTTTCTTTTGCACACTTTTAAAATAGTTATAGCAAAAGTTACGAGTCTTAGGTAATTCAAGTGTGCACGTTGAAGCCTATAAAACATGAGATGCACTAAGAACGTAACGGAGCAATGATCAATCTTTGCACACTGTAGTAATTGAAAATAGCTCTAATCCCAGTAACACGTCAATAGTTTCATGTGCTTTATTGTTTTCCATCATCCTGTCCCACTGCATTTTGCTAATAGTGGTTATTTTGGTGTCTCGTTGCCTTTATTACTTTATACCCTCAAAGCAGTGTATGAAAATCGGTGATCCAGTTTGTCAAAAGGAATATCAAAACAGAGTGTACTAGTAAGGCTATTTACATCATGGGGGGGGTATTATAAAGTGTTATTAAATCCAATTAACAGAATTTAGTTAAAAAATACTCTTTCAAGGTTTTGTAGGTCTTGCACAAAGACCTCCAAGGCCTGTTTGTACAAGCGAATGGTACTGGTTTTCCTGAGATGACCACATTTAAGTATCTCTTGATACCACATGAATGATATTTTTTTTAAAAAAGCCAAAATTGCAAACTATCAAAACTAAAGTCAGAATTGTAAACAGTATTGTTACATTAAACTACTAGAATGCAAGCTAATAAAATCTGTTGCAACTGGGAAGCACTAGCTAGAAAACACACTTGTCTACTGTGATTTTTGTGCCCTAATTTATATCGGTTTGAATCTGTTTATTCACAGGCCAAGTATCCAGACATCGTTACCCTTCCAGAAGGACTGCTGGGAGATTATATAATTCTAAGGAACCCCAAACTTTCTGGGTAAGCCAATAAATACATTTCTTGATTTACACAGATAAAGAATTGTGAAATGCATAGTGATGATCTGTAGATAATCGGTCAGCTTGAACACTGTCACTCTTTGCTTTATAACACCTCTAAAAACAGAGATTAGACGATGTGTGGTACATTTTAGGGCTATAACCACATATTGAAAACATGAGGAGAAAAACCCAAAAATGTAAGTACAGGCCATGTGCACGTGGCCTTTTCAGAAAGTCAATCGTGTTGCTACTGTGTGTACCCACTCTTTTAAAAAAAAAGGGTGGAAAACAATGAAGGGCTCTCACAAGGCTTTTCCTTTGCATTTCAAGAAAAAAAAAAATCTAATTACTGTCTTGTTTTTGGAACCTCATGCTGCTGTGAAGACTCTAAATTCAAAGTTTAGGAATGTGCAGCCTCCCTCTCACGCATCAGAAAACGTCAGGTTCAGCTGGTTTTGTTCCACAGAGGGTTTTTTCCTTGCATTACATGGCCAGAGCAACGAGCAGAACAGATGCTGAGGCCAACGGCCCTCTTCCTGCGACAGGGCGGGCCACTGGCAGCCGCCCCCCCATGAGATAAAGCAAAGCAGTGTTTTCCACCCTGGTCCTGACTGCCCAGCTTATCCCTGTTCGCCAGCAAGGCCAGCACAGCAGCCTGTCATCACTGCTCACACTTTCTTCTCTGGTAGGAGGCACGATGATCACAAATCACTGCAGCAAAGCACAGTTCTGTGGTCTTCTGGCCGCTAAGGAATGGAAAATTGCAGTTAGTGCGTTTGTTACTGAAAGCGAGTGTAGCTATGTTTCTGTCATTGTTTTAGAAGGAAGGTAGATGGAGGAGGGGATCATTGCATGGCCATTTATTATTACTGTGCCACACGTGCTGGAGCTGTTTGGGCTCCCTTCTAGACATGTTCTGGCAGGTTTGGGGTTTTACACTGAGTAAAACCATCCTTGAAGGTGTATGTAAGACAACAAACAATTATCACTGTAAGGGCCAAGAAAAGTAACTGTTTTGTGAAGGGATCAGATCCTTCCCTTGTCCTATTAAATCTTTGCTATAACATGCATTAATTCAGATGGGAACAACTGGAAATAAAAGCATACCTCCCTCACAGGTGTTGAACCATAACAGGTAGTGCTGTTGCAGTTTAGCCAAATCTGCCATTTAAAACTAAATGCTTTCACTCTGGGTTGCTGCAATGAATTGTTGTCAGACCATCACAGTTAGAGAATCGGCTGCCTTATGAGACAATTTCTGTTCGTGTTGACAAGTGCCAAGTTTCATTACACATTCCTTTACCCACATCATGAAATACAAGAATTTAAAACCATTTCAGTGGGTTGGCAGAAAACACAATTGCATATTAATTTATTTGCAAAATCCCAGAACAAACTGCGCAAATTCTCAAAGGATTTTTAACAATGCAGCGGCAGAAGGCTGACAAATCATAGTTAAAGGAAACTTTTAGAGTCGTGACTGGTCAAACACCACTGAGAAAGGGAGCTTCCTCCCGACCCTGACTGGTGGTTGTGCCAATCAGCCTGTTCACTTAGTATGGTGTAGTCATCTTGGCGCACTGCAATGGCTGGAAATAGTAATTAGCCTTGCAAAAAACTCTCGAAGGAGTAACAATGGCCAAGATTTCCTTTCTTTTTAAATTAAAAGCCAACAAACGCAGGAATCTAGGCCTTGGATATATTTCTCCCTGTGCACTACTCTACTCCAAAAAGGCCACAAACGCGATCAGGGTGGCTCTTATTCCAAAACCAGAACAATTTCNGGGGGGGGGGGGGAAATGCTGTCTCCCATTTTCTTTTGCATCTTACTTTTTACCACTGTTCCACGGAAACTTACTGTTCACCAAAGACAAGAACCAGGGGAAAAAAAATCGTTGAGGTTGAAGATTTGAATGTACCTGGAAATGAGGTACTAATGGTTCCTGGTAAATAATTACCAGTTTTCCTTGCTTCAAGATGTGAGTGTTTCTGGTTCCCAAATACAGAGACGGGCAAGTTGCAGCACTCGAGGTGAGTTTTGTTTTGTTTCAGAGCACAAGGAGTGCGAACCCCCTGAATTCTGTACTTTCTGCTTTGCTGAAACCTTTAAGACAGGGGCCTAGACAACACTTCACTAACTTTTCTGTGCACGTGATACAGGTTGGAATTAATGATTGTTTGGAGGATACATATAGATGAAGAAGGGAGAACAACACCTGTTCTGGACCTTCTGACTAAAGTTCCGGAGCAAGGTAATGTCATTCACTTCAGAGACTGAGTTTCCGTCCCCTTTTTTGGCCAAATTCTCATTAGATAAAACAGAAATCCATCTTGCCAGGCCCAACCTGGCAAACAGCTCCCAATTTAGCAAGCAGCTAAGCTTCACCTCCTGTATAATTTAGAAGGGTTTACAAACCGAGTATGCCTTCCTCTTCTAGGCAGAGGGTAACCCATTTTATCCAAAACTGCAGTTGGTGACAGCTGCTGTTTGAACCTCGTGCTCATTGGTGTATTTTTCTTTCAGCGTTGAAGCAGAAGATGGCAACTACTGACAATGCACCCGCCTGCTTCCGAAGCATGCTGCATCTGTTTGGGATCGAGACTGCTATCGAGAATCTGATCAAAGTGGTTGGCTTGGAAAAATGAATACCAGCATTACTTACAACAGACACCAATTTCAAAAGTAGTTTTAATTAAGATATTGTGTTACACAGTCTATAATTTTATTGAATATAAACATTAAGTTATTTTCCATTTAGAAACCATACTCATAAAACATGCTATCTGTACAATTATGGCACGTTATATATAAATTGTCATGACATGAAAATAAATACAGCCATTTAAATACAAAAATGCCAAATAAAATAGTTACATGTACAGAGTGATTTAATTATAAATTTATCTTTCTGAATCATTAATGTACCAGAGTGGTTTATCTTCTTAACATTTTCTAGATACCTGGAAAGTGTTAAAAGATCATGCACTGTCAAAATCAAGTCCATAAAAATCCATTTCATTTCACAGCTCTGTAAAAGTACAGTGATTTTCAAAATGACAAAAGAACAGTAAGAGACTCCTAGAACAAAGAATTAAATAGCTTTCTCGTTAAATTAGGGTGGAAGTAGATAGTTTGAAGATTTCAAAGACATACTATGCTTACAAAAAAAGCAACCAAAAAACCAAAAAAGGGTAAGTGTATGAAGTCACTATTTTCCACAATGCAAGTGTTGAGTAGAGACAGCATTAAACTAACCAAGGACCATTACACTTCTGTAATGAGATGGACGAGTTAATGACTACTCGCTGCAGTGCTTAGTTTCGATTGCCTACTCCAGGGGGAAATTCTAGTAGGTAACACATTATGAAAGCATCTCATGTTTCATACATTCATCCCTGAAGAAGCAAAACTGATTAGACAGATGTCTTGTCATCATCTTCCTTCGCTTCCACTGGATACACCACTAGCTCATTTGTGAACTCTCAGCATGTGTCGGGAGTTCCTGCCCTGCACCAGCCATCCTGAGCAAAGCTACACACCTGTGAGTCATGTACTTCTCAGGTAGGGAGTAATAGCTGTTGTTCCTGGAATCAAGGGGCTGAAAACACAAACTGTGGACTCTCAAGTAATAGTAAGAAACTTCTTTTTGAGTCCACAGCTCTCTAACTGTGCAAGCAGTACAACTGCATGCTCCATTTATAAGATATAACAAACAAAATATTACATAGCAATGGTGAAATAGGTGGAGAAATCAAGAACTAAAGCAACAGCATGTTTATAACTGTAGTTTTAATCATCTGCTATTTGATTGCTGAAAGTCTCCTACTGTTCTGGTAGGTCAGGAATAACTGGCAGACCAGCTTGGTTTCTGTCAGAATCTACAGCTGAGCAATGCTAGACACCAAGTTTGGCTGAACAACAACTCAGTAATAAGGTATCTTGTTAGCTACAAGGCAGACTAATTTCAAGTTTGGAATCCAGTAGACAGGCAAAATTCATTGCTACTTCACCGACATGTTCCTGGTTTAGCTGGTGTTTTCTAACCTTTAGTTTATTCCATCTTTTGCTCCTTCTTGCATGAAAATGAAACTGTTTGATCAGCACATACACTTCCATTTGCATATGAAGTGTGTGTAAAGTTCCAGCATAAAACCCCAAAAACTAACAGCTGGAGGATTTCTGGATTTAAAAATAGCTCTCTCCTCCCAGGTTTGCTGTGGATGGGTTATCACCGCTGTCAACTACCAGCCTACTTGCAGTACCCCATTCCAGCAAGAGCAGCCCACACCCCATCTACCCCAGAAAGCCATGCAGTCACCTGGGGGTGGAATACAACAGGTTGCTCGCATGGGTCACTGCCTGCAGCAAAGCGCTATTGCTCTGAGTGGTGTTACTCCACATTTCATACCCCTTCCTTGAGTTGTGCCAGTATACAGGGCTTTCTACGTTTGCTTTTTGAGTTTCAGGTAAAATGGAACAATTCAAACATTACACTGAGATCACAATATAAATCTATGTTTTGTAAACATTAGCCTACATTAATTTGAAAAACATTACCAGGAAGCACATGCTGTATCCAGCAGTTCACTGTAGCTTGAATAGCATCTCTGCACTTCGGGATGCGTAATCCCCAAGTGTATGGAACAAGTGACTGTAGAATTTTATCGTACCACCCTCAGTTTTGAATCTATCTGGCTCCAACTCAGGGTCTTCCTTCAGGGTGGCTTTTGCTGCACATGTCAATGTTTAAAGCCATCATTAAATTGCGGAGTGGTGACGCAAGCTGAGCTCCAGTACTCCTCATGAGAAGGTGACCCTCTACAGCTTCAGAGAACGTCAGATACCGTCACCTTTCCTCTGTGTCACTTAAAGAGAGTGAGCTAGAAAGCAGCTGGTCATGCTTTCGTATCATATGTGGGATACCAGTGGGATGCAGTATGTGGGATACGTTTGACACACTCTGAAAGACCTAAAATAATCTGTAAAACTCAGAATATATTATTCTTATAGGTCAATTTAAATTAGCTAAGAGCGAGCTGTTGTTTCACCTTCAATAGCAGCATATAATGTATAAAAGAGACCAGTACATCAGACAAATTAAGCCCAGCTATCACATAAAATTCAAAGATGCTTACCTTTAACCCTTTTCACTTAGTTTCAGAGCTTTAGGCAGAGACAAGGTGATGGCAGAACTTCTGGAGGCAGTCTGGTGTTCTTAATCTCATGCATTAGTATTTAAGAGTGTTCTGCAGTAACACGGTATTTCCGCCTGTGATTGCTATTTTCAGTGGACTTAATGCTAAAGTTTTATATTAGGTTTTTTTCAGAGCATTCCCTCTTCCTAGTAGGTGCGAGAGACTCAAAGCACAAGCTCCAAGGCAATTCTCTTATTAGTAATTAGGCTTTCTACGTTAGTGCAATACCTCAGGAAACCTTTCGTGCTGTGCTCCTTCAATTCTGAGGAAGCAGACTTCTAGTATTAATTTGATCTGTCCTCTAGTTCCAAGGTATGGCACGTTATCTGTTCTGTCATATTAAATACATTCATTAAGGTTATATAGCAAATGCATGTTTTAGTGCTAGTCCATGTCTTTGAAAAGGCATACCAATTAGAAATCATTTCTTAAAGCAGAAACATTCACAGCTGAAAAATGCACTGAACACAATAGAAAAAAAAAATCACCATAATTGTATTCCATTAATCTTTCACTTTCTACTATGTTCAATTAAGAATAACCTTAAGGAAACAGTTACACTTTATGGAGAACTAATGTGCAGTCTTCGTTCTCCTTGAAGAGACTGGACATAACTGGGTCATCTTTGGCCTGTACATTCTTCAAATAGTAGTTTACTATCTTGCCATCAAGTTTGTACTGATGAGGAATGCTTTCATATGGTTTTAGATCAAGGTCCAGGACAGACACAGAGAAGGTGAATCTTGATTTGGAGGTTAGTACCACAGGTCTCTGCTCAGAGCTGGAAAACAAAACCATACTGCACATCAGAATCATCGCAGCCAACGTTTTTCATTTGTGTATCCTGAGTCCCTTGCAGAAATTACTCTAATGTTTATCTTAGAACTTTCCTGGGAGCCTGAGAAAATAAACTTCAGCTAATGTAGCATTTAGGAAAACAGCTCCAGCTTAACCAGTCTTAAAGAGAATTTGCTGGCACCTCTTCCAGTCATTTTCCTTTCAGCTTCCACACAGCTTAAGTCAAAACATGACTCAGTTACTATGTCTTTGTATTTAGTAACTTGAATCTGGTCCTAGGTGTTGTGCATACACAGCACTAGCCTTAGTAAGCCTGCAGAATCACTGCTGCTTCAACTTAGGTTCAAGGTAACACAAATTTAGTATCAGAACTTGTGTCCAAGCATACTGAAGGATGGAGGACTTATTACTGAGTCACTATTGCACAAGTCATCTCCACAATGAACATTTTGTCCAAGAACTGCAAGGCAAATGCGGAAAACAATGTTCTCTAAAAATAACAAGGCTTTGGTAAAGCAAATTCCCCCACATAAGAGCAGACTACTATTGCTGACACAAGTCAAAATGGGTAATATTGCAGCAAAGCCTCCTGCCTTACAGTGAAAGATGTCACGTCTTGATAACTGCCTTGGCTTTAATGATGTGCTTAGCTTAATAAAGAATTCTGTTTTCTAATTAGGCAGTTAAAGGCAACTCACCTTGAAAAACTCTCACATGAACACACCAAGACACAACAATTATACCTATTTAGAACCACATATATCTACTATGAACAACCAATTCCATTTTCAAGGCATAAATATAAAACCTTAACCCTTCTTATCAACTTAAAACTCAGCAGAAACAGACTTCTGTCCTGGATGTCTTAAATAGAACTCTACCTAACTAATATGCTCACAGCCAAATATTTGGACGGCCTCCCAAAACCCTCACTTTTTCTAACAGTTACTTGAATTGACTGAACTGGGCAAATGCATCTTCTGTTTCTAAAGGAGGAGTTGTCATTCACAAGCAGGTCTCTTACCATTCATCTTGTAGACAGGGTGAAAGGGCAATCATGATGGAGCAGTCTTTAGCTGTCATTGCTATTCTGTACTGCTGCACCTATGCAACATAAAAATAATCTGTTTTCTCTTATGTTCGTATTTGCTTTTAGCAAAGCATACCGTTGTTTATAAAAGGCATCAGTATCCTCAGTATATTAGGATGTTGGTATTTTAAGAGCTGGAAAGTATCTCTGTAACAGATGTTTAGCAGGAGCAAGTGGTTTTACAGCATCCTGTATAAGAATCATGTTTATTTCCTACAGCTACTTTTCTTGAAGGCCAAAGCAGCACCAGTTCATGCAAATACTGCCTCTGTCTAGAAAGGAAATATCCAGCTTTGTTTTCCTCTCAAGAACTGTTTTGCAACATATTTGTTTTTAACTGCTTCTGCTGTCAAGACACACCCTGGCACAACAAAGAACTTTAACCATAGAGAGCTCTGACAAGCCAGCGGTGATGCCAGCAGGCTATCTGGCCTCTTCTCACAGATAACTAGTGACAGGACTAGGGGGAACAGCTGCAAGTTGCGCCAGGGGAGGTTCAGGTTGGAGATGAGGAGAAATTTCTCCTCTGAAAGGGTGGTCAGGCATTGCAACAGGTTGCCCAGGGAGGTGGTGGAGTCACCGTCCCTGCAGGTATTTAAGGAAAGGTTAGACGCAGTACTGAAGGACATGGTTTAGTGGGTAATAGGTGGGGGGGGACGGTTAGACTGGATGATCCTTGAGGTCTCTTCCAACCTTAATAATTCTATTCTATTCTATTCTATCCCTCCATTTCCTTAGGCAGGCGGTAATTAAAACTGACAGACTAAATAGTCTTCAATGACATATGCAGGAAAAGTACCTTTGTTAACGCAAACGCTACTGTCCCATCATCTTCAGTTGAAAGATCTAGCAGCTTCTCATAAAACGCTTCATTGTAAGGTCCATCTATCTGTAATGTACTTCTAAATAAATTTTAAAAGTTTTACAGACAGCCAAGACAATTTACTGATTTCCAACGAGATCTTTCTTCAGCAGTCAAGATACTCAGAAAAAAACATTAACACCAATAAGCATGGCAACAGGATAAAACACTGAGAGATCAAACACCGTGACCAGTCCTTATTACCCTCACATCACTTAAAATACACTGTTTAGGGTTTGTGGTTTCTTTTTTCTTTTTTTTTGACAATTAATCATTCTTAATCCACTGCCACCTGTGTATCACTACAAGAACAGTGTTTTTTGCAAAAATGGGTGAGTTTCAAAATTTGCAAGAGTACAGGACCTCCTGGAAGGCTTGCTGAAAACACTGGGGGTATACATTCATCCGAGAAGGCCCTGCTCTGCCCCCAGCTTCACAACGTGCACTCACACACACAGGGATGGTTTATTTGGCTCTTTCCCTCCCTTGTTAAAAACCTGCACCCCTGCTGAAAGGCTGAGCCCATAGAAGTGGGGTTTGCAGCACATGAACACCACATTGATGAAAGAATATGTTTTCAAACTGTTTAATGTATAAATCTACAAGCAAGCCATGCTGCAAGTGATTTCAGCAGAACTTAAGGCCGAGCCGTTGCTGATAAGACAAATCTTCAATTGCAATGGGAGTCCAAAGAGCTGCTGGAGCAGCAGCAATAACTTGCAAGTGAAGCCAGAGTGCCCTCGTGTGAGTGACAGGCAAGTTACAGCTTCAGAGTGCAACCAGCAACCAGCATCCAAGTGAAGGGTTTTTGTAGTGTTTATTATTGCAACTAGCAGTTCAGATGTAGCACCTTGCAACGCCCAGTATTTCTTCACCAGGCAAGGAATACTGTAAGATAAAGACTCTTGTGCCTCAAGTATGATCTGACCACTTGTGGCAGGGGTCAGTCTCGCATTTGGAGCTCTTCTCATCACAGCAGGGCAGGCAGGACAAGCAGCAGCAGACACTGGGCCACAACCACCCGCTCACACGTCCTGTAAGGGCTGGCAGGCACAGGCTAGGGTGCTGCTGAATTTTGAAAGGGCAGGTTGTAGGTAGGCCAGCATCCCTTGAGAATGACTGCAGGGATGACAGTGTTACTGCAGCCATAGTCCTAGCGCTGCAGGTACTGAAGGCTGGAGAAACCAACCACGCGTTTTACTCTACCTTTCCTCATATAGACAACCTCCACCACTAAGGAACGAGCCGTTTTCTCTTTTACACTGTTGTGAACGTCCCGTACTTATTACTTAACAATTCAGGTCAAAGTGACTGACATCAAAGCTTTTAACAGTAAAACTCGTCTTTTATGTTATCTGGCATTTCAAGTTAGAAATTCAGACTATGCAATACCATGAAGGATGGATGTATACAACATAACAAGAGAGAACAAAATGGTTGTCTGCATGCAGCCAATCTTGTCCGCATACCTACTTAATTAGAATGGAAAAGAAAAACCATCACATCTTACCTCTCTTCAGGAAATTCCTCTAAGTATTGTTCAACTCTACTGTACAAAGGATAGAGTCCTTCAATATCCAGCATGTCAAGCATCTGAGCCTGAAGGGTTTTATAAAGGAGGCAGCCCCGTGGTAAGCCGGAGCTTTCCAATTTATGTTTACCTAGAAGAAAATGTATTTTCAAATAAGGCAGAGGTGAGTGTGGGTTTTGCTTCATTTTGCCATTACAAGTTTGTTCACCAAGCAAATCCAAATACTCTTTAGACAAATCACTGGCGGGAGGTGGGGGGGCAGAGATTCCAAACCAAAACACTTCAGTTTCCAAACAGTAATGTGCCAGGCACTTACCTGCACCTTTAAACAGCACATATTTGACTGCCAAATAAAACATCTGGTATACAACTCTAGAAATTACTTAAAAAATAAAACCCCTACACCCCACATACGTCCATTGCAATCTACTTGTTTGAGGCTACAAGAGACATTTTTCATACAAGTTTGAAGCCACCACAAATTCACTTTCAACAATATGAACTATTGTCAGAAGGGAATTCAGCATTTCAGATACCAGATCTTTTTAATATAGACACATTTGTATTTGCTGTCATTTCTGTCAGATTACTCTTTCTCCACACAAGACAACAAAACCAACCAGCAATGGAAAACACCTTCCTTGAAAGCAGAGTAAAAAACATGCTGTCTGTGTAATTAGGATAACCAGCAGCATCTTGAATAATCAGACCTTTACAAAAGTTATACCCTGAAGAATTAACATGATTTACAGTTTTCCAACTGTCAGTTCCCGTTCCTCTTCCCTCCAATATTCGTGCCTTTCTCTTTACCAGGAGCGGAGTAGCAATAGAAGAGAAAATGAGCTAGAGCCTAGCTGGCAAGGGTTGACAGGATGAGCAGGCAAAGGCAAGAAATGGGTGTCATGTAACAAACCATCCAAAGCAGCCAGACTTCATCTAGTACAACATAAATATTCCCCGCTCATTTAAAGTGCCTGCGATGGTTATCAGCTCAAACCGGTATTGTCTTCTGTTTTTCCTCTACCACCTTCTGAATGTATTTTTACCCGTCACTAGGTGCAGTGCTAGAAGTGCTCACTGCGAGGTCATATTAAAAACAATTCTCTAGCAGTTACGCAGCTCAGAACTAATTTTTAAAAAGTTTTTAAAAAATTCCGCTGTTTCTGTTCTCACATCGGTATTAAACAGCAAATGAGACACAAAGATCTGAATCCTTACGGGATAACAGTAATTAACTCTTACCATTTCTTACTAGCTCCTTATTAAAAGCACTTGCTTCACAGTAGCTTCTTCCTTGTGAAACAGGAACTGTCTTCATGTCACCTGCCCTGCAGGCATCGGTACTACTTAGTAGCGTCATAGTTATAACATGGATTAGTTCTTTAACAATTGTCCTTGTACAGTGTGGTCCACTAACCAACCCGTTGGAAGGAAAAAAGAAAGGTTTTAAGTGACGAGCAAGTTCATTCCAGTCAGAGACACCGTCCCGCTCATCTTTACAGCCATAAATTAGTTCACCATTCTGCAAGTGAGAGGAAAAAAAAAAGACTTAGGCACTTTGTGAAATCCAGTTACTCATACTTAATCAAAGCATCAGATTAAAGGTTTTAAGGCACATGGCACAGGCAAGTGTATTTATTAGTTGAACAGTCTGCATACAGACGCATTCCCAATCTCTTGCAAATTCGCCCTTAAGTTTAATCAGATACCACAGGTGACAACCTTGGAGTTAGGATGAAAAAAAGCACATTTAGGTCAAGTACTACTTTCCCAACTTAATCAACTGTAAGTATTCACAATAATAAAAGCGAGCTGATACTTCGCACATTTTGCTATCACTTCATTCTTTTACTCTTGAATAATATCCAGAGTGAAAAACCACCATGTGAAAAAACCTGCTTTTAAAAGCCAAATTGGAAAACTAGTAGAAAAAAATAGGACAGTTCAGATAACTTTAGGTAATTCAAATAGTTGGTTTAATACTGCAAACAAATAAATTGTAAGGAATCTTTTCTCCTAGAATTAATCTGAAAAACTGCATAAGCCATCAGTTATTGCTTTTTACTTCCTCAGTGAGGTAAGCTGCATCTTTGGCTTGCATAAATGCTGTAACAGTGATTTAAATCAATATTTGCAGCAACACATAAAGTTCTCCATCTTCTTCCTCCTGAAGAAGCACGTAAAGTTTTAAAACTTTGGTCATCTTTAAAAGTCCTTTTCTATTAGTTGTTCCTTGGGGATTCTCTCAGGCTAAGTAGTTGTGAGAAATCATTACTTAGCTGTCTTACCCTGAAATCTAACTAAGAATTTTCCCGTTTTCTTCTTTTGATGGGGTCCAATAGTGCTGGTGCTGATTAGGTAGGTTTGAAGTAGGATCTTGACTGTTCAGATGCTGAAGTCAAATTATTTAAAAGAAAAAAACACAAGCAGACAGATTTGATTGTTTACCTTAAATATTTTCAAGTTGTTCTGTGCCTCCTGTAATAAGCTCTTCAAAGCAAAGTGCATTCTCTGTTTATTTCTAGGGGGGGAAAAAAAAAAATAAATCCAAGAATGTTGGATGCTGACACCCGTGCCTGGGGGGCTTGACGGAGTCAATCGGGCATCTGAAGGGAACACACCCATTAAGTGTGTTACTCATGCTGAAATCACTGCAAAGGCAAAGTGACTACTCACGATTAGAACTTCAAATCTGAGTAAACTAAACAGCTCTTGAGTTTCATGTTATGTAGCAAAAAGCACCAGTACATTAATAAGCAACTCTGACTCCTGAAATAAGTGTAAAGAGATACACAGCGCTAAAAATCAGACAAGCAGGATCCATCAACCTTAACACTACAGTGAAAGTCAAAGTAATCTGAGAAAGAAATCTGTAACACTTTTTTTTATTTCCCAAAAACACAGATTCAGGCACATGCTTCCTTACCCTGAGAAGAGATCCAACGGGCAATATTTACTTGGTCGCTTCCATTTTCCATTTGCTACCTGTTGAAAACCCACACCACTGCTGTTAGTCACCTCCTGGAATAACTACTCTCAGTTATTTCAATAGTGATGTGTGTGGCACTAACATCCTGTCTGCATTAAAACCCTTTGAACACACAACTTGTGACTACTCGGGGTCTTCCTCATCGTGTTTAGCTCAAGTCACTCAAACTGCATTCACAAATGGGGAGCATGGAGGAAGGCCATATTAAATAACAGCAAGGCACAGTTACATGATTTCAGACACGTAATAGACGTTAGTCACATGAATTCCGTGTGTGTTACATGCTGTTCTAAGTTACGGAAAGGAAGTTTAACATTGGAGTTTACCCAATCAACAGCATTAATAATCCTCAAAGACTAATCTTGTATTTGTTTGCTTCCAACTTCCCACAGAACTTGTTCCATCTCTCACTAAACAGACTCACACCCAGCAACTCGGATGTTTATCCACCTTCTGTCTTTAGGCATATCAGAGATTGAAGCAACAACATGCAAGTTTCAACAGGAATGCAGGACTGGAATAGCAATTAAAGCACAGTACAGTCAAATTAAAAAAAAACACCCCTCACCTTTAGATGCTGATGCATACAGTAACGACACACCTTGTGCTTTATCTCCTGTGAAACATGGCTGGAAAAAGGAATGAAGCCACACTTTGGCTAAAACAAAAACAGATTATAAATATAAGTGTATTTCTTCATAGAAATATAAAAGCACACAATATGCAAATCTTTCCAGTTAAAGGAAATTAAAAAAAAAATAATCCAAACAAACCAACCAGTCAACATCTAACACTTAAAAACTTAATACATGTCACTGCATATTATTCCCAACTATTTTAGAGCCCTCACTTAAGAAACAAGGACACACAAAACTGCTGTGGCCTACAAGAAGGCCTAGTAATATCTGGGAATTTCCGAAGTTTTGAAAGATCAGGCACTGGAAGAGGGAGGGGGACATTTCATCCTACGCGTCACAGCAAAAGGGGCAAGTTCTGCCTTATCCCAATGCTGCCTTCCTTGGAAATGGCTCTGCTCAGTACACACTTAAACGCAAACAGAGCCCCAGAAGGTTCCTCTCCTATTCATACCTTAATCTCTATGCAGAGGATTGGCCGGTGTTCCACAAAACGGTAGGTCTGCAGCCTGGTGAGATTAGGAAGGCACATTGCGTAACCACTAAGAGTGTCCATATCTTTATCACAGCGAGACTCTGGGGAAAACAAAGAAACCCAAAACAACACAAACAAGAAAATTAGGTGTGTGGATGTTTATTTTACTCTGTAGTTATCTCGTTCACGAGGTGAGAGGTGGGAACAAGCTTAGGAAGACAGGACACAGTTTAGCAGGCTTTAGCTAATCATGCACTTGCATAAATTTGCCCTCCCTGTTATCAACAGCTGTTTTCAGTTCCCTCAAAACTGCCAGCAGCACGCAGAGTGCCTCAACGGCCGGTTTCATCTTTTATCGGCTGCTCTCCAGCTCATCCCCAGTATCAGCAAGAGGCCTGAAACACCATGGGAGTGCATTCCATTGGCCAACAAGAGGTAAAGAGACTTAGTCTGGTATTCAAAGACGCAATCTCACGTTTGTTTATTACAACTGCAAGAACTACCATCCCTCAAGTCTGGAATCTGTGAAAACTGGCAGGAATACCATAAATTGTTCAGAACTTCAGGAGAAAGCGTAAATCTAAACAGAACCAGCAAGTGGCTTCGCTCAACTCCTTATTCTGTCTGTAGTCTCTTCCGCGCCTTTCCAGTGTTGACATCGAAACAGTAAAGAGGTGAAAAGCAACACAGAAGGAACAAAAGTTAGCATTCCCCTCCTCAGAAGCTCACAACCAAGAACTAGAATTTCCTCTGCTAAGACCACCTTTAAAAAATAGCATTGTTTAATAAAATCCTGATAAGAAAAAGTAGCAAAATGGTTTCACACTAAGACTAAGAGACATTATGTAGATAAAGCCTTTAAGTAACTTCCCTCCGCAGGTATCCTTTGGGACAGGGAACGGTCTGCAAGACTTAAATTCAAATCTAACAAGAACATACACTCCTAGACTTTCAAATATCTCAGTTACTAAAGAGACACAGCAAATAGATGGGTTCTGTTATAGTTTCTATTGCTACAAAAAATGTCCGTTCTGAACAGCATAGAGCGATTAAAAAAAGATAAATCCCAGAAACAGAAGGCTCATTAGGCATCAGCCTGCAATCACATGCTGTACTTCCCTAGGATGAGCAAGAACCACCTTCTTTCTCCCCAAAATCCTGGAGTTTATTTTCCTTTTCTAAACTGAAGCAAAAGTACATCCATGCTCAGCTGAAAGCCACTTGCCAAATCTGACAGACCCAGAAATCTGAAGTATCAGAGAAGTTCCTCCGTAAGTTAAACAGGCTTATGTCGAAGGAAATATTAAAGGATATTCTTTCCTCAAGGTTTAAAAAAAAAAAAAAAATCCTGTTAAAACCAAACAGTGAGATTTGCTGTTGTAAAGCAAGAAATACAACTTGGGCAGCTCCTCACAACCACATTTCTTCTTCTAAAGAATTCCCACAAGCTGCGGACACACAAAACTAAATTCTATCATTCACTTCTACCAGAGCATCATCAATTTGGTAACTTTATTAGACACCATTTACTTTCCCTGCTAGTTCAGTGCCAGAAAGTTTCTCAAAAAGGTGAAGACAAGTCAGCAAAGAGTGTCCTGTGCTCAACATATGTAAATCAATTTTTTCCTGGATTAAAGGCATCAAAGTACTGGCTACAGTTACTGAAGACTTTAATACCACATTTTCCTTGATGGAATTCTGCTAAAGCAGGAATTTCTGGCCATTCTCAAGAACATTTGAGAACATAGGATACACACACCATGAGGGACATCTTCTCTTTGCCCGTTTTGGAGCTTACACTTCACTGTACTTTTAGCCATCCACGGAGAACTGCCAAGCACTGCCAAGAATGACGACACCAAATCCTGTAGCGCTTCACTTCACACTGAACGCGTCAGAGATTGCCAAACTTCGAGTCTTGCAGCACGTTCCAAAAGGTTTCACAAGGTCAATGCCCCCTTTACCTCGCACACTTGTCCCTCCAGTCCCCCCGGTCCAGGGGACTTTGCGCTTCACTGCTAAGTAGGGACCTCAGAGCATCATGGAAGAGTCAGGAGAAATCGAGCACAGCCCTGTATCCCGGAGATGCTCGTTACACTGAAGGCAGCACAGCGCCTATCAGGAGGCACACATGAAAAGCTGGGATGTTAACGCGGCACACACTGCTCGGGTGCTGTGACTCACACGGCACAAGATGCTGAGCCCCAAGTGAAACGCTAACACTGAAAACAAGGCAATTTAGTGGGGAGTTTCTGAAAGGATCTTCCTTCCAAAGCTCTGCTGCACAGTCCAGAAGAAACTGACGGAACAATTATTTCAGGATGCATCTTCCACCCCCCTCAATGACCTAGGTAAAGGACTTCATAGTAAGAGCTTGCTCAAGAATCAACAGACACAGGTATAGAGAGGATCCCTGTCCCCAGTTTGATCAAACTAATAGCAGATGCAACTTTTAACTCTACAACACACCCGTCTTTTCACTTCACAAGACTTTCAACTTGTCATTGTCCAAATATTGAAAAAAGTTTCATCTTATACTGAGGTATGATGGATTTTTACTTTATAATAAGGCAAAGTGCTTTACAGCTTGACGAAGGCCCCCTTGTGAATGCTATTCCTGGCACTTACCTGGCCTCTCTGGCTGAATTTTTAAACAGAGCTGTCTTACAAAGTCTAAAGGCAGTTGAATAATTTCCTATTAAAAAAAAGAAAAGAAAAAAAATTTCAATACAAACATTAACATCCAGTTTCAGCATCTTAAAATGAAATACCAAAGTTCAGTGGATGTTAACAACAGCACACTAAACTACACAGTTGGCAGCTTCTCCCTCTGATTAACTGTCTATATGAAGACCTGTACCTGAAAGCACAGGCAAGACTTACTCCACTACGAAAACCAAGAATTTGAACAAATGCATGAGAAAGAGCATTTTCAGTGAAAAGTTCAATGTGCATGAAGAAACCTGCATAATTTTGTCCTTTCTACAAGTGAGAAAGTCCCATTTCATCCTGTCCCATGTCTCATATCCCACCCTTCCGAAGCAGAACTGTGTAATTCAGGTTCCAGGAGAAGGTGTGACTTTTCCACTTATCTGAGGTTCAGTTAACTAGACCTGGCTGCCCTGAACAGCAGAGTGTGTGGCAAGGAAAAGGGGTACCTCTGACTGCACGGAAACCTAACCAATGCTCACAAAACAGATTTCTCACCTTGTTTGGCAGTTACTATAAAAATCTCTGTCACACACCTCTCACCTTATGCAGCGCAAAGAAACGACCGCTCTTCTTGTTAGTAGCTCGAAATAGCTCAAACCACAGAATACAATCCAGTCACCTCAGCAGCACAGAGCTGGGTCTTTGCTCTGATCCAAATGCTTCTAGTGTATGTGTACCCTTCTCTAGAGTACCTGCACTCCACTGATGCGTTTTACTGGCATTCAGTGTTCCCAAAAATACTTTCGTGTTTACAGTGCATAAGCCATTTTTTTTAAGAATAAAAAAGAATAAAATATTTACCCCATGGTGAACATAGTTCTCCCCAAAGAACTGCTTCATGACATGTTTTCCAAAGTCTACAATGTTTTGCAGGTGGTGTAGTATTTCCTCTGAAGTCTGGAAGACAGAAACATGGTAATTTAACTATGAAATAATGATAAACAACACTGAAGAACACATACACATACTAGTCAGTGATTTAGCAAAGTAGCTTAATTGCTCTACAGCGTTGGTAAGTCAGTGCATGTTGAAATTAAACAGACACATGAAACTTGTGGTACAGTTGTTTCCCTTCTGCTGTCTGAGAGGCTGGAGTAACCAGGAAAATGGTCAGAAGAGATGATTATTCTTCCTAACTTTCAGGGGGAAAAGGACAGAGAAAATAAAAAAGATAGAAGTGGGGGAGTACTCAAGATCTACTCTGTCTTTGACCATTATTCTTAAAACAGCTCAAAGAACTGTAATAGTCAGAACGGATGCACAGCGTGCCTTCTCACCAACAGGGGAAGCGCAGGAGAGGCTTTGACTGTTATAAAACATCTGGAGATTTGGAAGAGAATGGCTGCAAAGACTGAACCACATCTGTCATAATGTCATCTTCCATTAATTTTATGTTATGTATCTGCAAGAGAACACCAGAGTTGTTCTACAAAACAAAAATGCCAAGCTAGATAGAAATGAAGCTAAATGAACACTGGAAGCAGGACATTAGCGCAGCGACATTAGCGCAGTCTGATTTACAGACTTCCACTCATTAACAAGATAGCAGAGAAGCTTTTCAACAACATTCTCCTGTTCTCAGCACTCCAGCAGGCTTTGGTTCTCTGCACAGTATTTTATTGTTACTCTAGGCCACCTCCAAGCTCCGGTGTCCTTTTGTAACACAAAGCTTTTCTGGAAAAACACTACTCTGTGTACCACTATACACTGCAAAGCACTGAACCATATAGATTTACTCTCAGGATTAGGTAACAGTGGAGGAAGAGAAAGCGCAACACTCGTGTCCAAATTGTAAAATCACAGAAAAACACGAACAGGAGAAAAAAAAATAAATGTTACACTACAGAGCATAGACAGAGAAAATAAAATGCTAGGAGGACAATACTCAAGTAATGACAAAGCCCAGATAAAGGAGGAAAGACCACATCCAGCACAGGTTAAATGCATTACGATTTGTAAAAGGAGACTGTCACTATAACTGTGTTTTACAGTATCACCACAATAGGGAGATGATTTTTTTTTTTTCCCCCACCAGAAGGGTTTGTTACCTAACAAACTTACACAAGTTGTGCAGGACTAAGGTCTGCTAAGACCATGTACCAAGTAGCATGTAGTACCACCCTCTAGCAGGATTTATTTCCCAGGCTGAAGCAGCAATAAGCAATACTGCAACATGCAATAAGGCTTTACAAAAAGAAAAGTCACTGCAGTAACACGTTACTGCACACTTATTTCAGTAACATACAGTACTACATACTGTTACTTCAGTATGCAAAGCACTGACCAAAAAACCCAACCCTTTGGAGCAAGCAGAAGCACAGTTTTTCCAAAGCACTTACACAGCATTTCCATCACTCTATAAAGGCCAGGACAGCACTTATTCTTTAAAATGCTTGGCTTATTGTATGGGGAGTTGTTTCTCAAAATGGCTCTCCCTGAGTCCTTTTAAGAGAGCCAAAATAAACTTGAGTCTCTTCACGACAGGCAGTCTTCCACTGCTTGAGTCTTAGAAAAAAACACACACTATGATGCCTGAATAGCTTTCTCAATTGCAGTCATTTGGTCTAAAGAACTGTATTTAACAAAAAATAATTAACAACCAACAAGATGTGTGAGCAGGCCACCCACATGGGTATGCGAAAGGGTATTGTACAGCAGCATTGCTCCATCTGCGCTCCCTGGGAAGGCCAGCGCCCCCATCGGCAGTGCACAACACACCGAGTTCCATCAGAGGGGTCGGCCAGCAGCTCCTTTGCTCCTCTGACCAGCAGGCAGAGACCACGCCCGCTGGGGAAATCTCCACTCCTCACCCCTCTACTCTCGCCCTCAGACCACTGCAAACACTCTGTACCCGCCTTCCCTCACCTTCTGTCTGTTCCAGGCTGGGGAACAAGTTGCTTTGCAGAGGGGAACCCCCCCTGCAATTTAAAACATCAGTAACTACAGCAACTATCTTCCTCACCTGATGAGGTGGGAAATGGCAATTCTGAGCAGCACACACTATAGCAAAAACTTCGATATATATACAGATTTCTGCCCTTTTGATGACAACGTAACCCTTTCTTTAACTTACACAAATTCTGAATGGTGAGAAGGAATGTTAGGTCATCTCACACAGTAACAGAAATCTCAGCTAATTCCCACTTAAGATTACTCTGACATACACTACCCACAGACTGTTGTGTATATATACACATACGTGTGTTGCAAAATAAACATTTCAGAAGATCAGGACACTCACTAATACAAGGGAAGACTCAACATTTGAAAAAATCAATAAAAGTTAAAATTACAAATCAAGCTTATGACACCTGCTCACCTCCTTTTAAAAGCAATTCTGTTTGATATACTGTAAATGAAACAAACAGCAACTAACAGCCTGCTGAGCATGACCTTTTGACACTAAAAAACAGACGAAAAGCTTTCGAAGGACCCCTCCTTACTGCCACCTCATTCAGCAAAACACAAACTCATCAAATAGGTTCTATACAATAATCAGGCAAAAAGTTCATTCATGCAGAAGACTGATACAACAGAATTAGTAACAGGAAATTAAAAAATCATTCCACTAGTCCTGACACTTGACTTTCTACTCAAGAAATGCAAACCCCAGCATTACATTACTGATTATGAGTATTTTTCATTAAAACACTGCATTGTAACAATAACATTACAATTGACAATACTGCCACCTTGTTTAACTACTGGGTTTATCTAGTCCCAGATTCATAACCCAACAGTACAAATACAAAGTAACCTCCAGACTTCTTTCCCATTTCCAAATGAGTTAAGCAGAAGAGACTGAGACTCATTTGTCCGCATCTGAATTTATGGATTACTAGAAAATACTCTGCTTCAACTGCTGCTTTTGGAGTTGTTTACACTGGATGAGCTACAATGTCACGCACAGATATGTAACACTTTATGTCCTAACTCAGCTTGCAGTAGCCAGGAATACAGTTTACACCTAAAAAACATTTTGTCCTCTACAGCTGTCATGTTGCTACGTCCAAGTTTGTCCCACAATTCTGGTTGTCCAGGACTTGTTTACAGATTTGAAGACAAAATATTTAGCCTTCTGTTCTGCTCCAAGAAAAACTAATCCTTTGAAAAAAAAAAAAAATTAATCACCAGAATAATTAAAATATATTCAAATTAACATAATCTTCCTTGTAGAGCGAAAAGCCAAAACGAATTGTAGATCACAAAGTCCACACAACCACAATACACAGCAAATGCAGAATGCTGGAGCTGGCCACAAGCCAGCTCTCCTCAAAACATAATGCTTCTATACCTAAGAGGGGAGTTTGCTCTTACAGCCCACATTTATCATTCCGGAGCATGAACTTAAGAGAGCCAGTGTGTCAAACGCTTTCAGAGGTATGCTCCATCACTGCACGTGCCCATAGATAGCATTTTTGCTGTTACAGTAGTAAAGGAGAGAAGTGTGTCTGTCTGGGGCAACTCTGAATGGGATTTTTGCTGACAGTTTCCAAAAAGCAAACTCTTGGTGCTTCATCAGCTACAGCCCACAGGAATACCCACTGCAATCTGTCTGTGCCTAGTAAAATTGCTCAGAGTCCTACCAATCTGATTATGCAAGGAAAAAACCCACTCATGAACCTGAGCAATGTTCAGTTACTAACAGAACACCATGTCCAGGAGATCTCTTTTCTTGTGTTTCACTGTCCCAATCAAAAAAAACCTACATGCATGCCAAAGCAGTCCACAGAAGTACTATCAACTTCAACGCTGTGGTGGGTAACTGTGAAAAGTCACTTCCTGGATGCCTTTGCGACTTCATCACACTTTGTTGCCTAGTAATTGTTTTAAGAAAAAAATCACAATCTCTTCAGATTTTTAAAAAAGAGGGGGGAAAAAAACCCTGGTACTCAGTGTTTTATTTTCTTAAATGAATGGCAGCGGACCAACTTTTACTTAAACTTGTGGTCTAACTCTCCCCTGCTACATTAAAATTTGAGATAGGTGCTGTTTCCTTTTCTTCCAATCCACTGGGTTCTTCCCTGTTCTCGTAAAAACTCTAAACATTATTATCTTGGACTTCTGCAAAGCATAAGATACCTTTGTGAAATCCTGCCGCTATAAGCAGATCAAAAACTTACTTGAATCACAGTTTTACCAGACTTTATTTCAAGTACAATGTAGCAGAAAGACCATCAAATAACTAGTATGTACACTGTTCATGGATTTTACCTTCCTCTGCCTTCCTCTCTTCTACTGTAGAAACTTCTCTTTAGTCCCTTGTTGAACTGGATGCATTTCGTATTCATCTTCCTGATTTGAAGCAAAATGCCCTTCCTATACATCCACATTCATCCTTGTTTCTCTTTTCCTAAAATTAAGTACTCACTCCCAGCTGTCGGCATAGCTGTAATACTTTTCATATTTCTCTCTCATCGGAACAGCCTGCCACTGAACCATACAAAGCCATAGTTCAGAAGTTGCGGTAACTCAAGCCATTCCCTGCATCTCGCAGGTAACAAGCACTAAAGACTACTCTTGAGGTTGAGGAAATTGGCAGAATTGGAACCTCCTGCCTCTTGTGCACTCTCTTTTTTTTTCCTTGGAGCACTGTGTTGACGCTTCACTTTCACCTTCCCACCTTTGACTCTTGATGATTTTTTATCCCTGTTAAAGCAAATCTAAGGTAAATCACTTCCATCACGCACAAAGGTCTCGATATCAGCAGTCACACAATCTTAGTTACGTAAGATGACCTCCAATTTCCTCCTGTTGCCAAAACTCCTGAAACGCAGGCACATTTCAAAACATCCCCTTATTCTTACTCCTATCAGTCACAGTTCTTTCACGGATTTCCTGTTTCTCTTCAGACTGGTTGTTAGCTTACCTGGGGGCTTTTATTGACAGTACTTGATGAATCTTACCTTACTCTGGTTTGGGGGGGACTTCAAAAACCGCAGCACCACACAGCGCTGAAGAAAGATAAGAAAGAATATGGTTCATTAGCATTTAAGTATATCATAATTTCTAAACAGCACAATTGTCTGATTCCTCAATCTACCTCATCTGAGAAATTAAGGGATGCGGAAGGCAAAATAAGCATTTCAGATGGTTCTTTCACTCAGCTTGAAATCAAATACATCAACGTCTGTTCCCAGATTTGTCATCACTTTAACAAGGCAGCCACTCTGCGCTTCCAGTCACCAAGTGTAACGGGGAAATACTCCCGTGGCTTACAGCACTGGTCCGAAAATCTGGTAAAACACAGTACCAAACAAACAAACAAACAGAAAAACACCCTGTCACTTTGAGCCAAAGCTATTCGCGGGGGGGGGAAATAAAAAGAAGGAAGACCCACTTAGATATCATCTGCTTACAGTATCAGCACAGCATTACAAAATATTAAGGAGACACTTAAGAGTTACCAGCAGTAGTTACACAGCTCTACTTACAAACACTAAAACCCGCTACTTCTAAACTTCCAAAAAGTAAACATGTAATACAGGGACAAATGCAGCAGGTTTCCAAATATTTTACCTTAAAAAAAAAAAACCCACTAATTTTTGTAATTTTTACAATTTCTATCAAATTCCGTAAAATTCAAAAACTGTCATATTTTCAACCTACACAAATTCTAAAAACATCCTCAGCCTTTATTATCAAGAGCTCAGATAAAAGTGTTTTGTAGATGTCCTAAGTAAATAAGCCTTTCTCCTTAAGCCTATTAAGAGAGTGTGTTCCATCACGCAAGTCACCTGAAGTATTCTTCTCTCCATAAAATCTTACTGAAATTAACCATTGCACTTGGTAAACAGACTTTTATACTAAAACCAAATTTTGGCATTGTATTAAGGAACCTGCAGCCTTACTAGGCGAGGCAACACATAGCCCTGCCTCAGATTAGTCAGTCTAAATATCAAGGTATTTACTCCCACTGATGTACTTCAGCCTACTCAGATAAGATGTGGATAAAAACAATTGGGCACCACAGTAGGTAGAGACCAACAGCTGTTTTCTGGAGTTACCTCAGTCACTCAACGTCTCCATTTGGACCTTTCCCAGACACACCAAAAAGGACTACATTCTATTTAAAGCACTACCAAAAAAGTACTAACACTCAGATTCCCTGACAAAGATAATGCAGACAAATGTCATGGTTACAACCTCAGGTTTATGGAATATAAGATCCCAAATGACTTGCCATTAAAAAGCCTCCCACTGCATGATATATTCCATACTTGGGGTTGAAAGCTGCTTCTGGACAGTGCTGAGTGGGAGAGAGATGCAGTTTAATTACTAACATGTAGAGAAAGAGCAGGAGGAGAAAAGCAAAACATGACAATGTGTAATCAAAAATACTAATGAGACAAGATCCAGATTCAGACATTGCTAGTGAAACCCAGAAACAGCCCTTTCAACATCAAAAAAGTCTCAAGCCAGCGCAAATCTCATAGTTCACCTACAACTGGCAAACACTCTCAGGTAAAACGATGCTGTGCTGAATTCAGATTCAACTTGTCCTGCAAGATCTAAACAGCACAAGTGTCACAACAACAACAAACTAGATAAACTGAACACTAACTGTAATCACTTGGATTTGACAAGATTGCTGGGTGACACTTACACTTTTTCTCCCATTAAGACCTACACATGGATAGCAGAGCTCAGGTCTCATCTGATGAGCCTGTACACAATGTGTATGCAGCATGTTATTTTTATGGTGTTTCAACTGTTTGGATCCCCCACTTTAAATATTCATAAGCGAGTGGATCAGTGATGGAGTGATCTGATCATCACTCCTCATCAATCCAGTAACTTGATTCCGTAGTATTTCAAGTGTGTCGTCTATTAATCAGCTCCCAGCCAACAAGCTTCCAACAACCGCTCTAGAGAATCCGACTGCTCTCACAGGACTCAGCATGGTATTTGGTCATTACCAAATCATTTCTGCAGAGGTGTGCTAGGATAAAATGACCAAAACTATATACAGCAAAAGAATATCCTGCTTGTCTAAAGGTGTCAAAAGGAAACAGAGCAGAGCTGAAACAAAATTCTTCAGTTACGGATGCACTTCAACCAGTCGGCCCGCACTGTGCCTTAATAAGGTTATTAGATGGTCAGAGTCAAAAAATAAAACAAACAAAAAAACCAAATCAACCAAAAACAGATCACTTTTTTCTTTTTTTGGGAGGAAGTCTTCAGCTAGATGCATCCCTTTGTGCAGTTCAACACACGGTTACACAAATATACTGCCACAGTACAAAGGTTAGCCCATCAGATGGCAAAGATGCCACCTGCTCCAGAACTAACACCACTGAAAATATTGGTCCATGTTTTTCCTGCTATTGCAATAGTGATTCAGTTGACTGATTCTTTACTTGGAAATACTGTAAGTGGTTGTTACCATGAAGGTTTTTGTCAGTTATCTTAAATGCCTGGGTTTATTATATTTACAGATTGAACATCAAAGGTGTAACATGCTTATCTGCATGCAAATGAACGGCCCAAAACCAGAACTGAACAGGTTTTTTTAGAGGTTGTCACTACTCCTTAGCGCTTTGAGAATCATAGAATCATTGAGGTTGGAAGAGACCTCAAGGATCATCTAGTCCAACCGTCCCCCCACCACCATGTCCCTAAGTACCACATCCAACCTCTCCTTAAACACCCCCAGGGAC
>VWZZ01006386.1:56474-76155 GCA_013399095.1 Psophia crepitans | reverse complement strand
GCCCCCCCCAGGCGGCCCGGGCGGCGCGGGGGAGGGGCGCCCGCGCGTCACCGGCCGTTACCCGCCTCAGCCCCCTCCACCCCCTCTCCCCACACCTGGCAGTGGGAGACGACGAGGCTCTGGTTGCCTTCCCCGTGGTACTTCCATTCATTCTCATCCATCTTCTCCACTTCCATGCCCGGCCCAGCCCAGCCCGCTGCCGCCGCCGCGCCCCGTGGGGACGGTGCCTGTCGTCGGCCCGCCGCACTCACGCCTCCACCATCGCGGCTGCGCGCCGCCCCGCCGCAGGAAGTCCCGCCCTCCGCCGGAGACGTGCTGGGTGGGGAGGAAAGCGACACACACAGGACCTGCATCAGGCGGCCATGTTAGAGCCGGGCAGCTTTGCCCGCCGCCATCATTGAGCGGGGCAGAAGGTAAGGGCAGCAGGTACTGGGGGGCGCTGCTCTGCCCCCGGCCGCACCTCAGGTGGCTGCCGGGAACGGCCCGCGGCGCCGGTGCTCCGCGCCCGCCACCGGGAGGGAGGCCCTTCCCCCGCCCCCTCCTCAGCGACAGCGCCCGGCCCCGCGGCCTGCCCCGGTGCAAGGTGGGCCCTCTTGTCAGGGCTTTGGGGCCGGGACAGAGGGAAAACAGACGGACGGACAGCCTCTGCCGCCAGAAACGGCGGCCTGGGACCAAAGCGCCTTGTGTGCAACTGCGCTGGCTTGCCCAGATCCCGTACTGGGATACCACGCTGTACAAAGGAGTTCGCACCTGCAACAGAAGTTACTCAGATGATCAAACACTCAGACAAAAAAAAAGGGGGTTGGCCCGTGTGGGGTTGTTTCCTGCTAAGGCTGTTTTTGAGGTTACAGGCTTACATGTGTAAAACAAAGCAGCAGCTCTGGTATCTGCTGCTGTAGTCAGGGTGTCTCCTAACAACTTTGTGCTTCAATACACCAGGTTTTTCATGTACTGATTAGAGATGTTACAACCATAAATATGAAAATACATGTAACATTCTTTAAAACATGTATTAAAACATTTTTCCTCACTGTTACCAACACAGTTCAATATAGTTTCACAAAGGGCCTCAACACACATCTCTATATGAATATACACATATATAATATGCAGTGATTTTAAGACAAGTTATAAAAATACCCAAATTCCCTACCACATACACAGGATTGGATTCTAGATCCCATAATCCAGTCAGTTTTATCACTATGAGTTTTGACTACAAACAGCAAAATTTACCCTTGAATTACTATTTTTAAGTCATCCCTCAGGGCGCTCTGAAATTCCCCCTTTTCTTTGCCTCCCTCACCAGGCACCCCATGGCAATAACCAGACCCACACACCAGAAGGTAACAAACACTTGAAAAGTTTTCCTCTGTATAATGAACATACGTATGATTTGGATAGTAGCCAGATTTGAGACTGTATTACAGTCTGTTTAAAAAGCCAAAGCAAAGAAAATTATGCCTTTTTATTTTTAAAGGAGTGAGAAGATGCACCTAGGAGGCTGAAAATAAAACCTGCGGAAGTCTGCAATGAGTCATTGATCCTTTTTTTTAAATGTGTGGTGCTGTAACTCCAATAATTTATAATGTAATTTGACTAGAACTTGGGGGGAGAGGGAGAGTGTTAAACAATTTATACTTTTTTTTTTTTTTGCCAAAATACTGATAAGCACTGTTCCTTCTTATTTAATATTATCCTCTATGCACCTATATGAAAAGGAAATGTGAATCCCTGCTCCTTTGGCCATTTAATAAACACAAAAATAATGTCAGAGGGATGTTTAAAGTATGTTTCTGTCACCTGCTGTGTTTGCAGTTTATGTTGTGTAACAACAAATGGATATATAAAACATACAAGAATTTACCATACTACCCTGATTTAACAGAAGTGTGACATCAATTTCACTCAGGACTGTGGGCAACATTGTGATATTTATGATACTTGCATTAAAAATTAACTGCACTTAGGGTAAATAATATGTGAACACTTAACTAGGCTTACATGGAGAAATACAAAGGCAAGTAATATTGATATAATGTCTTGCAATGGCAGAACTAATTTGTCTCAATTTTAAAAGGAACTCTAGTATAGCAAGTCAATTCATTTTGTGTTCTTTCATACTTCCGAAAACTGTAGATCTACAGAGCAAAAAAGAGCGGTTCTGAGTGCAGGGGTAAGCACACTGCCAGCAGCCAAGTTTTCACATAGTCCCTCTATAGCAGGTCACTTCCCCAGTTCACCTTTTCCCGCAGCATTCCACAGTGGTGGAATGGAAACTGGAGGGGCAAAAGCCGATTAATGCATTATTTCTCTCTGCATTATCAATTTTTAAACGTTACACGTTTCAGGTATTATCTACAAAAGGCTTCAACTGACAGATCTTAAGCTTCTGTGCCTTTAATGACAAGCATTGCTTAACTGGAATTCCTTTAACATGCTTATGTCTTGTGGTGTAACTACAGCTTGTGTAGACATATCTGGACTGGTTTTAATTGGGTACCTTGAGGACTGCTAGCACAGAGCTCAGCAGCCTTCAAAATCCATCTGAGGATCTCAGTAGATGACCAGGTGCTCTATGGTATTTCAGGATGTAAATAAGCTAGTTTAAAACTGCATCAGGAATGCGTAAGGTAATGATACCCTCAGTTCCACAGCTCCTACTTAATGCCCTCATCAGGAGGGCACCACAGGCCTCAAATACATTTCTGTTTCTCTGGGTCCTGCAACTGCATTGGGGTGGCTACACTTTATGTTGCAATGCCTGTTTCTTGGGATTTGGCAGCATTGAGGATATATTAAAGAACTAAGGTAAATAATCTATAGGTTTTAAACCAGTGGGTACACCATATTTAACTGTGCAGATATTCTCAAATAAAAGATAAAGTGGCCCGAGATCACAGATCATACGCCATTAAGAATAAACTAGGAAAATACTGACACACAAGGCTATTTGTCAAGCCGATTTACAACTAAAAATGAGAAAATAGCCATCCTGTTGTCTGTTGTCCTCGTGTAGAGAGACAATACATAAATAAAATTTCTTCCCATGCTATCTTCAATCATCCCATGTTTGTAGTTTTTGCTTGTTTTTAAGTGGCATTTAAACTACGACACTGACCTCGCATTAGCTGTTTATTCATCCCAGCTCATGCCTGCTATACAGACTCTTACTCTGCCAAAGCCCACCAAAACACAATTCCCCTCTCAATTTCAGCTCCAAACCTTTGCCATGTCCTTTTCCCAGGCATGCCTCAGAGCTATCAGCACTGGACTCTCTCATAGGCTACCTTTTACAACTTCTATGTTTACCAGGGCATGAGAATGAAATGGTAAAACCAGTTCACTTATTCACTTTGAGGAAGAAAAAAAATATCAGACAAAGATTTCTTGTTAATATTCTGATGGCTAGAAAAAGTTCATTAAATCCAGATCTGAGGAAAAAAAATAGCATTACTTGAGACTCATTGTAAAATTGGGTGCCCATAATACAAAGATCTTGTAAGCTTATGTAAAGGATTTTTGTGACAATAGCTACATCTTAGTTCTCCAGGTTCCTACAATGAAAGGCTTCTTCATAAAGAGCAAAATACCCTTGCTTTTTATAAAGAGTAAGCATGACACAAAAGATCCTGTCCTAGGAGCTAGAAACATCTGCCTGGAGAAATTACATTTTAAAATCACAAATTCAAGGCAGTAAGTCCAAGAATATTGAATGGACATGACAATACTACAATGAAATTGTACTACAAAATGCTTTTTTAAAATACTGCACCATTTTTGGTTTTCAAAAGATGCAGTTATGTTTAAATAAGATTATCTGACAGTCTGATTATATTCAGACCATCAAAAATGAAGTATACTTACGTAACTCACAGCACATTAAAATTTTAAAGCTTTGCCTTTTATCTATTATCAGGATGATACTACTGCTCCATGCCTTAGTTTTTTCTTGAATCCCTGGTTATCTGTGTAATTTCATACATATACTAGAAATGTAGGAAATCTCATGCTCCAACTGTCACTTTACCATCTCTGACTGAGAAACACTAACCCAACAAAGAAAAATACTACAATAGGACTGGAGCATGTCATTTGATGGCTTTTTTTTTTTTTTAGAAAGCATATGTGGTACTTTGAACCACAATAAAATATTTTAGAAACTATGCAAGTCAATGGCTTCAGGAATAGGACTAAGTAGCAAGAAAGGTGACTTAAGGTCAACAAAGATAAAGCCAGGTCTATGTTGTTAACAGACAGAACTTGCATGAACTTACCCAGCCATCAATAACCTCAGATGTGAATAAACAGACATTGTAACTACTAAGAGGTTTAATTGCTACATACAGTCTGATGAGGGAGGAAATTAAGTTACAGACACAGAACATAGATAACAGCTTCTCTGGGCAGTATACATAACACCAAAGACAGACAGTATTTTTTAATTTTTTTTTAAAACACATAGACAAGATCATTAAATACTGTTTTCCATGCACAGGAGTCCTGAACGTTTATTGAGGAAAAAAATACAGCTAATTATCAGGGATGCCAAAAAGCAACCAAACAAAACACAGCGTTGTGTTGCATTTTTGGGACCAGTAAGAGAAAACAGATGGAAAAGAAGGTCTATTTAGAAATTGTAGGAGGTTTTTAAAGCACAGCATTATGGTGAAATCCTAGTAGCTTTGACAAGATATTAAAGTAGAATGGAACAAGACCAACCCCATCTAAGCACCTCCTTATAGTCTTTAATCCTGTAGGCAATGAAGTAAAAAATGAAGGGATAAAGAGCTTTTAGGTCTTGCCTTGCACTAAGCGACATACCAGCGACTGGAAAGCAAAATGCTCTTTACATAGAGGTGAAAGCAAACTACCAGAGCAGACTCAGTAACCTGGTCAGAAGTCCCGTAGGAGCAGTACTTTTGCTGCTTTCAGGACACGCCTACACTTCTTATTGCAGATACTTTGCTGTTAATGTTACACTACTCGCTTACGATCAAACACCCTCTTGCAACATATACCTGCCCCTGGGAGAACACCTTATTGTCTGACACCACAAACATACCCTAACCTTGTGTTTGGTCCTTGGACCTGTTAATGGTTAAAGGACAGCACTTCTTAAACTTCTTTTTACACAAGCCCTGTGTGACCATCTTTAAATAAGGAAGAGAACACATGAATTAACTTGGGTCTTTCAGGTAAACTGCCATTGTTTGGCAGCTCACTTCCAAAAACCTTGAAACCTTCTCGGTTAAAACTTTTAGTTCACCTAATACAAGGTCTCCAGAAGATAAATTACAAAGTGACATGAACTAGTCACATATTACGTCTAAGTTTATGCCCAGAAACCAAACTGTGTAACAGTATCCGGGGACAGTACAGAAGGACTGAGCAGTATTTCTTTTGTACACTTACTGATAAATTCAGATTTATGTTCCTGACACAGCTGTCAAATATTTCGAAAGTTATAATTCCTTAAATTCATATACACCACATTTTTTTTTGACTGCAGTGTTAATAATTTTGAAGTAATCTCTGAATGCAAATGGTGGCATACAAAATGAATATTCCTCCTGACCAACTCCCTTTTAGAACCCAGTTTACTGGAACCATCACAATTGGAAGCAATAAACAGATCCTATATTTTCAAGAGACATTTTCTCAAATTTTAACCACAAGTTATCTGTCATCTCCAGTATGTAAACACAGGTATAACACAGTTTCACAAGCAGATAAGCTAATATAAATACCATCCTATCTCAAAAAGGCAATCTTACTCTCCTTTTCAAATCTGGCCATATATTCCTGTGCCCTCTCTTCGCATTGCCCTTAGCACATTTACACTCATGCACCCACCACAAGGTACCGTAGAGGAGATTATTCACTGAACAAATGATCAGGTTTTCTCCAGCGGGAATTTTTTGCCTTCTCCCACTTATCAAAAATCTTTAGTTGACTCAGCAAGCCAGCAAGACACATTCCATTGCCACGCAACTCCACCAGGCATCATTAAAGAAGGAATGGGAACACAACCAAAACCAGTGGGGAATGCAGGATTAGCCATTTTGTTGCTAGTTCATTTTCAGACCAGATTAAGCTGATTATGAAACTGTACTTTTCAGCAGCACTGCAGAACCTCCTAGTAAGGCAAACGTTGGGGGCCCTTTCAAGGAAAGAAGCAGCACTGACTGAACAGATATTTCTGGACCTGCTCTGAAAAAATCAAGAAAGCACACATCACTGAATAAATGTTTTGGGAGAGAGAACTGTATTATTCATTGACCAGCCCAGGAGCTGTCATTTACAGGTTGTTTGGGGTTGAAGGTTTCTTTGTGGGTTGGGGCTGGTTTTTTTTCTCTCCCCCAGAAAGAACACACATAAGGTTTCTGTCTTCCCTTTACTGCTAGATGTACCCAAGCTAAGAAAGAGTTGAAGTGATCTGTGTTATCAGAGTATCTATGACAGAGCATGCCACTAAACTATGTTTTATTGATTTAAAATAGCTATTTCAAAGGTGACAATCTACAATTCTCTCAATTAAGATGAAATGAAGTAGATCTTTAACAAGTGATTATGAGATCTTCCTTGTTTTCCAAAACCAAGTGTAAAACAACATCCATTGCAATAAAAATCTTTATGAAAGTATCTGACATGAAGCAAAAGCATAAACATGAGTAACGAGTATAGATCTCTCAACTTGCCGATAAATTTCTAGAAAAAAAAAATCCAAATTGCTTGGAAAAGAACTATTCCTAACAGTGACAGAAAAATAAATATACCAAAATATGTAGATATTCTAAATCTCTCAAGTGAAGCTTTGAGAAATTGAATTTAAGATGACTGAGAAAGCATTAATTCTAGATGAAATTCTACACTACTTAGACCAGAATCAGGCCCAAAGAGCAGTGACACCCCTTCTCACACAAGGCTTGGCACCTTGAAAGGTACAAATCCACATGGCATGAATGTAGAGATTCAAAAATTACACCTTGGATGTTCTGTTTGGTGGCTGGGTTTGAACCTGTTTATGAATCTGTGATACTAAGAGTGCATAGACATCTACAAAAATCATATCTGGAGATAGACATTGAATTACAATTGAAGATCAATGACAAAAGATACACTTGTAGTTGCTAGAAATGTAACTGTAAAATCCTTTAGAACAGTCCTGCTATCCAACACAAAACGAAGACAGCAGACAGAGCAAAAGTAATTTAAATGATAGTATTTGTCTCCCAGCTATAAATGTGAAAAGAAGAGATAATCTGACAGAAACAAGAAAAGTAATGGACACAAACACTTGTTGTTTGGTTGTGTTTAGTGGTTTGGGTTGTTTTTTTAAAAAATATGATTAATTTCATGAGGCTCTGGCAGCAGTATATTTTACAAAGCAAATCTATTAGCATCAGACAGAGAGCAAAAGAGACAGAGATTAGTGACTCACCAATTACAAAGCAGGTATATTCTTGTATCAACAAAATGGGCTATTTTTCCATTTTCTCACTTTGCATGCAAAAAGGAAATTAAATGCCATTCACATAATTGCTTAATCTATTTTAGTGCTACATGTGTTTGAAAAGCAGTACTGATAATAAAAATAACTAAATTGCTTTTCTGTAAGAATCCAATTGATCAATATTAATACTTCGTCTGTCACGCAGTTACAGGTTTCCAGGGCTTTACAGTGTTGCAAACTAGATGTGAAACAGCCTCATCTGCTGGTTTGAGGAGATACTATCAGGTGTCTATGCCTCCCCCGCACTCCACACTTAACAGGATAGGGTTTTAGGGGTTTTTTGCTGTTGCACTGTGTAGTACAGCAGCAGCAAAACCATTTGCACACACTCCTCAGATGACTGGAGACCCCAGATAAGTCATTAAAAGGAGAAACTCTGAATCTGCTTTCTGTCTCCTGCTCATTAATACAGACAGACATGTCTAAGCAAATTGCTCAAAGACTTCCCATTATTTAAAGTTTCCTGTAATTTTACTGAAAATTCATAGTGTTCCTGATCAGCTATTCCATGGGACTATTTGTTTCAGAGAGAAGTGTTTGATGGAGATTTTTGCTGTCCTTTTTTTGTTTAAAAAGTTAATTTAAAAAAAAAGCTTCTGAAAGAAGGTTATTGAAAAGCATGCTGGTTTATCTCGTTAAAGACTACATTTTTTATTAAGAAGCATTAGCATTGAAACAACCACAGAGAATTTAGTGGGAAACATGAGAGAATAACAGGTCACCCTGCAGTTAAGGATATCTCTTTTCCTGTCGTCTTATTCTCAATGAGAGACTAAATCTAAACTTCTGCTAATGTACACACGTAATATTAATGTTGACATGAGCTAACTTCTGACTGACTTTGCTGTCTCACTATTCTTACAACATTCATTTAATAATAATAACAAAAAAAACGAGATAGTTGTATATATTCTTAAAGCGTCCCCTCCTGTGGGAATCACAGGGAGTGTTGCGAGAGACCTTGAATGAGGAAGTAAGTGATACAGCAAGCACGCAGAAAAGCAGCCGCTAATGAGACAAAAATAGTTTGGAACACAGGTGTAGGACCGAAGATAGAAGATGTGTGTTTTGATTAACAGCACCAATTAGAAGCTTAGCCACGGCGCATGAACAGCAAGTGTTAACCAATTCATGAACAAGCTAGAGCGTGTGGACAGCTAACAAATCTATATAAGCACAAACTTTGTAAGCAATAAAGGTCTTTGCTTTTGGGCATCTTTGTTCCTTGGCTTTTGGTTTTACCCGCACCAGAGTGCATGAATCAATCCCTACACCCTCCTGCTTATCTACTTCTACAGATAAACTGCACTCAGGGCCCTGAATGCATCGACATGCTGTATGGAGGACCAGCCTCCATCCACCTTTCTCTTCAGTCCTCCTCCACGAGCTCATCCCAGGCCCCCAGAAGCTTAGGTGCAGCTCTGATACAGCACAGTTGTGCAGCCTTGGATCTTGCAGATCAGCCTGATGTGGTACAACTGTAAGAAGCTGGTTCAGATCCCCACTGCTGGCTCAGGTCCTTCCCCTGCCCCAGCTGTGCTGTAGCAGTCAGCAACCAAGTGCGTGCCTGCTCTGCAAGGAAGGCTAGCCAGGAGCTGGCGTGACAGCAAGGCACCCCAGCAAGGCACTGCATTAAGGTGTGCAGTCCTATAGTACCTGAGGAAGAGCAGAGCACATCTGGTCACAGTGACCAGGAATTGTCCCAGGCTGGTGATTGCCAGGTCATCTGCAGTGATGAGGCAGTCCAAGGTCAAGCCAGGGAGTTAAGTCACCAAGGCAAGGTACAGGCCAGGCACAAGCATAGCTACAACTAAATCCATCATGTCTCTTCCCTCAACTGTCCCTCTTCTACCTTTCCAAACAACTGGTTATTACCTTTATTGCTGTTATGTGTCTTATGCACAGGTTTCCTTACTTGCCAAGGCATCCTATGCGTAAGTATTTTCCATATCCCTGTGTGGTCTGTTAGCCTCACATTCCCTCAGGATACCGGTCTAAAGTTTCCAAATTTTCAAACAAATTGTTCCATTTTGCAAAGTTAAAGCTATAATGACTCTGTCATTATTCCATTATCTTGATTGCAGAAAGTATTTTAAAGAACATGGGTCATTCAGGTTACTTAAATTACCTTGGCTTCACAATTCCATACTTCCTTTAGACAAGACTGATCTCATTCATTTTCAAAGGGCTGCTCAGTTCCAGTTCCCATTCCATCAGAAGGTTCTGCATTCACTTAACATTTCTGAAAGTCAGGCCACGATTTCAATGTCTATGTTCAGATGGGAGACCTTAGATGCACAGTGGAGAGGTTAAAAGTAGGTGGAAACAACAGGAAAAACTTAAGATGGGAATGAACATACAGATGGCAGTTATAAAGATGCACTTAAAAAGCAGAAGAAAGGAAAATAGAAGCAAATAAAAAAAAAAGGAAATGTGCAGAATATCAAAGACCATAAGCCTGAACTGTTATTTTTGTATGCAAATTGCATTTCAGAGATTAGTCTTAGGACACAACTTATTATGATGTGAAAAATCATACCATGACTAATTCTTTTATGAAGGGCACAACACTGCTTAACACAATTGTGTAAAGAGGGTTTACAGGATACTCTTCAGATCCACATTGATCCAAAGAGAAAAATGCCGTTTCAGGAATAACCTATATTACCTGCCAAAGTCTGACTCACGAGAAGTTGCTCACAGCAATTATTCAAAAAAACCCGCAACCTAACTAGTACATACCTGTACTCTGTACAGCTATACAAGCTACATGTATATTAACCTTGGACAACTCAAAATCCTTGAGAGGTGTAAAAAAATGATTTATTAGGAGATCCTTGTATAAGGATCACTCTATGATCAAAGTAAAAGCACAAACATACGGATCTTAACCTCTAAGCTTTTAAACTTCTCCCAAATGTATTCCTTCCAGTTCATGAACATTTCTCAAGGGCCTTTCCAAGTTTTGATACAAGTCTGAATTTTCTGGTCACTTTTATTCCCCCATCATCTCTATGTCGTGTCATGTGTCTGTGTCCCGTGTGTGTGTTCGCCCCACCCCCCCTGCCATGTGCCTGCAAGCATCATTTTGCCACATTTGGCTCTTGGTGCAGGGGATGCTTTGCAAGATTGACAACACCATGTTTCAGTTGAATGCCAAGTAATTCTGCTTATGCATTATCACTTTACAGAAACAAGAGATAGTTGGAACACACGACAAAGAGCTAGCTCAAAAAAACCCCAAACCAACCAAAACCACATAGGCAGATTGATCTATCAAGAATTTCTAACTAACAGCAAATTTTAGAAGTAATGCTTTATTTCATAAACAAAGATGCTGTACTTAACGAGACATTTTCCTTTCTGCTGGAGTATTCCTGCTATGTCGTATTCTAAGAGGACACTATAGTGTGGCTGTGTTGTCTGTGTATGTACATACCAGTGCTTTACAAGATGCTGAGGATATCCACAAGATCTTCAAGAGATAGTCATGTCCATGTACATACTATACTAGGAGTAAAGTGAAATGACAGCAAACTTTCACAAGCATCATACTGTTCTTTTAGACCATGATGCATGGTATCAAGTTAATCATGCTTCCTCGCTATGAAATTTTCAGGCCCGCTCCTTCATATTGCTGCCAACCTAAAATACCCATTTGATTTCACAGACATGTTAACTCTTTTCTATGAATGGAGAGTTTATATAATAGATGAAAGAACATTGACGTACTGCTTATTTGTTTTTATATGGAAATATCCTCAAAGGCACCAGGTAGATTGCATAAAAGTATTTAAAATAGTCCCTCTTCCAAAAAGTATAAACAAAGATGCAAACAATAGCTCCATAAATAAAGCATGAAGGGGGGGGGAATCCTCCAAGACTGTTAATCATTAAAAAGTATGCTCAGCTTTGTCGTCTTATAAAAAAGGGGCAACTACCTTTAGATTTTGCATACAAATTTTTCAGTTCCTTCATTTTTCTGTAGCACAGTGAAACATTTGTCAGAACACAGAATGACAGCCTGTAAATGGTAACCCTGTACTTGTTCTATATGACGAACACTATCCTCTCTAGGTGATAGGCCTCACATGCCTCTGAAATAGGGAAAAGACTCCACAATTTCTGAAACATGTTGTTGGGGCAAGGTGAGAGCCATCACCCAGAAAACAACCACAGGAATTGAGATATGAAAACAGCACTTACAAATTTGGGAGGTTAGAGGGAGAGATAAGAGAAACTCCATGAATTTCAAACAAAAAGATAATCAAATACCAATTAAAGACTTCAGCATACACTTATGGAAAAAAGGTTAAAAATTGGAGGCTAAGCATGAACCAGGAGACAACTGTATTACAAATAAAAAAGACTTACTGGGAAAAAGACCAAAGGATCTATTCTAGGGCTACTAATTCACTGGCAGTTTTAAGTAACAGTAAAACTAGCTGTAGATACAGGCATAAAGCTTAGATGCTGTTGCTGAAAATGGAATTCCAACTTTAATTTGCTTAGTTAGGTGTCTGAAGCAGTGGAAGTCATACACAGTTCATCACAGCAACATGTTAAATAATTAGCTCATAGGCAATGAGCCACACCAGGAGATAGGTTACTAGAAGAACAATAACCCAGCACTGCTACCCCAAAACATCCTATCTTCAGAAATATTGAAGTAATCACCAAAGGTAACAACTGCTGTAAAAAAAAATGCAAATATTCTAAAACACAGTAGCAGAGTTACAGGAAAAAAATGTATATGGCTTTTTAGGATCCTGTCTGAATATGTTACAGGTAACTTCTTTCAAAGGCGTAGTTGCTTGCCCCCTACACTTAGTTAACAAAGCTGACATCAGATCTCAATAGTCTCAACTATGGATCCTTGTGAAGTCAATAATTCTATTTGAAAAAGTAACTTCCAGGGCATTTAAAATACTATTGCCACTAAGAACAGAGGCACATTGTGGTGTAGTGTTACATTTGCCAATCTGGTAAGAAAACAAGAGAGCTGTTAAGGCTGGAAAAAAAATGCGCCATAAAAGCTCTGGATTAATATTCCCTTTTTAATCCAGTGTTGGTTCATATTCCAATTCTTATATTTGTTGTCAAGACATAGCGTCTACCAACAAACCACCATTAATCTCATTTCATTTCATCTTGATGCAAAGGTTTTGCAAATTTAATGAGAAAAGGCTATTTGAAGGACAGAGAAACCACAGAAAGGTGTGGAGGAGAAGGCAACAAGTTGTTGTCTTGTATATGCTTTTCTTCTGATTTCTAGTCAAGTAAACTGAGATAGATACACAGCCTGCTCTTGATCACAGCTAAAAAGAGGCCCTTTAACTTCAGCAAGTTTTTGCTCCCAGACTTTTATTTCAGTTTTCATTCTATGGCACGTTCAATGATCAGTGTTTAAGACCACATTTAGAAAAATAATCAATATTAAAGGCTTCTGGGGAAAAAAAGAGACAAAAATATGCTTATTTCAGAAAATACACACAGCTTTCCCTGAATATACCATCAAGACATATGGCGCACACATATAGTTGTGACACTTTTAACACAAATAAATAACTTTTCTGGTGAAGGGACTCACAGACCAAACAGCTAAGGTTTCAGCTTCAATTAAATCTTCATTTGATACTTCAGAAACTAAAAGGAGCTCCATGAAGTTAATACACTGTTTAACTGACTCCTGTGTAAGTGCTTGAAATGTTCATCTAGGCCTGAGACAAAAGGTTTTTAAATGTTAAACACAGGAGTAATTCTACTGACCCGTACAGAAGGAACAACTTCCTCTTGTTTAAAATGTGTAGCATTGAGTCATTAAAAAAATCTGCAGATTGTCACAGATCACTAAACATCATTTAGTGAAAAGACTGATAAAATCAAGTGTTCCATAAATGTTCATGATTCTGAATTTATTTTGTTCAGCAAAGCCCTCATCCATCAAAATACCTAATTCCACGTTAAATGTTCAGCACTACTACTAAACTCAAGTACATCTTTAATTACTTGACTGAGGTCGTAGCATGCATACTTCAACCACTTGAAAAAATAGCTCACAACCCACATAAATATTCAACATATTTGGTTTCAGTATTAGCCCATCACACTGTGGGGCAAAAAGAACAAGACAACCCTCCACCAACACATTTGTACATCTTTTTCCTCCTCTAGAGCAAAAACGCTTTGACAGTACCCTTATATCAAACATTTAACATGCAGTCAGGTGAGATGTGCGTTTGATAACCTCTGGTATATCCAGAAAAAACATCATACTTCCCGAAAGAAAGGATCTGGATGAATAACATGTTATTTTGAGTGCTAAATTAAATGTTCTATCATCATACATCTTAGAATAATTCTGTTTTCATTTATATTTCTGCAACCTAAGAAATACACTGTCTCCCTAACAACACGATAATCCAAATGCAGAGAGTAAGAGAAGGCAAGTTTAAGTGTTCAGCTTTTGTTCTAATCCATTCCAAGAATATACAGAAGCATAAACCAGTAGAGTTTATATTCTTTTCCATCACTCCTACATGTGCCTTTATGCAAATCTAACCCTCAGGTTGCACATATGCAGCAGAAACATTCACATAACACTGTTTTGATGCTAACAACACTGTATAAATAATATGTAGGGGACTAGTGCAAAGTGTCAGTTACATATATCATATATATGTACAGTAATTAAAATAGAATTGCATATAAAGATGTACACTAGGAATACTCATCGGTGTTTTACTCACCTACATTCTTTGCAAAATAAAACTTAGGTCTTGCAAAGAATGTAATTTCTACGTATTTGTGAATATTTGTAAGTATTTATAAATAACAGGAAAGTTCCTTTCCTCCTCAGAGCCCTGGTGGAAGAAAGCAAGTTCCATGTTGACACTTAGTGTAAAATCAAGTAAATTTAGTTGTCTGAGGGTTGAGTGACCTTGCCTCTGTGCAGCACAGAATAGAATAGAATCATTAAGGTTGGAAGAGACCTCAAGGATCATCCAGTCCAACCGTCCCCCCACCACCTATTAACCACTAAACCATGTCCTTCAGTACTCAGTGTTCAGACAGTTAAAGAAGTTACTTTCTGGTACAACCTACCTTTTTCCTCAGTTTTCTTACATGTTTGTTCATTCATTGTTCATGTAGCAGACAATCCTGGGAATGGTACACAGAAGTAGTATCAGTCATCTGAGGCCAAAGCCACTAATGTCAGCTGTGGAAGGTGATCAATATAACAAGTTTGCATGACTGAGCTCTATGTTGCATCATCACAAACATCATACTGCAGTCACAAAAACTCTATAGTAAAAATTGCTTTGTGAGGTTGATTGTACTTGTTACTGAACTACAAAGTTCATGCTCTAGAGAGTTTATATTCAAAGCTGCTGCATCACAGCACCTACAAAGACTGTATTTATACTTTCATACGTGCATTTTTCTTTTTTAAATGTATTTAGTCTCAAAGATGAACTTTCATACTCAGCATAACTCCAAGATTACAAACTTATTTTCCTAAGCTGAGTATTTATTTAGTACCAGAGGTTTCCTTGAACCATTTTGTGATATAATTTTACTTCTTCCTACTAAAGCACAACAGAATTATTTTATCAGGAGACATATTTGCAACTCTGTCAGATTGATTTGCTGTTTAATTTAACTGAATGGATGTTTATCATCTTTTACAGGGTGGTTTTTTTTTTTCCCTTTTGGATTTTCTCTCGCTGGGGAGAATAACTGATACTATGCAGCTTCTTCTGCTAATGAGGCTATATAAATATTACCTTCAATAATCTGGGGGCCAATAGTTTAAAGTAACAATAAAGCCTAGTTTGTCACAAATCACAATTTAATTTGCATTCTCATTGCTTCCTGACACTTTTTAGAGATCAGTCATACTGATTGCAAACAAGGGGCAACTGAATCTCACAGTGCAAAGTGACTCTCCCAAGCAGACAGAAGATTCTTTCATGCAATTCCACTTCAATTAAAATATATTGCCCCCCCAAGAAGTTACCCAAATCACAAGCTAAAACCAGCAGTTTACTTCTCAATGAAAATTTTACATAGCCTTATAATGGAAAGCAAAATATCACTTGTTATTACTGGAATAAATTCAGTCTCCAGCAAGAAAACAATGAAAATAGATGGGCTTATTACTCTTACAGCATAAAAATTACCGAGTGATTCAGGCACCACAAGAAAAAATAATTTCTAAAAAGCAAGTGTGGTGACAGTAAAACATATCAAGAACCAGAATGCCTCTGTCAACCCACAATACAAGTCTTCCCACTCTGCCATGGCAATATGCATCATCTTGGAGGAATCACACAAAGCCAAACTGATGATTCTTGTGATGCTACCCTGATACAATGTAAAGCAGGAATTAAGATGAGATCAAAGTTGAGTCACACCCCTCACCATACAAGAAAAAAAGGAAGGTTAAACAGAAAAAAGCCAACATGCTTGGATTATTGTGAAGTAAAAAAAAATAAAAATCTGAAGGAAGCTAAAAATGTGACAGAAAAATTTATGGTTCAAATAGCTAAGAAAAACAGCTATGCAAATCAATGACCTTTTAAGATACATTAGCAAATAAGTGAATTCCAGTACTAAAAAGATGAGTATGGTAGAATTGCTAAAGTGAGGCAATATTTATTGACCATATACGGCTTCTTGCCTAGCTGTATTTGATAATGTAGGTAACTTTGTACCACATGAGGATAATGAAGCACCTCAAATGTATTTACGACAGATATAATCAAGATAATTTTCAGAATTTCATACAGCAAAACATAACCACAAGGTCTAAAAAAGCACCCAAGAGAACTACCTGAGGAGTCTGTGAGACCCCCATGTCTATTTCTGATACATAGAAAATTTCTCCAGAGTAGGTGTCCCAATATAAAAAAAAAAGTAACAACTAATAATTGCAGGAAAGTGAGAACATTTTTAATCAAAGATTAAATGTAAAGAGGAGGTTAATTAATCAAGTATTATTTCACTTCATGAGAAGTATTATTAAAGGAGAACAATATCATTAATGCCAGTCAATATGGTTTTATAGAAAAGCTATTCTGTTAAACACACCTAGGGTTTGTCCTTTGTGTGAGTAATTGCAGTAGCACTATTTAGGTTTTTATAAGACACTTCACCTAAAACACATGGCATTCTAAACAAAATAAAAATAGCACAGTAAAGAATGCATTACATGAATTAAAACTAAGTGAAAGACTTCATATTTAGCAATTATGTCTATAGTAGATCTGAAGTAACTTTACACTGTTCTCAGTGAAAATCACAGTACTGTCAGTGCTGGTGGAAAGGCAAACAATAGTGGGAACAGTGTGATCCAGATCAGTTGGTTCACTGCACTCATTTGAGAACATTCTCCTGCACATATCAAAAAAAATTGAATGAGTGTTTGCAGAAAGCATATATGTAATTCCTAATTAAAACAAAATTATTTACGCTCAAACTTAAAAGGCTTAGTCTTTTTAATCCTTTAAATAAAAAACAGACTTCATTTGATTGCAGCATAAAGTGCATACAAGAGGCCATGCTGAAAGGTTCTTTCATCTTGATGATAAAGAAATAAGGACACCAATGGTTAGAAATTAAACTTAAATATACCAAATTCCATACTTGTACTTACCTAATGAGAAAGAAAATAGAACCTGAAACAAATACAGACAATACCCTTATATCTTTTGAAGTTTTCAGCTCAAGATTATATACCTCCATATTCTTAGTTGCAAATAATGAGTCAGGGGTGCAATACATAGGAATTGCAGTACCTAAGTGGTCAGACTATAGAAACTAATGCGACCTTCTGTCTCATTTGGATTTCACAACTCAAAGACAAATGTTATTTGTCTTTGCAGCAAGACAATGTTTTGGAGAAACAGGCAAATATACATTTTCTCCTCTATAAACATTTCTTCCTTCAGCTTTACTTTTACTTATCCAACAGTTAACCCACACTTCTACAAACAGACATGAAAACAAACAAATACACCCTTCCTCCATATATTTTCACTGCTTCAAGGTGGCTTTCATGTAGTAATTCTTCCTCTAGAACAGAACAGCTTACATTCTAAATCATGACTGATCACATGCAGTCAGCCCTGTATGACAAGTACATAATTTTAAATACATTAAGATTTTGGCTTGTTTGTTATATAGCAGAATGTAAAAAAACTTATCACCTTTAGGGAAAGCATGAAGTCAATTTTATTTACTTGCTTCAAATAACAGCCTCTCCAGCTTACTCTATTCCCTCAGATCAGCCTTTGTGCTGTTAGTAGGTCTTTGACCTTTTTTAAAGCTTTTTTTTAAACGTAGTTCTAGTCATCACAGATATTAAAGCATATTTACTTGCAGCTCAAGTATTTTATTTGCATCAGTGGGTTTTCTTCAAGTTCCGCAGTTTCCTCCACCTGCTTGTCTGTAGAGTAACTCCAATTCTATGCCTGTAGTTTATGACATTGAACTTCAATTACAGTAACAAAAATGTCCCATTCAGTGATAAATATCAAACTTGCAGAGAGCATATAATACTTGAGATGTGATATTATATACCACACAAAATAGCCCATTCAATATGGTAGGATTAATAAATAAGAAGCAACAGAATTCACCATGGCTGGATTAACCCAGGCTCTTCTCTATTTTTACACAGAAAAAAACACCAGCCAAGAAAAGAACACCTGAAACACTTGTTGAACCCTGCACATCCAGCAGCTGGAAACCATACCCCATGCCCCAAGTCACCTTTAATTCCACTTTAAGTGTTTACTGCTATGTAAAATCCACTGCTGAGCTAAAAACTTCACACTACATCTTTTCAAGGTAGGTTGTTAATTCCACATGCAGCAAAGCCAATTATCTTTCAAATGAAATTTAATCAAAGAGGGCATCTCACCTTTAGCAGATTTAAAGTTATTCTGTTCAATTACTAACTAATTTGTCAAATATATCTCTTAGAGGTCCTAAGGAAATAAATAGTCAGCGGAAGTAATTCTATCAGAGGAAAAAAAAGCAAAACCTAATGTTGTGAGAACTGATTTTCGATCTTACATAATAAAGAGGCAATTTGCCAAAAGACCTTTAACACCCATTTCTTACAAGTAACCCCAAAACTTATTTATTGGAGTGACAGACTAGAAACACATAATCAATTTCTACAAAATTACTGAAAAAATTGCACTATGGATTTTATTCAGATTAAACAAATACTACTATACAAGTCTGCCTCCAAGATAGTAAGGCAACCAGCAAGAAGTCAGCCACAGCTTTTTCTAATGCAAACAAAGAAAAAACCCACCTCTGTATGAGAGCTGGAGTTCTACCCTTTCTAGTTTGCCCAGACTTTCCCTTTCCTTCGTTGTACCTTTAACCATGTTATTGACACAGCACAAGATTTTTTTTTTGCTGACATACTAACACTAGACAAAGCTCTCTTTCATTGAGTATTCAACTATACTTGAACACCAGGCTACCAAAAAACCAGCACTGCTAGACACTATGCAGTTTTTACAGCTAGATACAAACAACTGCCTCTTACAATTGGAATTCCAGTATCTATAGAACAAATCCTTTACAGGAATAACAATATTAAGAGTCTTCACGTAAACCAGTAACACAGTTTTGTTGCTACATCAGATTCACTGTATTTTATACCAGTTGGGTACAAGTTTAGTAAAAGTATTAAGAGACACTGACAAAATGAGAAGGAATTCCACATAATGCCAGAAATAACAGGCTTTCACCTTCTAGAAATCAAGGTAGTTACACATTACTGATAATCACTGTTTTAAGGTGATTGGTTTTAAGTCAAAGCTTTAAAGACAAACTCAATCTCCCAATAAATTCAACTTTTTAAATTTTTTTTTGCAATAGATAAAAGTGTTAGAAGAGTAATTTTACTTCCAGTTTGACACTGTACACACTAAAAAAACCAAAACACCCAGCTCTACACAGAAACATAGGCAGCAAGCTTTACTAAAGCTAAGCATTTTGTGGTGATCTGAAATAAAGATGAATGTTCAGAGCTATGCCTTTCTAACTGAAGTTATCTGTGATGATTACAAACAGCTAGAGTAAGTTTTGAGAGCAATGTAAAAAGCCTGGGGGGGGGGGGAACCAAAAGCAAAAAAACCA
>VWZZ01006386.1:20870-56461 GCA_013399095.1 Psophia crepitans | reverse complement strand
AAACAAAACAACCCCGCCACACCAAAACAAGTCAGAAGCAGTTTGAGCAAGTCTTTATTGTTCTACTACAGTAACTAGAAATAACAAGACAAACTAATGCCCTAATTCTTTTTGTCAAAATGTTGGGGCATGATGGAATCCAGCCCTCAAATAAATACATGCTTTGAAAAAGGAAAAATAAGAGTTAATTTTTGTCATTTGCGCCTCACAGTCAAAACTTGAATGACCCTGAGATAAGTCTGTGCAAACAAATCACTAGAAAGATTTACGTGCAGCTTGTTAGATCAGTTTCCCACCTCTCTTTGTGTTATTGCTCTCCAAATTTGAGGAATGTTTTAGGAAGTGTTAGTCTTGACTAAAATACATCATAAAGAATGCTACAATATTGCTTTTTATTACAAATAGCCAAAACTCTTTGAAAATATAAATGTGTAAAACAATCAACTGACTGTACAGTGCATTTACAGTACACAATCCAGAAAGTAACATGCAGCATAAAGAACTGCTTTATACATTAGCCCTTGGCCACACAGAACTTGGCGGTACTAGTACAACTTTAGTAACTACAGAGTGAAAAAAATCAGCTATATCTAGGTTTACCATGAGACTGGGATACATACATCATTGTACAAGGAAGAGTAATTTTTAGCTAGAAACTGTCATCATGTTGTAACTCTTGGAAGGGCTGGATCTGCCAATTCTCCACTCCTCCTTACAGCTGGTCCTACTCTCCAGCGGTTTTGTAGTCTTCCCACCAGGCTGGGGACTTTCATAAAGGACACAGATAGACCCATCTTCACCTATGCGATAGGACACTTCGAAAGGGTCGACCCAAAGAGTTAATTCACTGGGTAAGAGCTGGAACAGTCTCTCGTGGCTCAGTCCAATCATCCCCGCTGCCTTTCCTACCAAGGGGTCCATCTTATGGTTGATCCTAATGCACCGGTACCCAGAGCCCCTGGAGGGCACCAGGGGGAACCAGTGGTGCTTGTAGTGCTCTGCGGGAGGGAACAAAGAGGAGCTTTACCGCGGTCCCGGAGCCCCAGCGCCCTCTAGCCCCGCGGATGCTGCGCTTCGCCGGGCCCCACCGCGGGGCAGAGGCGGCTGCAGAGGCGATCGGTCGGGCCGGAGACGGCCCCCACCACACACCCCACTCCGCGCGGGCTCCCGCCGCCCCCGCTCACCGCGCAGCGCCTCCTGCAGGCACTCCCGGAAGCACTGCAGCTGCTCCTCGCCGATACCGCCGGCAGCCCGCAGGAGGCGGGTGACGAAAGCCGCCGCCGTGGAGATCTCGGTCCTCATGGCCGCCCCGGCTGGAGCGTACCTCCCCACNGAGCAGACCAAGGCCTCATTGGCGGCGCCGGGCGCGGGGCGGGCCGCTCTCCGCGATTGCGGACGGCCATTGGGCCGCCGCACGGACCGAGCCGTGTTTGTTTTGTTGGCGGAGGGGCGGAACCTGCCGCTNCGGGCCCGGGCGAGCCGGGGCCGGACCCGGGCAGCGGGCCGCTGCGTTTGCCGCCAGGAGGGATGCTCGGGCCGTCAGGCGTGACGTAACTGTCACTAGTGGCGTTTCGACCGGCAAAACACAGAGGAGGAAGACCCACTGCAGCAGCAGAACCACGCTTGGGCTTCGCTCAGCCGCGCCGCGGGTCTCCACAAGGCCAGCGGCCGACCCCGGAGCGGCTGCGCTTCACAGGTGTGTGTGCTCAGTCACTGTGCAGCCACTCACCGTTCCCAGCAGCTGACGGCTTCAGCACTTGTTCCTCTCACCCTCATTTCTCAGGTTTCCTCCTCCTCTAGTTCTTATTTACAATCCAGCAGACAGAGTAAGTCAAAACACACATTTCCTGTTCAGCATGTACAGTTCTGACTGCATTGTATGCCTTTGAATTCCTCCACTTGCCTATCTGGAGCACCAGATCCCTGCCCCAAGCTATCAGCAGTTCCTCTCACCTCTTTACAATCTTGACTGCCGTAAAACACCTACTCCATCACTAGCAGTATTTTAGTCTAACACGACATTACCTTGCCTTGTGCTCTTTTCACTCTCTCAAGACCCAATATGAGCAAAATCTAGAAATACCTGGGTTTAGACATACAACTCCAAAGCGAAGATGCTCTTACGTGGCAAAAGAACAAGTTTTGACAATATCCCCTCCCTATTTACTGAAAACAGTTCTTGTGCCTCGGTCGGTAAGAGTGATACAAGAAACTACAGGTTATTTTCCAAGAAAAGTGGTACAGAAAGCGTCGGGTTTGTTTCAAAAGCCTGTTTACATGCAAGTGGCAGGGGATTTGGCACAATTGAAAATACATGCAAGAGTTAAGTAAACTGAATTCTGCTTAGTGCATGAACTATGCAAACAGATCTGTTGTCAAACACTACAGTTAAAGGATGTGTCTTTGGCCTGTGTTTAGAGTATTGTACTATACCTTAAGTGTGACACCAGTCAAGAAAGATTTGTTGTTAGAAATAAATACAATCTAATGCTTATTTGAGCATAAAAAGAGCCATACGTGCATTGCACCAAGTATCAAGCTTCTCCACTGGCCCTGCAGGTCACACTGCAGACCTGACCAAGAGGAACAGAGACAGCTGGAGTCTAAGCAGCATTTTTGTGGTGCATAAAGGTTTGAGCTGTGGAAACGTTTGGTTGAACCATTTATTCATCAGAATAATACAGTTTGTGCCAACATAAAGTACGCTGCTTGTTTGAGAACTTTGCTGATGACTCATTAGCATCATTACTGCTGAGCCTCTTAGTTTGAGGAGTAACTGCAATTCATCTCTTTACGATAAAAAAAAATCTCTCTTGATGACAGTTGTCCTGGCAGTTAAGTTTGCTCAAGAATTCCCAAACAGTAATTCTGTCAGTAACACAGCAGCCTCACTTCCTCCACACAATTGCCAATTGTCAGCTGAGTTTCATGACAGTTCCAGTGATGTGGATGCTGACTCAGGTGTGACCTTCCCTCCTTCAGTGCAGCCACAATATTCTTCAGCTATTTTAAAGCTTTCAAGAAGTGGCTGTGTTGGGGAATTCCAGCTATACCTGAGTTTACAAAATGCCTTCTGTCTAGTTCAAAGACTAAACACAAACTTTTTTCCCCGAACCTTGGAGTTCTACTCACAAGCGATTCCTTCAACCACTCTTTTCAAGAACAGTGACTAAGGTCAGGACTTCATCACCAGGGCTGCCTGCAGCTGTAACTGAACATACTTCTCAAAAAGTGGTCTTCCAAAACTTCACACAATGCCTCAAAAAAAAGATCCCCCTCCCTCCACCTTATTTAAATATATTTTCTCCCTTCACTGGCTTTGTACCTTAAACCCGCTTTGGAAAAAAACTATTAGATTTCTCTACACTGTTGGTAAGGTTCTAAGACTTTATATTCTCCTTTGTGAAAACAGAGCTAATCACTCCTTTATTCTCCAATGCCTGCCATATGCCAAAGAACCCCTTCTTCAGGGGGATCTCACCTCTGAGCAGACTAAGTAATACCTTGTTTTCCCAAATGCACATCTTAAGCCTTTTCCCCTTTCTTGCCTGTCAGCTTTAAGAACCTGACATCACTTCTAGTTCATCAGCTGCAAAAGCCATACCCAGGGAACTAAGATGAGAGAAAGCCTTGCCTGCAGACCTTTAAAAAGTAGATCCAGTTTTACTGCTACTTAGAGATTACCAGATAATACTCATTCATCAGTAGAAGTATAAAGACTCAGCCAGGCTCGAGTTGTAGTTGTTACTAGCAACCAGTTTAAACACAGGTTGAGAGTTTACACAAACTTTCCCCACACCTCTGTCCCTTTAATCTAAGAGTCAGAAGTCATGAACACTGTAATTACAGGAGAACAGCTCATCACAGAGCCAAACCTCATCCTGCACAGGAAGAGTTCCCAGGGGAATGCCCAATTATCTGCAATAGCAGGACAGACAAACTATTAGTGAATTACAGTTTACTCCCGACAGTTTATTTTTGCTAGATTCTGTCATCTGACATATTAAATATTCAGGTAAAAGTGTTATTACATTTACAATTAACCTTCTTCAGACTCATTCTGTTTAAATCTACTTCAAGAAAACAAGTTCCTATCCAATTTGGACAAAGTTATTTGTAACAGTATGACAGCATTAGAACTCATGTAGTGCCTCCTTACTTGATGTTACTCAATTAAAATGATTAAGACTTCTCGCCATAACTTCCCCTAATAGCAAGCAACAGGACCAAGAACCTCAAATAACAAAACTATAGACACTTATCCAAAACTCAGGTGCTATCACCTAGTTTGACAGTCCCACTTTACAGCTTAGCTAGGCTATGAAATGATACAGAATTATACTCTAACTAGAGAGCCTTTTATCAAACAAAGAAGGAAATTTAAAAAAATTTAAAACCCACTTTTTTTCATCTCTTCTTTAAGATAAGACAGCAGATTTCTGTGCTTTTCTTCTCACTTACAGCTGTTAGCTCTAGACTACCCCTTCTCCCAGTCAAGTCTCAGATCTGGATCTAGAAGCTATTTATTAGAACACATTTCCACTGAAGTCCAATTTGCATTTCAGTACCATAAACTTGAGAAATTAAGCTAAAAGAATCTCTGCTGGTATGTGGACACATCAGTTATTCGATTACTTCAGTCATATTTTATTCAGTGTTTTAAGAATCAGAACACAAAACCCAATTTTTCAGCTTTGGGGACTTCACTAGTAAAGTTATCCAGGTACACATGGACTTTATCACCCTACATTTGATTAGACACAACAACAACTTGTTAAGTTACATGACAGCAACTAAAAAGAAAAAGAGTAAGCCTGCATTATTTGTTATTTGATCTAGACATTTGGTATACTTCTGATTAACAAAATTTTACCATTGCTTTAAGGCAAGCTCTGAGTTTATTCTGCACCTTTTGTCAGGTACTTATCCCAAACACTTCCCCACTTTATTCACACACCTTCCTTTTCATTTGTGAAATACTGACTTCCCTTACTATATCTACACTGCATTACTTCAAAGCCTCTAACATCCTGATAGCACCATGTTGTGCTTTACCCCAGCCGGCAGCTGAGCACCACATGGACGCTCGCTCAGTTCCCCTCATTGGAAAGGAGGGGAGAATCAGAAGAGTGAAAGCGAGAAAAATCATGGGTTCAGATACAGACAGTTTAATGAGTGGAGCAAAAGCCACGTGCACAGGCAAAGCATAGCAAGGAATTCATTCACCACTCCCCATAGCAGGCAGGTGTTCAGCTGTTACCGTAAAATCCGGTAGAACAACTCTAAGACTCATTTTGGTGTTTTAGAAAGCAGGCATTCTTTGTTGCAGTGCTGGGTGCATGGGGGATCACTCCTCCTGTCGTGCATACCCAGAGTTAGTTTACATTTATTAGCCCAAGTTATGCATATTCATACATTCATCAGCAGAACCTGTACATATTCATACTTTCTAAACTACAATTGGTCAACTCTTTGCTCGCTCCGATTTAAAAACACAGTATCTCCTAAATTCACTACGCATGTTCAGTGAGTAGGGGTCTGTATCTGGGGAGGGGGAATTTTTAGCCCTGGAGTTGTGGTTTTCATATTATAATGAGACAGTTCACTCTAAGGATACCAATTAGAGGAATTTCTGCTGACTTTTAGCTCTCAAGGATGTATCTCTTTGTTAACAAGTGTTCCTCTATTCAAGATTCCTTTGCTACATCTTATCTAAGCATACCTCACTCTAATTAAATACATGGGAAAGTTTCAAGGATGGTCCTCCTGCTCTCAAACCCCCAGTTATCTTATTCTCAGGCAACGAACAATAATGGATACACAGCTCAGAATACACAGGCCAAATGTTAACTTGTTCTTCTCAAAAGTGCTTTCAGCTATATCTGCATGTTCCACAGGTTACAATGACCTACTCTATCAATAGAAATATTAGTGAGGCATTTTAGCTTACACAGTCATCCCCAGGACAGCAGGGCTCCGTCACGCGTAATGATTACTTGGGAAGACGAACGCCATCAATTCAAACACCACTGCCCCCCTTTCCTCTTCCCCGAAACCCCTTATAAATCAAGCATGATGCCATATGGTGTGGAATATCCCTTTGGTCATTGGGGTCAGCTGTCCTGTCTGTTTCCTCCCAACTCCCCACACACCCCCAGCCATCCCACTGGCAGGGCAGCGCAAGAAGCAGAAAAGGCCTTGGCTCTGTGTAAGTACTGCTCAACAACAACAAAAACATCTCTCCACTATCAACACTGCTTCCAGCACAAATCCAAAACACAGTCCCATACTAGCTACTATGAAGAAAATTAACTCTCCCTTAGCTGAAACCAGAACACACCATCACAAATGCAGGAGACAGCTACTCATTTCCAAATTCATTAAAATAATGAACAAAAAAACAACACTTGCATTGAAGCTATTAAATTCTTACTAATATTCAGAATAAACATAGCATTGCTATTAACAGCACTAAGAACTGTATAAATCCAGACCTAAGTTAAAGTTCATGCTTAATTATGCTAAAGAGCTTCCCCCTTCCAAGCTGCATGCGTCCATATGAATATACACACAAATTCCCAATTATATACAGCCTGATTTTACTGCAAATCAGTCAGCCAAGGTTCTGCTAAAGCCAGGACAGATATTAAGGGATCTGGTTTCAACTTGCTTGTGAGAAACTTAAGTAAAGATCAGAGCAGAAGAGCTTTCTAAGCAAGCAAATGAAAAGTCATTAAAAATACCACAAGAATTAAAAAACCCAACATTCTGATGCTACTAGCACAGATTAATGCTCACTAGATTGAGATCTGGCACCTGGAAGCACTAGTCCAAAGTGGAATATTCAATTGAAATAAAAAGTTAAGAAGGTCTGGCTATAAAAATAAAAAGATGCCACAGTTGTCAGGTAACATTAAAGTCACACTCTGATTTCTTGTATTCTCCTTCACAAGTTTCACATTTAAGGCTCAAGGTAAGCAAGCCACAGAAAGACAAAAAGAAATCAACAGATACATAACTACTGGATTTTCATCTCCCTGCCAGAAAATGGTTCCATAGGCAGTATTTAAAACAAACTCTGCGAAAGATTTATCGGAGAAACTAGTAATTTGCCAATTCAGCCAACCATTTATATAAACAGGCTATTTTAGAGAGTACTGGGGTTCCAATAACACAGTACTGGAGACAATAATTAAACAATTTCAAAACACTGTACCGGTACAATTTAGCAGTAACCACTGAAATATGTTATTTTTCATCAGAAACACATTTTGAAGTGCTCATATACACAAAGGGGAAAAAACCCACAAGCTTCAGGTTTCATGTGGGTCATACAGTCCCCCCCAGATGGAAGATTTCTACAGCTTGGAAAGTTGAGAAGCCTCATCACTCAGCAGAAGCCAGTAAGTTACCACTACTGCTGGTAATTGTCAGGATTAATAGCCATGCTTACCATTAGAAGCTAAAGTAGTTGAAGACTTAGGGTGCAAGAGCTGACCAAGAGTAAACTTTTTGATAAAACTAATGTTGCAAATACAAAACTAACTGAAACCAGCAGACATGAGCAGAATGAAGAGGACCAAGGAAATAATTCCAAGGGAATGAGGTAACTTCAGAAGGCGGCCAGTCCAGTGATCAAGAAATCCAGAGACCACCAATCAAAATTAAATGCCTGGACTTGGGGACCAGGTGATGGGTGGTACATTCCAGGAAACCTGTCTGCAAGGGTATAAGCGGGGTGCACAATCTGCAATAGGGATCTGTCTTCAGAGGCATCCAGCTCAAGCTGCTCTGCATATCATCTAAATAAACAACTTATTTACTCAGTCATCTTTGAGCAGGAACTTAGGGCCAAGCCCTGCTGAGGTGGCATCTGTGTAACTCCTAATGTGGACTAGGTGGTGGCTGCGTAATACCTGTAACAGTTACCATACATATAACCCTCTTTCACAGAGAATATTTTAGCTCATCAACTCATACTTACTTTGTTGTTCTTCTGTTCATCTGCAAATTGTTTCTTTTTAGCAGGAACACCTGCAGTAGAGGAAAGAAGAGTCAGTAGCTTGGTTTGTCTTGTTAAAAAGAAAGCATGTACAAGTATTCTATCATTGTGTTTTTCCTCAACTTCAGGTAGAGGAAAAGGAGAAAGTAAAACTGAAGGTATATCACTTACACAGTATATAGTGGTTTAAAAGTTGTAATAATAATAAAAAATACTGGTAGCACAAGCCTATTCATTTATCAAAGAAAGGGCAGTATTAAGACCAAGTAAAGTCTAAATCAAACCCTTTTATATTACTTAAATTAAGTTCTCAACACACATCTCTACAAACACAGATAGTTCAAACAGAGCACTAAAACCTGCAAGAGGAGTTTGTGGGGGTTTTTTAATTTTAAAAAAGGCAGTTTTGGTTTTACTCTATCTAGCAGAAGCATCTCTCTCTAAACATAATCAAATAAAACCATGCTTGAAAGAAAGAACTACCTAGTCTTTATTACTAGACTACAAAGACAAACATTATGCTACCATTACCACTACAGGGGAAAAAAAAAAATATCTCTGAACACAAACAACAGTACCTTCAACAATTTAAGCACCAAATCCATCTGTAACTTCCCCAGTTTGGTACACTAATAAAACAAAACTTCTTAGAGAAACAAAACCTTAAGCCAGTACCTCAGAACTAAAGTGATACAAGCATTGCCTCCCTCTGAGGCTGCCCCTTTATTTGTGCACCTATGCTGAGGAGATGCAGCTGCCCTGCCTGCTGGAGTTCAGGGGGATCACCTGCTGTTACTTGAGCTGGGAAGCTGGGCTGAGATAGCACAGCTGAGAACACTAACCCTAAGGGCTTGCTTTTGCCCTCACAAGCTGATCACAGGCCACTAATACCAGAGCAGTGCATAGATAAAGCAAATTACAGTCTACTGATAATTTAAGTTTGTTACACATAGATGGAAGTAGAGAAACGAGCAAGAGAAATCGGAATTCTCTGTCCGAATCAGAAATATGTCATACTATCAGCACAGTGGTTTTCCCCTGAAGACCAACAAGTGATTTGTGAGATGATTTATAGCACTGAAAATCGTTACTAACCCTGTTTTAAAAATGTGCTGCCAGACTATTGTCTAGTTTACACTTAAAACGTGTATCAACGTAGCTGTGATCTCATACCCACTTAAGTTATACAGAGCTCACATCAACTGGAAAGTGTACTTCTCAGTTCACTTCATACAGCTTTTAAAAACAGACTTAGATATGATTACAAAAGCAAGTTAATGCCAGTAAATTAATACCGGGGTTTTGATACAGAATTTTTGCAAATATTGTACCTCCCTAACACTATTATCTTTCACTGGCCCCACTTCACTGGGAAAAAAAACTCATGAAAATATTCTAAGATCCCATTTTCTTTGCTAAAGCAATTAAACATTTAAGTCGTAAACCACATGGTTGCCCATAATTTAGCAGAACAAGTGAAAAATTACTCTGCTTACTACCTTTGCAGCAATACTAATGAGGGCAAATATTTTAGAGCAACAGGCTTGTGGCTTTGTTTGGATATTTTTTTTGTAATGGGCTGTTCTATAGTCTCAAATATTAGATTAGTACTGGTCTTCTATTAGATCAATTAATGCAATTTAAAAAAAAAAAAAAAGGACAAACTTTGACAGCATAAGACTCCTTAGAGTCTGCAATTGAAAATCAGATTAAGTGCTTTCCAGTATTGACAAGTATTACACATTGGTTGAGTAAAAATAACATCCTTTCCTTACAGCCTTGTCTCACATCCCCAAACAAAACCACCACCATGCATTTGTAGCCTCACATTCCTCTGCAGCTACCACAGGATGTCCTCACAAACAAAAGAATCAAGAATACAAGTAGACTGCTAGGACAACAGCCAGGGTCCATATTTGTGTTAAGTATCTGTATCATTTCTCCACAAGCCTGTGCCAGAGACTCCAGGAGAGGTGAAGGCAGTAGAAGGGGCCTCCTCTGAAGGCTGGCAGCACCATAACAGTGCACTGGCACACACCCACAGGATGTGTCACTGCCACCCTCCCAGCACATGGCCTGGCACCATCCTGCCACAGAAAAGCTCAGAGCTCCAGCATAGCCATGCCACAGAATAGAATAGAATAATTAAGGTTGGAAGAGACCTCAAGGATCGTCTAGTCCAACCATCCCCTCACCACCTATTACCCACTAAACCATGTCCCTAAGTACCTCATCTAACCTTTCCTTAAACACCCTCAGGGATGGTGACTCCACCACCTCCCTGGGCAACCTGTTCCAGTGCCCGACCACCCTTTCCAAGAAGAATTTTCTCCTAGTCTCCAACCTGAACCTTCCCTGGCGCAACTTGCAGCCGTTCCCCCTTGTCCTGTCACTAGTTATCTGCGAGAAGAGGCCGACACCCAGCTCGCCACAACTTCCTTTCAGGTAGTTGTAGAGGGCAATAAGGTCTGCCCTGAGCCTCCTCTTCTCCAGACTAAACCACCCCAGTTCCCTCAGCCACTCCTCATAAGACTTGTGCTCCAGACCCTTCACCAGTTTCATTGCCCTTCTCTGGACACGCTCCAGGGCCTCAATGTCTTTCTTGTGGTGAGGGGCCCAAAACTGGACACAGTACTCAAGGTGCGGCCTCACCAGGGCTGAGTACAGGGGGACAATCACCTCCCTGTTCCTGCTGGCTACACTATTCCTGATACAGGCCAGGATGCCATTGGCCTTCTTGGCCACCTGGGCACACTGCCGGCTCATGTCCAGGCGAGCATCAACCAGCACTCCCAGGTCCTTTTCCTCTACACAGCTTTCCAGCCACCCCGCTCCCAGCCTGTAGCGCTGCCTGGGGTTGTTGTGGCCAAAGTGCAGGACCCAGCACTTTGCCACATTAAACAGCCTGGCTCCTGGCAGCTCACCAACACTGCCTGCACACCATGACATCACCACTGCTGCTCATTACATCACTGAGCTGCCACAGCAGCCCTGCTGATGCTACATGAGGCCCAGCCATCTCATGTGACCACACCCACACAGGTAATACCGCCACCACACTGTAGCATAACACCTGGTATTACATCAGCAGGCCAGCCCCTCACCAGTACGTGCTGTGACATCACCTGCTAACGACCTGACACCAGCAGCCTTCCCCTCACACTGCTGGCAGGATGAGCCTTCCCTCCGCACTTATCCATCACGCTCGCGCCTACCCGCGCGCCTCCCGACCAATCAGCGAGGTGCTTGCAGCGCGGAACGTCGCGGCCAATCGTGGGGACGCTTACATCCAGCCGTTGCGCGCCGGCGCTCGGTTTGACCCTCGGGGGCCGTGGTAGGTCCGCCTGCTGCCCCATTGGTCTGAGGAAAGCCCTGCCCCCCGGTGATTGGTGGTGGCGATACGCGCGCCGCGCTGCGCGCGAGGGGGGCGTGGCCGGGCCGGGGTTCGCCTGCGGGGCCGNCGGCCCGCGGCGCAGCCCTGGAGAACGATTTCCCGCCCCACAAGCGCCCCAAGAGCTCGGGGGCGGCTGGGCCCGACGAGGCGCTGGGGGATCCCTTCGGGGACAACGACGACTTCACGGCGGACGACCTGGAGGAGATTGACATCCTGGCTTCGCAGGCGCTGTCGCAGGAGGCTGCCGGCGCCGCCGCAGCCGCAGCTCGGGCTGGCTTCCCGAAACACGCGTGGGGCGCCTTCGGACCGAGCAGCGCCGGACGGCCGGCGAGGCAGCCCCGAGACGGTGACCCCGCGACGAGGAGGAAGCTGAAAGGTCGGTGGGCCCGCGCCGCGGGGAGGAGGGCAGCCCGGCCGGCCCGGCCCTAGCGGGGTTTGGCGGTGTAGCGGGAGTGACGGCGGTGGTTCCGCTCCGCGGTGCGGGGGTGTGTTTGCCTGGACGGTCCGGCCTCCGGTCAGTGGCGACGCGGTTGGTGCTGTCACCTGGGTTCCCGAAGCCGCCCTGCGGTGTTCTACCATTTGGGCAAATGCTCGTTATCCCATTAGGGGTTGCTCTTGATTAACCCATCCGGCGATCAGAACTTCATGCCAGGTGGTTACAGAGCCAGTTCAGATCCAAAGAAGTGACGTCCGAGCAGTCATGTAGCATTAAACTAACAGTTCTGGGAACCTGTTCTCTGCTGGCGTGTGGCGCTGCTTACCAGCAACACTGATACTGCGTGTTATGTAAAACAAATGAGTGTCATAAACTTTTAACATGCTTTAAATATCATTTATAGTGTCACGCATGATGGCCGCCAGATTTTTTTTTTTTCACAACTGTTAGCTTTCACTAGTAAACCATAATTTGTCCCATATTAACAGTTGATCTTCATATTTACTGTGAAAAAGCGTACAGGATACAGGGTTTTGTCCATAATTAAGTACAGAGGGCCATATGTTTTAGCATTGCCAACATTTGTGATCTCTTCCAGGTCAAAAAAGTTTTCTGTTAACCATTATATATGCAGGGTGTGTAAAGTACAATTATCCCAGAGGAAATGCTTGCACTTACAGTGGATCATCTTACTGTTTTAAAGTATTAGAAATATTTGTAGGGAGAGTTTTTTTCCCTCTGTTTTAAGGATTAATGCGCAAGCTCTGAAAAAGTGACTGTGGTGATTAGATGCGTGCAGTTTACCTGTTTGTATTGACAGGATAAATACTAAGATAATCAGACGTACATAATGGCAAATAACAAAATCCTGGTGTTAAGTCATCAATGATGTACATATATCATCTGTGCTTCAGAACACATCTTGGCTTTTTCCTGCAACAGGAGGCAATACAGAAGATGGTCTGTTTCTAGATGCATTCCAGTTTGAAGTACTACAAACACAGCATGAAGAAATTAAACAGAAGGTTAGCACTATCTTCCCCTCCCCTCTATACAGCACATCTTTTTCTAATCGAGTTGTTTTGTAATCCCTGAAATCCATGGATTTATTAAAAGCATCATACTGGAAACAGCTGCAGTAACATTAAGAGTGAGAGCAGTATTTTATTTCTTGGTCATTTCAGATTAGTAAAAGCTAAATTTGTTCATTTTACTTGTTTCCTATCAAGCCGGTTCTCCTCTGTCCTGTCAGCTAGTCAGCAAGAGTTGTTTCCTGCAACTCAAAGATCTGAGAAAGTAAAGTGACTTTTAGGTTGAATTATGTTACTTTACCTTCTGATGATCCCTTACGGAAAGATACTACAGGAAATAATTAGATGCGGAATACTAAGAAAGTACAAAAGCCTGTACCAAGCCTCCTGCCCCTTTTTGGCAGACAGCTTAAGAAAAGTGTAAGACCTGAGCAAGTTTCTGATGATATTTTACCAGAACAGTCTTCTAGCCTCTGATAGAGTTTCATGTAGGTATTTCCCTGATCACAGAAATAGTATATGCCTGCTTAATATTCCTTAGTGTATTTTTTTAAACACTTGTGTAGTTGGTTTTGATATTTTTTCATGCAAAAGAGGTCCACAGCTTAACAACGCCCTGTGGCGGGAAATTTCTTCTTTGATTTTATTTTGAACTTTGCACCTAGTTATTTTCAGTGGATGGGTCTTGGCTGATGTGAGCGGCAGTGAACAAGGAGTAACTTGTGCACAGCCCTCACACCTCGATAGACCTTTGTTTCCTCACCATTGTCCTTCCTCCCAGCTGGAAGGGGCCCACTCTGTTTACCTGTCTCTCCTCACCCTTACCTCTGTTCTCTGAATCTTTCCGGCTCTATGATAATCCTTCTTCATTGGGGAAGCTCCTACCTGTACACCATGTTCAATGTGGGGCTAAAACATAATTTTATGTAGTGTATAGAGGTGTCTTTCTACTTTTTTTCTCCATGCTTTGCTGAATCAACGCATTCTATTATCTCTCAAAATCTTTGAGTGGTGATGGCTGTTCAGAGAGTATTAGAGACTATATATGTCATGAAGATACTGTTTGGGGGTGGTAGCTTGTTGGCTGATGATTATGATGCAATATTATAATAAAATTATCATTCTTACAATCTAAACAGCGAAGAAATTATTGATGTGTGGGGCTGGGATGCTTTTCAAAGAAAGAATGTAAACACAGAGAAGGGGAAAGAGAATAACGATCCCTGACAGGTACCAGGATGATATATGAAGATGTGTCTTTGCTGTTGTTTTATAATTTTGTTAAAGAAAACAGTAGCTGGGCCTCATTTAATCAGATTAGAAGCAACATTGCAGAATTTCTGAACTGGGTTACAGGAGCATTTTTCTTCCTACAAAGTATAAATATACCTAATTTTCAACCACATTATGATATAAATGCATACTTTTGGTTATATACATCCTTTAATGGAATTGATCTGTTTGCAGCTGAAAGAAATGCAGGATGAAATCCTTATTAAAAATGGAGAAATTAAAATTCTGCGTGACTCAATGCAGCAGATGGAGTATGCTATGGAGGAACAGAAAAGATCATACATGCTGTTGGAACAGCAAAAATCGCAGACTTTAAGCGAAAAAGAAAAAGAGTTCTCCAAAAAGGTTTGTAACTAATCAATTACCTGCACATCATATGCAGAAGCTAATCTTATGACTTAATGATGTCACAGACCATCTAGTCAAAGGAAGAACATTTGCGTGAAATTTCCAAACTATGTATGTTTTTATTTTCTTGTCTAGAAGAAAGCATTTTTAAGAACTTGCTGAGGGTTTTCTTCTGTCAAAAGAGTAAAATTCAAGTGGTAGAGGGTTTTGTTCACTTGTTGCTTTTTTTTTTTAAGCAATCCGCAGAACACTAAAATTGGAATGTGTTTTAAAATGGGAGAAACTGACAGAATATGCTTTATGACTCAGATCAGATTGCTGTTCTGGTTGCAGTCATCTTTCTGAAAGCCCTGAGCAGGACAGTGGCCGCTTTGTTTTACTCTGCTGTTAACAGCCTTGCTGTAGTCATGCTCCACGTGGCACTTGGTCTATCTTAACAAGTCATACCTTGCCTGAACTTTTGGCATTTGGTTCTAAGATAGTATTAACTGGACTATCATACCTAAAAATGGAGATCTTATGCAGAATTCACACTAAGTAGATGGTAGTCTTGAAATCTCACTGTAATTCTAGTTGCTCTGCAGTTACACCACCACTAAATTATTCAGTAACAGTAAAACTGTCTTTTTAATTCCTCTTTCAGTTGCAGTCATTACAGTCAGAGTTGCAGTTCAAAGATGCAGAAATGAATGAATTAAGAACGCGGCTTCAGAACTGTGAAAGAAATAAACACGTTACTCAGACGGTTTTAATGCCAAGGTATGAGTTTTGGGAAATGAATTTGTGTTCCTTTTTACAATATATGTGCTCAAAGAAGGTTTCTTTCTCCATATAATTCTTAGCTCTGTTTTCTTGAAAAAAAATACAACCAATAAAAGTCTGTTGACCTCTCTGAAAAAGGCTCTCAAGAAGAGCCTTCCTTGTCTCTGTGACAGAAATGCAAAGAGTTTATACTGAAGTACCTTTAAAACATCGATATCACTAAAGCTATTAAATAGATCCTTGTTTATTGTTTAATAAAATAATTACAGAAGAAATATCGATTCATCCAAGTGTTTTTATTTTAGTCCTAAAAAGAATTTTGCAATACAAGTGAAAACAGAAGGATGTTCTCCACAGCCTGGAAAAAGATCTTTTCCTACAAAGGAATCCTTCAACGCTGAAATGTCCACTAAACCGTCGTGTTCTTCAGGAAATCTGATGGCCCCAACTACGTCAATCAAAGAAGGTAAACCTGTATACAACTTGCAACGTTTTTAGCTGCGTGTGAATGTTCTGCCTTAGATATGGATTTTTGTACGATCTGACTGAACAGTTTCAGTAAGTTCACTCTTGAGAAAAAGAAGTATTTGTTTTATTTGTTTTTTGCTTAAATTTCTTGCCATTTTATAGGAGATGGCTTTAAACAGCTATGACTGAAATTTGTATCAAGATCACTTTAACTCACACCTTGGTAATACCTATATACCAGATGCCAAGATATCAACAATGAAGTCTGTTGGCCATAACGAAAAGCTTTAATTTGTTATGTGATAAACTAAAATATCCAAATTGTCATCTGCCTTTCTTACTGGAGAAAGCAGAACAGGAAATAATTTGCCTATTTCTTGAATGAGTCTGCTAGTCAGGTGATGCATTTTTTGTATTCCTGTGGTTTTGGCTTTAAAACTGACCTTTTTTTTATTTATTTGCTTATTTAGCTGTATTGAAAGAAACAACTGTAAGAGTTTAATCATTTCTTCTGTTATGTGTAGAGCAATCATCCTCACAAAATTGTATCTTGAAATAGTTAACTGAGTAAGGCTGAGTGCATGAACGTATGCACATATTTGAAGATTGCTGAAATCAAAAATGAAACAAAAATGGTGGGTGTTTTATAGCAGCCAACTGCCATGTTTTCAGAGGAAATAATAAATGGAAGAAATTTGGATATCATCAACTAGTCCTTATAGGAAAAGTCATGAAAAATCTGAGATGATACTGTCAGTTACAGTATTCAACCTGAAACTGTAAGGGCAGTATGAGCTCCATCAAAAAGAAAATACAGTAGTCTGAAAGCATTAGTATTGCTATTTATTCAGCCCTCTGTCTGTTAGTTATAGTAACAACACTCAATATGCTTATTTGTTTGAAAAACACTCTTGATTATTTGTCTTCTGAACGCTGCAAGGCTTTTGGCTTCAGTTTCGTTAGTAATTGTGGCATATATAGCTGACCGAAGGATTATGAAATGCTCAAAAATGTTTGCGTTTTTTTAATTTTATGTTGATTTTTAACTAGTGTAGTTATGTAAATCTCTGCTAGTAGTGGCAGTTCAACTTTAGGTATTGGTTGGGGTTTTTTTCCCACCTAAAATAAAAGTAGAGAGCAATAGCACTGAACTGTCTGTGGAACATCTGACAATAAAGGTGAAATTCTACTTGCTTTTCTAATTTATTTTGGGGTGCAATTCTAGTGGCATCACAACTCTTAACTATAATATTGTTTGACATATCAGAGCTATACAAGACAAACGCTTTTACTTATCTACTGTCTGTTTACTTACTATAGAACAGCTATGGCTAACTGAATGTGCGTAAGGGATCGGTACAGATATCTAAGCAACGTCATTCTCATGTTAGCATTGTGATTCCTGTTTGTTTTAGACAGTAAAATAACCAATCCTGATGTTTTATCCATGAAGCATGAAGCAATGGGAAAAAACGGTTCCTACAGCTCTATACATAAACGAAACACACAAGGTAACTTAATGCTGTTACTACAGAAATAGTGAGCAGTTCTGAGGAGCAGCTCAGATGTCTTTACAAAGCTGAGGAGCCTGTGACGTACAACACCACTGCCCAGAATAGTGGTGTTCAGCTAGTCGCTTTTTGCTTTAGAATACTGCGATTTTTGCAGTAAAACATTTCAGATTATATTATTTTCTTGTATCATAACAATGTTCTTACATTGTCATTCTATTTAAGAAAAAAGTATTCCTGAGTTTTGCTTTATGGAAGGATATGGATCAAGAGGCATCTTATTACAAGGCTGGCTCTTTCAGTATTAGTATGTTATGCTTTTTATTGTAAACAGATGTAAAAACAGGAAAAATACACTTTTTTTTAAATGAAGGTAAAAACAATAGAGCAACATTTGCAGCAGTCAGCACCAGGAAGTCTTCAGGGTACTGTTTTATTTCCAATTCAGAATAAAATTGCATCACATAATTTTAATGTCTGGACTGAAACATGGAGGACAAGTCATCAAGATTGTTGGGATGTACGATCGTTTGGCTTGAGATAATTTGCTGCTATCAGATTGTAGCCAAAATATATTTAGAGATATTTTAATTAATGTTTAAATCATATCTTGAACTAATTTTTCTGAAAATAATTATCTTCTAGAGGATTGTTCTCTACAAAAATTCTGTGTAATGAAAAAAACTTTGAGGTTGAGAGCACTATAAATAAGGCTAATCTTTCGAAATATCGATTTGTTGTTGATGTTGCAATTGAGGGTAAAGCTACTCCAAATACAATTATGTATCCTTTCAGGTTCTATCTTACTAAACGCACTGATGAAGCAGCCCATTGTCCCTGGGTCAGTACTAGGCCTCTGCCATCTTCTTAGCAATAACTCTGAGCTGCTACCTGGAGCCGTATTGCAGCCCAGCTATTTGGATACGTAAGTGTTATTTCTTTTTGTGAAACTGTATCTGATGTGTTAGTATAGGTGCATTCTCTGTACTAAGAAATGCTTATTGAGGTACGATAGCTTATTCCTCGTGTTAAACGCTGGTTTGCTTAGGCCATTCAATTCAAAACTTGGAACATCATTCTGCGTTTTTGATTATCATGGATACTAACAGTGGAACAATATCAAGAGATAAACTAGGTTAATTATATATTAGGGAAGGCATTGAAATGTGTTTTGTACAACTTGGGAGTGACTATAAGCAACTGCTGTTAACCGCTGAAGAACATAAAACTTGCATTGCAATGAGAGAAGCATATAAACATGATCATGAGTTAAGTGGGAAGAAACTGTTGAAAATGTGATCAAAAGAACAGCAGGCTTTACATCTTCAAAGACTAAACTACGTTCATTTTGTAATGTACAATTTCTGTGATGTAGTAACATGTAAAACATTTAAAATATGAATATTGGATATAAATGATAACTGTTTTTCACTTTAAAGAATTAGACTGTAGCTCCTGAAATACCTTTCCTTTTTCTGATGTTATTTTAGTAGTAATTCTTATGGTTTGTGGGTTCATAGCAAGGCTCATGCCTCATTGCCCTTGCTGTTTATGCAAGCAGAGGTTTGGCCCTTGTAGCTGCAGTTTGACTAGTTAATAGCCGAAGTCTTTCTCTCTCTTCCTTGCTCTTTTTTTATTCTTGTTGTAGTCCTTTAAAGGCCGCTACATATTTCAGATCAGTAAAGTACAGATACTTGTTCTTCCCAGAAGCTACCAAATAACATCAGGGGAAGATAAAAATACATGACAGGTGATCAAAAGTATGAAACCAGGAAGCCAAGGTTTGAAATGTAGTTTCAGACAATGGCTTACAGTGAGCTGCTGAAGTTACTCAACTGTAAGCTCTGGCTGCTTTCTCAAGACCTAAGAATGCTTTGAAATTGCTCTTCCATGAAGGTATCAAGGAGTAGGTTTTGGGTTTTTTTTCCAATTTACATTTTATTTTGGGAATAGACATCTCTTCGTTGTTCTAGCCTTTCTGTTCTTTGATTCAGAATATGGATAACTCAAATTTCAACTATGTTTTCTGCCTTTTCTTTTGAAGTATTTCCCTTTTAATTTTATCTGGATAGGAAGTCCACACAACTACCCAGCAGCAGGACAACTCAAGAAGAAATTGGTCCTCTTGTATCCCTGCGAGAAGCTCAAAAACTTGCAATAACAGGCTTGAACTTGATTGCTATGGACGAAGGATTATCTGAAGGAAGCCCAACGGAAAGCCGGAGAGAGCTCTCGCACTTCACATGCTGCAAGATCCGAGGCGCCGTGCATCTCTTGCCCTTGGTGGAACACCATATTGGTGCATACTGTCAAGTGGTACAATTGGCAGACAAGTCAGTAAATAGTTCTTGTGGAAACCATTCAGCTGTTTCTTCCAGAACCAACACAAATATGGTGTCAAGTAAGGAGGACTTCAGGTCGTCTCTTGAAGAAACTACAGTTATATCACTGGGTATTCTTTATTATTTGGCATTTTATAGCTGGGATGTTGTCCACACATTGCTGTCTACTGAAGCGGAAAAAAGTTCTGCTGTTGGAAATGAACAGGTTTACAAGAGGGACAAAAACGTGTTGTCTGATAATCAGTGTGGTAATAAAGAAGATACCAGGACACACAGAGAGCTGCCTGTAGCTCCACAGGATGCTCCCAATAACGATCGAGCTCAACATACTTTATTTAAAAAGCTGCTTCACGTTTTAGCTTTTTCTGCTGCAAGAGGCTCCCAGACTAATAGTATATTGAACCAAAGCCTGAAAGTTTTGGTGAAATTAGCTGAAAATTCAACAATGGACTTGCTAACAAAGTAAGTCAATAATAGCTTTAAAATTATTTCAGACTCTGTTTAGAAATTTTCATTTTCTGTTGAAGCTAATTTGTGCAGATAACAGCAGTTTTGACATGTATGGGAGGATATCACATTTCTCAGATCACCTTTGAGAAGCAGTTGAAGATCTTTCTACTTCAGCAGCCTTTGCTGCTCATGAATGTGATAATCACCCCCTGATCAGTAACAAGATTTGCTTATGATGTTTATATGAAGCAGGTGCAGTTGCCTCATTGCATAGCTGTCACTTGGAAGTAAGAATACTTCTTAAGGCCATGTGCAGTTGATCACAGTATCTATAATATTGGTTTTGGGGTTTTTGCAATTGCTGGGAGGTGTGCAAGGAATGAAAACACAGGGTCTCATTCTGGTGGCTAAAATGCCACTCTCAAAAGTGAGACATTTCGCCTGCTAATGGTCTGAGATACAGAGCCACGGTACAAATTGCAGACTGTCTGCAAAATGCAACAGAATGTAATAACAGTATACTTTTTATTTATGGCACGTAAGTTGAGATCAGGTACGTTCTGAATGGCTAAAAAGGCACACATTACAATGCTATGCACAAGAAGTGCTATATTTTCAACTTGTCAGTGCATTTCCCATTTCTAACTTAACTTAATTTTTCTTTTGAAGTTTTCAGCACTTACTGAGTAGCCAGATACTGCTGGGCTGTCTGTGTGCAGAGACCCCTTTGCCTGCTGTCCTTTTGACAGTGAGACTGTTGTCTATTCTTGCTCAACACCACGCCTTGGTTGCTCAACTTTGTTCTCATTCAGGTAAAAAAGCTGCGTAACACAGAGAACTGTTACCAGTGAAATGTTAGTTAGCATGACTAAAAGTAATGCCAACAAGGTGTTAAAACCTCAAAAGCAAAAAGCCTGCTATGTTGCTTGAAAACTTGTTTAAGTTATTTTTTGAAGAGTTTTGCCTTGTGGTATCTGTCTACATACAGTGCTTTTGATACCCATATAGATTTTTCTAACTACTTTTGAGATTAATGGTTATTACATTAAAGGTTGATGAGGGGAAAAAGGGCTTCTGTGGAGTTTCAAAGTTTAATTTATCGGCGCTCATGACACTGTTGAGTTCAAGGATTCCAGTACTCCGTGTGACAAATAGTATTGTCCAGTTCCTTATGAACGAAGTAGGACAGTACTACCACAGAGGTGTATATAAAGTTTAAGGATACTAGTTCCTTCAGCACTGCTTAGGATGTCTGAAGTAAAGCAAGACGTTGAGCTTGTATCCTGAGTCCCAGGATAGCACTCTACGTGTAATATTCTGAAATGTTTTCTTCTGTGACAAAATTAATTTTTAATTGTCATAAACAATTGACTAGTTGGGAAAAGGACAAAGTTATCTCTATTTCAGACACCTGCCTTCTTCTTGCACTGTACATGTATATTACATCAAGACCAGATAAATCAGCATCTGAAATGCTTTGGCTTCAGCTGGAACAAGAGGTAAGTAACCATAGCTGTTCATTCTTACGATTCTATGTGGTTTTTTCCTGCTGTTTCCACAGTTGGGGGAGTGGGAGGAGCAGGAGAATGCACAAATTGTCTGAAAACAAGTTCTTTCTCCAGCTGAAATAGAACACTGAAAGTATTGCCTTGCAGGAAGGGATTACATTGATTTTTTTTTAAGAGTAGCTGCTTGAAACTGAATCAGTAGCTATTCTTAAACATAACATCAGTCATAGTAGTCATAGTTAAGTAACTGAAAAAGCAAGAAAGATCCTAGGATAACTGTAAATGTTCAACACAGCTTTATTTTGCTTTTGGATTGGTAGAGGAGTAAAAGGAAGCAATATATCTAGGATTCATTTTGATTGTATTAATTACTTCTGAACTGTATCTTGTGAGTTATTACATACAAAAGACAGGCTGTAGCAACTTTGGATTATATTCATTGGGTTCAGTGGAAATGCTAGCTTGCTGTACAATAGTCATGATTATATATAGGAAGAATAACTTTTGAATTTAATTTGTATTGTTTGTACTGACAGTGGCAATTTGTTTGAGGTTCTACCATTTGCTCCACTTCTGCTCGCACTTGATAGAATCTTGAACCATTTTCATTATCCCCCTACCAACATTGCTAATATATTAAGTGTAAACATATTATTTGTAGCCTCATTAGCCTTTCTCATCAGAAAGCTGAAAAGGTTTCTGTGCAAGGCAACTTCTGTGTTTGGGAAAAAACTTAGTTGATTTTTTTTTTACCCCCCAAAATTACTAAGTTTTAAAATAAAAGCAAGATAGTTTGAAACTAGTAACAAAATACCATTTCTACCTCCCTTTATTTGCAGCTTAATTGTTTGGTAATTCTGCAGAACCCTAGTACTCATTGTAATGCAATCTGTGTGTTTTTGTAACAGACAGTCAGACTCCTGACAAGGTGTATGCGGTGTTCCAGTCCAGTGGTTTTATTACCTGGTACAGACTGCCAATGTAACCTCGAGGTACGTCACTACAGTGGCTGGGTTTAATCTACTGAGAACTTAAAAATACTCCTAACAATGCTGAAATAGCTTTCTGCCCCCTTTTTTAGCTACAATGAAACAGAAGTGTACTGTACTTTAAAGGATGCCACCTTCCAGGAAGCTTTCTTTTGCTTGCTAGAAAATACTCTGAAATTTGGAAGTTTGAAGAGATTAATCAGTAAAATCCAGAATGAAGTAAGTTTTCTGCTAGTATAATTTTACTTTGTGTATTGAGGGACTTTTTTTTCCTCTTGCAGGTAGTTAAAGCCCTTATTATAATGTTACATAGACAGTGGATGAAGATAAGAAGATTGGAGAACAGCTTTTGTGCATATAAGGAACAAATTATTCAGTTTTTACGGGATGCTGTTTTACTCCTACATAGCCTATCTCAGAAAGATAAACTGTTTCATGAACACTGTTTGGAAGTTCTCCATCAATATGACCAAGCCATGCCAGGCATAAGAGCCATTCTGAAGACGACTCAAAAATTAAGTGCCTGTGAAGGTAAAACCAGTAAAATGATAATGTTTGCTTTTTTTCCCATGCAGTAGAAATAAAAAATCCCCTTCTGTCCCTATCCTTGTTTAACAAGCACCATGTACCAAATACCATGCTTGTTTGTTGCTCAGATCTCTATGGCAGTCCATAGTCTAGCTTCTCAAACTTCATTATACTGAATCACTACTCTACTATTAAAAACTAAACTATAGTTTTTACTTGTTCTTCTCTCCATAGAAATATGCCCCTACTATCTGATCAAACAAAATCCTGTACATCTCCCTTTAGGAGAAAATCTGCACTATATGTTACCTTATTTTAAAAAAAAAAAAAAAAGTATTATTTCAAGTCTCCCAACTAGCATTACAGCTCTCTGCAATTGTTTTTTTTCCCCTGCATCCTCTCTCTCGCGCTCCTTCCTCTTCCCTCTTCTACCCCCAACCTTCCTCCATTACCCCAAATGCTGCTCTAGCCCCCACGTCTGTCAGGACTTGCCCCTTGCTTTGCACACTTGCGCTGTCCACTTCCTACAGAGCGCTGATCTCATGAAATTGCCTCTCCTCCTTGCACCTTGATGCCATTTCTTCGTTTGCTCACGGCATTATTTACATGCATGTTGTAGAGCTGATGTAAAGATTGCGCTCTTGTGTCAGTATGTGGTTTGCTACAAGATACCAGAAAAGGTGCCTGGTCTTACTCAGGGCCAGAGTGACAAATCCTTCGTTGTTTGTGCATGTATTGCACCAGTCAGGCAGGTCATGCAAGCATGTCGCTATGAGTTACGGTGACTTTTTGAGAAATGCTGAACAGCGTACATGTATTTATTCTACCCTGATTGCTCAGAGTGTCCTGAGGTTACCTAGAACTTTGCCTAACACCTAGTCTAGTCATGCTTGGCAATGGACCGAAACAGTGTCATGGGGTTATTTTGGGGATGGTGCTGCACATATATGCTTGTAAAGCTCTAGTTTAGCATTCAGGTTCTTGTTTTAAAACACAAAATAATATGTTTTTGTCCTAGCAGCTTTTTAAAATTAGTTAACAAAAATGAGGTTTTAAACTTTAGTCAGAACTATTTCTGAAACAACGAAAGTGCTCTTTACTGTTTTTCCACCAATAGCTAAATTTAAGTGACTGCCCACAATAGTTCTCTCCTTTAATGCCTAAAAAGGCGTTAAGAGGAGAAGTTTGTATAACAAAACATGTACCTAAAGGCCTGTCTGCATGGAATGTTGAAAAAGGATATTTGCATTGTGAAGCATACTGACTGTATGAGGCTACAGCAAACAGATACCAGCTGTAACTATACTGTATCAAGTAGAAACACTACTCTGAACCATGACGGTTTTGTTGTTACAGAGCTGATTTTGGATGAATTGTATCCTCCTGAGCCGGAAGCAGACGACCAAGGAATGGACTCCAGCTAGCTAACATCTAGCAAACACCTGTGTCCTTCCTTCTCTAAATCATAATAATCACTGCCAGTGTAAATCTGAAATTTGAATCGTCTATTTTATTAAGTTATAGTCTAAAGGTTGCACTCAGATGCAGCACAACTAAGACACATTTCTTTGTTGTGATTATTTTATTTACATGCCATCTAAATGTAGCTGAAAGCAACAAAATGTTGATGTAAGAATTATACTGCAATGTATTGTTTTGCTGTGCAAAACCACTCAATGGCTTATGACTGGTTGCGTTTATGAATTTCATCCTTTGTGAAGTTGCTGTGAATGGAATGGAAATTTCAATATTGTGTTCTCTGTTTTACTGTGACTGCAGCTGAATTTATGATGCTCAATGTGCCAATCACCAAGTGCATCAATGTCTTTTTGAACATATTTGTTTCTTTTGCAGCTGTAACACTTTCTTGCTTGATTTCCAAAATTTTCATGTTGATATTAGTAAACAGATTACTGTGATTTTAAAAACCTTTCTAGAAATAACTTAGGGGTGGCAGTTCAGTTCTGAGCAAGAAATTCAAAGCCCTGTAATGATCGCCTGAGTTCACTCATGTTTCTCCATTTCACAAATCTGCTGAAAGTGTAACTATTTAGATGCAAAACCAAAAAAAAATACTAGAACTTCTTTTTTAAAAAAGCTACTTTAGAAAAGTAAGATGGTAATGTTGAGGAGAGCATTCTGCCTTACTAGGTGAGAGAAGGATATTTAAATGTCTGCAGAATGACTGCTTCTTTGGTTGTAGTATCTGAAGATGAATGAACATCTCATGCCTAGGATACAGCACTGAAAATGAAAAGGTATGGCAATAGTTATTCCTCCCAAGTATCATTATCAACTGTCGTAATCAGCTGAACCTTAAACCTTAAAAAACAAAGTGCACAGTGCTACTAAAATGAGCCTCCTGGTTGGTGGTTTTAAATCATTTGGAAAGCTTTTTTTTTTTTTTTTTGGACAGATACTTGATTCAGAACAAGCCTGGCTTCAGGGAAAAGGAGGAGGAGACACAGTACTACAGTGGGAAAGCAAGCCCTTGGAAAATTGGGAAACACCCAGCTCTCGGGTCATAACCCAAAGAGGCTATGTCGTGCCCTGGTGTGCCTGGGCAAAGAGCCCCACTCCAGTGTGCTGAACAAACTCTTGACTTGGCTTTTGCTTTTGAAGAGAACTTTCCCAGAAACCACTATGCAGTAATAACCAGTGTAATCCCGCACCTCCCTAGGGCCAAAGCTCCTAGGTACAAAGCTTCACTCCTTCCCACAACACAGCCTACGGCTAAGCTTCCTCTTTGAGCAACAGCTGGCAGAGCTCCACCAGGCATGGCCTGTTCATTTTCTGTAAAGCGCAAGCTGCCAGCCACTCAATAACAGGTTTCAACTGCCTTGTCCCATCTGGAGAACTGCCATTTTCCTGCTTAAATGCAGCACGGAAGGATGCACAAACAAGTAACAGCTTTCTTGCATGGTAACTACCCTAGAACTGCCACCAGGGTGCAGGACAAGACATCCTACAGGCATTTTAGTATGACAAAGCTGTGTGACTCATTCCCTTTTTTAAAAAACAACACCCAAAAGCCCCCAAAAAACCCAAACCAACCAAGACCACACTCCCTGGCCTTTAGGGTTAGAGAGAAGAGCTTGAGAACGTCAGGCAAAAGCCCCTTCCTTATTCAAAACCAAAAATAAACAAAAACAGCCCCTTGAGCAGTGAGAAAGTGTATCTGGCAGCTTGCCGCTCACAGCAGTCTGACGGAGCCTTCCTAACAAAGACACAACTAACCCAAAATGCGGTGACCTACCATCACTTTTCAACTGCTCTATGCTGTTCTCACTACCTAATTTGTCTAAACGTAATTTATAGAATCATAGTTTATAGAGATAAGATGTATTTAAACCCCTTCTTTGGGTAAGCAGACCAAATGAACTGTTAAGAGGAGTTGGGACAAAAACTAGTTAAGAAATCCCAAGTTGTCGAAGCAATCCAAAGTTAAAAGAACTGGTTTAAAAAATTCCTGGCATCAGCTAAAGGCTATGTGTATGGCAACTTGGTAAAAGGGAGAAGTGTATTACTCTTACATTTTATATAAACAAAAAGTGTTACCTGTGGAAAAAAAATGCTAGGAACACACTAACTGTTCCCTTCTGGCACTGTATCCCCTCCCATCCACCCACCCTGAGAGACAACACCCTAACCTGTACCTCAGCACTCTGATTTCTTCCAACTTTTGACTTTAAAGTTGTATAGCCCAGGCTATAGACAAACAAACTCAATGCCTTACACCTTCACCAGTAGAAATGATAGTAACATCACGGTATTAGGCAATTAAACCATAGCTTTTAGAAGTGAAGGCATTTTTTGTAACTGAAAAATTCACGCTCCTAAGGAAAAATGAGGCAGCACTCCTAAAGAGAAAAGGCAGACATAGGTGTGCTTACAGAACTGCCATAATTCATTATTTGTTAAGTCATTTATAGTGACCAATCTTTTGTCAGGATTATCGCAAGACTCCACTGAACTTCAGTAATTCTTCACTTTTTACACTCTCTTGGGACTAAAAAGATCCAATCATGTATACAACAGCTGATCATCCCCTGAAAAAAAACTGAAGCATTTTTACAGATTACAGGGCTACTGGTTTACTATCTTCATGACCTAAAAATAACCAAAGTCAGACTCTTCTCATCAGACACTCCCTGAAGAAGTCACAGCATAGCAGTTCTTTTTTTCAAGGCCAGTTTGCATTTTCCCAACATGCTATAAGTAAGTTGTGCCTCTATTAACTGAGAAAAGGAGTTTACTCTGGCATCAAGCAGAGTCACAGGACTGAATAATGAAGTATTGAGCAACAAATCCCACTAGTCATGTTCCATATGTAACTATCACATTCCTCAGTTAGCAGCTGCCACCACCCATCTGTTTTCTTGCCCACGAGGACGGCAAGTCCGTTTCCCCTTTGCTGAAAGCTGAGCTAACTATAGCTGCCCTTTTTCCTCCTCAATGAGCCCTGCTGAGCAGACAGGAGTAAAGCTAGGCAGGAGCTGGATGAAGAAAGCAATCGCCTCTTTACCCATCACTCAGGCAACTATGCAAAAGAGGAGGATGATAGCCTTGCTGACTTGTATTTTAAGATCTACTGACATCACCGCTTGAACAGTCCCAGCGGAGGAGGTACTGCATTGCTAAGCATCTTCCTGTGGTGATCCAAGGACTTAAGGTACTGCAGGGATTCAAACACACAGCAGTTTATTTCTACTAAATCTATGTACAGAGATGAAGTGATGCTTCATTTACTGAAACATTTAGGGAATTTGCACAGGTAGCACCTTATTTTCTACAAGTTGTAGAATCATCAACTAGTTGAGGTTGGAAGGGTCCTCTGTAGGTCGTCTAGTACAGCCCCCATCAAAGCAAGCTTCCAGACAGGATAAGCAACTGGTTTGTGTCATGTCAGGCCTCAAAACACATTTTTATAAATCGAGCTGTAATAGGTGAAGATGGCAAATATAAAATACTTCATCACGTAGCACGCATCATCTGATCTAAGCTGGTTTTATTCATACTAATTCCACGAGTGTGAACTACTGCTTAAGAAAGTTTAGCCTGTGTTGACTATTAGAACAGTACATTAATTTTAACCATCGAATAATGTTTTTATGTTACAGTCAGTAATATTAATTACTTACAGTTATATTCAGGTCAAATGCAGCAGTTCCCATGTGCCTGTGTACAGACTGTGTATTGTCTGCTGTGAATGTAATAGCAAATGCAAGCTTACATTTACAGTGTAAACTGTTAAAATCTATACATCACTGATTATATTTTAGCAAACTGATAGGAAAAGGTGATCTGTGAGTTTTATAAAGACCTGCACACCCACCCTGGCTGAAGTTTATCAAAACACTTCCAAGAGTGACGGCTAACGCGTTCAGTACAGTTTAACTGCGAACAGCTAGCGATGTGCCGAGCGCATTGACCCTGCAGCAGGTACGTATAGTTCACCTTGGACTAATTTTACAAGTTTTAGTCCTAAAGCCTGTAAGTGAAATAGTGCTCTGAATAGCTGCTCAAGTGGTAACTTGCTTTTGAAAATATCTAGAGGAAACAGTTTGTTTTCATATTGGTTATTATATTCTAACCACACAACTGCAGAATCTCCCAACAGAGATAACAGAACAGTAATTTTTTTTGTGTCTATGTATTAGTCATATTGTAGGTTGCTATGTTAAGAACGTAGCTGGAACAATTTGTTTTGCTGATGACCTTCTTTTAAGACACCACTGTGCTCCAACACATGTCCAGCAGTCTGTAAAGCAGATCCTACCCAACTCCAGAGCCAAAATAACATCGGAGAGCGAACCACAGAAACCAACTGTAGGAGGGAGAAACGTTGGAATGAAAAGGCTCCAGTAACTGATTGAAAATTTGTTTTGGCTGCAGTAAGGGAAATGGGATATGAGAGGTTAATTTGTACGTATCTTCAACTATTCTTTGCCCCAGTGAAAGAAAAAAGTGAAACGGCCACCTGACTTGTCCGTTTGCAGAAAAGGAGGAACAGCACCGAGACGGAAATGGCATCACTTCTGAACATGCACAGCACGCTGCAGCCCCAGGGGAACCAGAGAGGGCCCAAGCCTCATCAAGCTAGGCAGAGCCTACTTGCTATCCAGTACTGACAAAAGCAGCTGTGTCTCAAATCTAAAGAGACCACTTTACAACAGAAGGACATCCTTCATAATGTGGCTAACTCACCCTTAGTGGAGACTGCCATAAAAAGGTGAAGCAGAGGAGACTACTCCATCAATACAGATGCCTGAGCTCTTGAAAGGATAAAATGACTTATTTTCTTCAGCTTTCTCTCACCTCTAACAGGTTTAACACAGATACTTTTTTTTCCCTCCTATACAACTTATTTAAAAGCTGTAAATCTGACCCGGTTCCCGTGATGCAGGCTATAGTAACAAGTAGATCAGGTCAGAAAGTAACCAGAGGAAAAAAAAATTAGGCTGCAAACACTGGCTAAAGCAAACTTGGGAAGTTATCGTACATGCCTAGATATGATGCTAGCTTTCCATACTTGGAACAAAAAACCGGAGAGAATTGCTTGTTTGGTAATAATTGCTGGAGGTTTTTTTTCCTCCTTTGCATCCAGTTCCTCCATGCAACCCTGCCATGGGTTTTAAGACGCACGCCAGGTTTTGTTCTGGAAAAATTCACACTACCATGAACAACTGCTGATTAGAAGTTACAAAAACATAACCAGCAGTATTCCCGCCTAACCCTGGCCTCTCAATGTTTTAGTTCAGCGGTTCTCTCCCATACAAGATTTTCCTCCAGTTTTAGAAGAGGAAGGTACCTTTGAAAACCTATGTGGTCATTAAAGGAGACCTGAAGGTTTCAAACAAAACACTAGCTTCTGTTCCTAGACCTGTGCGCAGAGAGAAGGGAAGACACAGAGAATTTCTCTGAAGAGAAGGATACTTAACTGCACATCACTTCTCAAATTCAGCCATATTGCACAGATACACCTGCTAAAAAGTCATGGGAAAACAGATGAACTAAAAAGTAGCAGCAACAAAAATATCAGAAATAACTCCGCAATTACCCAGTATAATTTCTAGCTCAAACATTAATTATATTTGTTTTCTAGACTGAGGTTTTTAGGAGCGTACATTTTGTCAGCTGTCCCCAGTTAACTCATAGAAATTCTGTTGAGAAAATGTGAAATAAAATTGGAAGTTAAATGATCTATGTTTAACCTGCAACACATTATCAGCCTGCAGCTGAAACTTCAACAAATTCGAGTAACATTACAAAACTGATACCAGTGAATATCAAAATGCTCAGATCAATTCAAGCAGTTAGAGCCACTGCCCAATAGATGTAACCAAACAAACAGAAAACTATTATAACTTAGAAAATAGTCAGAATAGTTTTAAGATAAAAAGCTTGGGAATAATTTCATTTTGGATGGCTTGGCCTTGGAAGAACAGATGTGCAGAACCTTGAAGGTTCCAGCCTTGAAAGGACGTGGTATACGTGACTCCAGAACGGAGTTTGTGCAGAAGTAGTGGTCAGTGAGTGAACACAGTGAAGAAGAGTATAAGCCTTCACCTGAAGACCCCCGACGACTGCTTGGAGGTGTCAACAAGCATGTGTGAAGGACATTAACATATGATAATGAGTTCCCAGAAAATCCATGAATATGGTAAGCGTTACTTGGAAGTATCATTAATATTATGTTAATGTAGTACAAATCCATAGTAGTTCTGGTCTTTAGGTGCGCACGTTAGGTGGAGCTATCTCCCGTGCACCCAGCACTGTAATAAAGAATGCCCGCTTTCTAGAACTCCATAATTAAGTCTTAGAGTGTGAATTATTTTGCCGCTTTTCAGTAACAAAACTACCCGATTGTTCCACGATAAACAACTCTCTCAGAACAAGTTGGGAGTGCACATGTCTTTTTTGTTTGTCATTCCCCCTTCTCTTTTAAATTCTACATTGGAAACTTAGTGGCAATTCAAGGTGATTATACACTGAACATCCTCAACCAATTTGGTACTACTTGGTGTCTTAGAAAAAGCATTCTTCACCTGCTCAAAGAAAATATTTTCCAGTGAAAGGCTAATGAGTCAGCAGCATGAACACCACCTTTCAAAAGCATTTTTGTTTCAAAACTATTGAAAGGACACAAAAACATGTTTTCACACAGAGTAGAAAGCATCACTTACAACACACTGATTTGGTCAAGCTGATAAATGAGGCATGATATTCAACGCACAAGTCAAAATAAATGTTAAGATGATGCTAACTTTAATCAAATTACAGACTTCTTTGACGTCTGCCATCTTGTCTACACTAGACTTTTCAAAAATTTTGGGATTTGTCAGCCAACACATACTAACTTCAAGCATTTAATTTACTCCTCGGGCTAGACAAGGTCTTAGAAGCAATCCTTATAGATTAGCTTAGAAGCATACTGTCAGAGTATCATTCAGGAGCTTATATATTGTACACTAGGTAACACTAGCTGACAAACAGACTTAAGTGTAGCTTTGCAGACACATGCCTAAATAATACTCAAATTGAGGCTAAAACCCCCAAAATTGATAGAATATACTTCAAACACTGCATTTATTAAAGGTGCATAGAGTTTATGTAATTTCTTTTGAATATTTACATTTAAACTAAAAACAACATACAAAGCTAGGTTAGAGTACGTAATAAAATCAACAATGATTATCTAGTAAATTCAGTACAACAGAATATTCTACCAATTTTACAAAACATTTCTGAAACAAAGGCACTTACAGGATTAAAAAAAATAACATATACTCTTTCAACATTTAAAATTTTAATTCCATTCCCCCTCTCTTATGGTACAATGGATAAACCAGTTTGACATGAAGGCAAGAGCTACTTGGACTGACACATCAGCAGTTTATGGATCAACTTCATCTTTTCTATAACCTTCCCATTCTCTTAACTACATGAAATCAAGTTTCAACAGGTTGCATGACAACAGCTACATAAAATTTGGTCCTATGTCTTATTGTTAATGGTGATTAAAAACACTAAGAAAAGATCTGATTAAGTGCTCCAATTATGAAGTGGACCGTTTTATCTTCTTTGAACAAGTTTTGTTCCTTTTGTATTAGTAACTCCTCTCTTCGCTTGTGTATAGCTACCACTAGCATACATCTGCTGAAGACAAGGTGTAAATTTTCAGGCTGTTTAACCCCATTCCGCATCTCTTCCACATACAGTGGTCCTCAGGGCAATTTATTTGGTTTGTACAACATCTGCAGCAAAACTCCAGGTTTGGGGACCGCTGTTATTGTTGCTACTTTCCTATTATCTTTTCATCAGGGATGATGGCAGAGGACTGAGCCAACTTTTGCTGGAATTGCAGATTTTCCTTTCATAACCAAAACATAACCCTACTAACACTGCCACAGCCTCATGAAGCCCAACACTCAAACGCTGTACCTGTGCTCCAAGAGCTGCACAGCAGCTGTACTCGCTGGCTGCATCTCGCTGGCCAGACTTCATCTATGCAGCTGGCTAACAAAGGCCTCAGAACAGTCTCTGCCCTCCTTCTAATGAATCAACACACAGGGGTAGGATCTATAGCAAGGGAATTATTTCTGTAGTTAATCAGTGTCCTCCCACACATGAAAATTCCAGACTTCTGTCCATTTTTGGCTGTTCTCACGTAACTCCTAATAGCATAATGAAACATTGCCCAATTCCTCAGCTTACAAGGCAGAAAAGGAGGAACACACAGACAGAGGGCACACATGCTCTCCAAATACCTCTTGGCACCATTTCATGCTATTATTAACTTCAACACTCTTAGGGAGGTGTAACAGAGGGGCACAGGTTGTCATGAATCCCAGTGCTAAAAACTTTCTGCAAGTTTCTTCTGAAATCCCCTTACGACTTTCTTGAAAAACAAAATCGAATAACCCAGAAGTAATCAAAAATCAGCAAGATAAATAAGGCTGCCTTTGACAGCAACAGCCATCTATCCATCATACAAGGTAAAATACCACCATGGATGTTTTTCAGACAGCACTATACCCCAAAAATGCAGTATCACAGGATAAATGGCTTAATGGTGTCTCTAAAAAAGTAAAATCAGTGTATGAGATGTGTCAAAATTATTTCACTAATTATGTCACAGTGATATATACAGACTAGATAGCTCTACTGAGGAATAACAAATTGTATTTCAATGCTAGAAAAGATAGAATTGTAGAGGACATTAAAAAAATAATCATAATTCCTTTGATCAATACAAGAGGTACAGAACCAAAAGCCTTGCAAACACCAGTAAGTCATGAGGGTATCTCAAGGAATTTCATGACTGCAAGCACTACCTTTTTGAAAATACATTACCTTGCTGTGACCAAACCCTACCACTTTTCCTGACTTCTCGTTCTCTGCTCAGCGTTTTAATGGAATGTAGAAGACAAAAAGGGAAGTTTAATCTCTACTGTGTGTTAGACTGTGATTTCTTATATCACCCCCCCACATATTAAAAATCAAATGCAGACTTAGTTTATAAAAATCTATCATCCCTAGGTTCCTGCCATCTACAGTTCCTACTAGAGACAGACAGTGACAACCTTAAGCACTTAAAATCCCCAATCTATTTCTGACATCCCATCTCTCCTGTAAAGTAAATTCCTTCCCTATGCTGAGGCAGGACTGAACACTGGCAGGTACTGCTGCTTAGCATAAAACTAAGGTGCTTTTTTTTTCTTACAAACTCAGAAACACATAGAAGTAAACTTGTCCAATAATACTTGGACAACAAATGCTTGACCGGTAATTTTTATAAAGAATTCTCATGTTTTCAGCTTTTGATCTATTTGTTCTACTAAGTGGCAAAGAGTTCGGTTTTGTTATTAATTTTTAGCTATAAAAACCCAACAAAGGCACAGTTTTTAAGCCTTAAAATTGGTAAAGAAAACAAGGAAATTATCAACTCATGCTATTTAGCACAGAAAAAAATGCAACTGATCCAAAGACAACTAAACATGGTTTGCTACCCATTCCTGAAGGCAAATATGTTTAAAAAAAAAAAAAAAAAGGAAATTTCCCTTTTGAATGGTAAATTAAATGTATTATATTGTAGCTTACCTAACAATAGTAGCTTCAAAACAGGCAGAACATACATAACATATATCAGGTAGTTTCTTATAGATTAAGTTTTTAGGTTTTAATACTGTGCAAAAGATCATTACAGCTTTGGGTGTTCAATAATGCTCTTATTAGACCATTCCTTTCAAAATTATTGCACAGCAAATATTATTGTGGTTCTTATTTCTGAAGTACTCCTTCTTCATGCTTTTCTCACTGTATATAGAACAATATCTCTTTTGTATTTGCTTGAGGTATAAATGAACTTCTGCAAGAAAAATACTCATCCTCATACTCAAAGCATTCAAAAAAAAGATACTGATTTAACCTTCACTTTACTTAGACAAAAGATTGTTGTCTTCCAGAAAAATATATTACAGTTGCACAGTGTAAACAGCACAAATTATACTTTAAAAAGTTTTGTATGCAGAAGCATAGTAGATCTTTTCAATAGGTAGGCTTCTGAGGATCCACATAAGCGGGGTTGTAAGGGGGCTGGCTGACTGGGTAAGGTGCTCCAGCACCAGCTGCAAAAGCAAAACACAAGGAAAAACAGGTTTGTAAAATTTACATTCTGAATTCTACACCTATAATGGCAACCTCTGTTTTGAGCACATGGCTAAGAGGTTCAACTTACCTAGCATCTTACTTGGACTTGAGAACAGTTTGTGCTAACCCATAAAACATGAGCATTTCAAAAATAAGATCACAAAAACCTGTGTTCTTGTGGTTTTTTTAGGGTTTTATCTGATGCTCAAGCGTGCACGTGAATTATGGCAGCCACAAGCATGGGGTTACCCTTCAGGAAAAAAAAAACCCATAGTCTAAAAAAAAGGGAACGGATCTGGCCAAAAGAAACAGCCATTGGAAGTCAGAGATGCACAAACAACAGGATGTAACTCATAGTATGCAGAGAAGTGAAAATAAACCACTGGGCAAAAGAAAAAGGTTTACAGAAAGCATCTTCAGATTCCTTCAGGGAAAATGCTTTCCTGGTAAGTGTCACAGAGTTTAATTAAAAAATTAAACTAAAAGGGTAAAAAGTATCCCACTGCTACTGAGATACTTAAAGAGATACTTCTATACTAGATGTACCTCACTCAGAAGATAAGGCTATTTTCTAGTATTCTGAGACAAGCTGCTCACAAGTGGCACCTTCATTTTCAAGGTCTGACAAACAGCACAAGTTAGTAAGACACCACCTGATCAGATCCCTGGAATGGGTAAGCATTGTTATCTTTTGCTGATCTTGTAAAATGAGTGGGTTTGGCTCCTGTGTAACAGGGCAGGTATTCTCTCTCTCGCCTAACGTGACCTAATTAAGAGACTGCCCCTTGGTTAATAAACAAGAGAAATAAAGGAGAGAGCTCTCATTTCGAGGCATTCTCAGCTGGCAACACAGAAAATGCTTCAAAATCACCCCCCC